>JAVSCE010001370.1:0-96495 GCA_032199065.1 Smutsia gigantea | reverse complement strand
TTCCATTCCATTTCAAACACTCCTTTTCCTTCCATTGCATAGGATTCCATTCAGTCCACAAAATTCCATTATACTCCTTAACTTTCCATTCCTTTCTGAAACATTCTATTCTTTTCCACAACATTCCATTGCTTTCCAAAGCATTCAATTACATTCCATAACATTCCATTCAATTCCACAACAATCCATCCGAATTCGTAACATTTGATTCCATTCAAACACATTATTCTCCTTCTGTAACCTAACATTCCATTCCGTTCATTAAATTCTCTTCTATTAAACAACATTACCTTTAATACTATAACATTCCATTCGATTACATAACATTCCTTTCCAATCCATTCTATTTCATTCTGTTTCATAAGTTTCCATTCCAATCCACAAAATTCAATTCCAATCCTTAACCTTCCATTGCTTTCACTAACATTCTATTCCTTTCCACAACATTCCACTGGATTCCACAGCATTCCATTCCATTCCATGACATTCCATTCAACTCCACAACATTACTTGCCATTCCAAAACATTCCATTACTTTCAATTCCATGTGAATGCATTCCAACGCATTATTCCCATTCTTTTACAAAACATTCCACAACATTATTCAAAATTCGTTCTATTAACATTGCCCTTCATACCATAACATTCCATTCGATTTCACAACATTCCATTCCATTTCAAACACTCTTTTTCATTCTATTGCACAGGATTCCATTCTAATCCAAAAAATTCCATTATACTCCTTAATTTTCAATTCCTTTCCAAAACATTCTATTCCTTTCCACAACATTCCATTGCATTCCTAAGCATTCCATACCATTCCTTAACATTCCATTCAATTTCACATCATTCAATTTCATTCTGTAAAATTTGTTTCCTTTGAAACACATTATTCCCATTCTGTAACCTAACATTCCATTCCATTCTTCAAAATTCGGATCTATTAATCAACATTGCTCTTCATACCATAACATTCCTTTAGATTATACAACATCCCCCTCCATTTGCAACACTCTTTCATTCTATTCCCTAAGATTCCATTCAAATCAAGAAAATTCCATTCCATTCCTTTAACTTCCATTCCTTTCCCAACACTCTATTCCTTTCCACAACATTCCATTCCTTTGCAAAAATAGCATTGCATTCCATAACATTAGACCCTATTCAAACACGTTATTCTGATTATCACCTAGCATTGCATCCCATTCTTCAAAATTCGTTTCTATTAATCAACATTCCAATTCATACCATAAGGTTCCATTCCATAACACAACATTGTATTTCATTCAATTGCATAACATTCCATTCTAGTCCACAAAATTCCATTGCGTGCCTTCACACGCCAATCCTTTCCACAACTTTCTATTGCTTTCCACATTTTATTGCAGTCACAGTATTCCATTCCTGTCCATATCATTCCATTCAATTCAAAAACATTCCATTCATTTCCAAAACTTTCGATTCCATTCAAACTCATTATTCCCGTCCTTTCACCTAACATTTCATTCCAATATTTACTATTCAGTTCCTTTAATCAACATTCCACTTCATACCATAACATTCCATTCCAGTTCACAGCATCACATTCCATTTCAAATATTCCATTTCTTTCTATAGCATACGATTCCTTTCCAATCCACAAAATTCAACTCCGTTCCATAACCTTTCTGCAACATTCCGTTTCATTCCACAGTATTGCATTCACTTCCATAACATTCCATTCAATTCCATAACATTCTATTTTATCGTCAACATTCCACTGCATTCCACAGCATTCCATGCCATTCCATAAATTTTCATTGCATTCCAAATATTCCACTCCATGTCATTACATTCGATTCCATTCCAACACATTATTCCCGTTCGGTTGCATAACATTCCATTCCATTCATTAAAATTTGGACCTATTAATCTATATTACACTTCATAGTATAACACTCATTCAATTAAACAGCATTCCTTTCCAATTCATTCCAGTTAATTATTTGCATAAAATTCCATTCCAATCCAAAAAATTCCATGCCATTCCTTAAACTCCCATTTCATTCCCTAATATTCTATTCTTTCCCCTATATTCCATTACATTCCCCAGCATTCCATTCATTTCCACAACATTCCTTACCATTACAAAATATTCCATTCATTTCTATTCCATTTGATTCCATTCCATAACATTATTCCCATTCTTATACAAAACATTCCATACAATTCTTCAAAATTTGGTTCTATTAATCAACATTACACTTCACACCATATCATTTGATTCTATTGCAGTACATTCCAGTCCATTTCAAACACTCTCTTTCATCCATTCCATAAGATTCCATTCCAATCCACAAAGTTCCATTCCATTCCGTTAACTTCCATTCCTTTCCCAACATTCTATTCCTTTCCACAACATTCCATTAAATTCCACATCATTCCTTTCCATTTCACAGCAGAGCATTCCATTCCATAACATTCGACTCCATTCAACACGTTATTCTGATTATAATGTAATATTACATTCCATTCTTCAAATCCGGTTCTATTAATGAACATTCCACCTCATACCTTAACATTCCTTTCCATTAAACTACTTTCCATTCGATTAAAAACATTCTATTGCATTCAATTCCATAAGGTTCCATTCCAATCCAAAAATTCCATACCATTCCTTAACGTATCATTGCCTTCCCTAACATTCTATTTCCACCACATTCCATTGTATTTCACATCATTCCATTATATTCCATAACATATCATTCAATTCCACAACATTCCATTTCATTCCATAACATTCAATTCCATTTCAAAACATTATTCCCATTCTGTTACCTACCATTCCATTGCATTCTTCAAAATTCGGTTACATTAATAAACATTCCACTTCATACCAGAATGTTCAATTCCATTACACAACATTCCATTCTACTTAAAACACTATTTTATTCTATTGCATGACATTCCATTCCAGTCCACAAAATTCCATTTCATTCCTTAACCTTCCTTTCCTTTCCTCAACATTCTATTCTTTTCCACAACATTCCATTGCATTCCACCACATTCCATTCCATTCCATAACATTCCATTCAATTCATTACAATTCGGTTCAATAACTCTGCATTCCACGTCATCCCATAACATTCCATTCGATTACACCATATTCCTTACAATTTCAAACACTCTATTTCATTGTATTGCATAAGATACCATTTCAAAGAACAAAATTGCATTTCATTCCTTAACCTTCCTTTCCTTTCCCCAAAACTCTGTTCCTTTCCCCAGCATTCAATTCCATTCCAAAGCATTCCGTTCAAATCGATAATATTCCATTCCATTCCTTAACGTTCGATTCCATTCCAACACATTATTCCGTATTACATAACATTCCATATATTAGGTAAAATTTGGTTCTATTAATTAACATTCAAATTCATATCATAACATTCCATTCAATTACACAAAACACCATTCCATTTCAAACATTGTAGTTTATTCTATTGCATAGGATTCCATTCCAATCCACAAAATTCCATTGTCTTCATTGACCTTCCATGCCTTTCCCCAGAATATATACCTTTCCACTACTTTCCATTTCATTCCACATCATTCCATTCCATTTCGTAACATTCCATTCAATTCAACAACATTACATTCCTTTCCATAACATTTGGTTCCATTACAACGGTTTATTCCCATTCTTTTACAAAACATTCAAAACCATTCTTTAAATACTATTTCTGTTAATCAACACTCCCCGTCATAGCATAACATTCCATTCGTTTACACAACATTCCTTCCCAATTCATTCTATTTCATTTGTTTCATAAGATTCCATTCAAATCCACAAAATTCCATACTACTCCTTAACTTTCAATTCCTATCCCCAATGTTCTACTCCTTTCCACATTATTCAATTGCATTCCACAGCATTCCATTCCATGCGGTAATATTCCATTCAATTCCACATCAGTCCACTGCATTCCATAACATTCAATTCCATTCAAAAACATTATTCTCGTTCTGTAAACTAACATCCCATTTCATTCATTAAAATTCTGTTCTATTAATCCACATTCCCCTTTATACCATAACATTCTATTCGATTACACAACATTCTTTTCCAATTCTTTCTATTTCATTCTATTTCATAAGATTCCATTCCAATCCACAATTCCATTCCATTCTTTTACCTTCCATTGCTTTCCCTAACATTCTATTCCTTTCCACAAAATTCCATTGCTTTCCACACATTCCATTGGTTTCCCTAACATTATATTCTTTCCACAATATTCCATTGCATTCCAAAACATTCCATTCCATTTGATTTCGTTCCAACACTTTATTCCCATTCTTTTACAAAACATTCCATACCTTTCTTCAAAACTCGGTTCTAAAAATCAACATTGCACTTCATACCATAACATTCCATTCGATTACACAACATTACATACCGTTTCAAACACTCTTTATCATTCTATTGCATAGGATTCCATTCTAATCCACAAAATTCCATTATACTCCTTAACTTTCCGTTCCTTTCCACAACATTCCATTGCATACCTCAGGATGCCATTCCACTCTTTAACATTCCTTTCAATTGCACATCATTCAATTCCATTCTGTAACGTTTGTTTCCATTGAAACACATTATTCCTGTTCTGTAACCTATCATTCCATTCCATTCTTCAAAATTCGGTTCCATTAATCAACATTGACCTTCATACCATAACATTCCATTCTATTATACAACATTCCATTCCATTTCAATAATTCTATTCCATTCTATTCCATAAGACTCCATTCCAATCCACAAAATTCCATTCCATTCTTTTAACTTCCATTCTTTTCGTAACACTCTATTCCTTTCCACCACATTCCATTCCATTCAACAGCATTACATTCCATTCCACAACGTAGAATTACATTATATAACATTCGACTCAATTCGAACACGTTATTCTGATTATTACCTCACATTCCATTCCAATCTCCAAAATTCGGTTCTATTAATCAACATTGCACTTCATAACTGAACATTCCATTCCATAACAGAATATTTTGTCATTCGATTGCATAATATTCCATTCCAATCCACAAAACTCCATTCCATTCCTTCACCATCCATTCCTTTCCCCAAATTTCTATCACTTTCCCCAACAATCCATTGCATTCCACAGCATTCCATTCCTGTCCATAACAGTCCCTTCAATTCCACATCATTCCATGCCATTTCGTAACTTTCTCTTCTATTAAATCACATTATTCCCGTTCTTTCACTTAACATTCCATTCCATTCTTTAATTTTCAGTTCCATTAATCAACATTACACTTCATACCAAAGCATTCCATTCCATTTCACAGCATCCCATTCCATTTCAATCATTCTATTTCATTCTATTGCATATGATTGCATTCCAATACACAAAATTCCATCCATTCCTTAACCTTTCCCGGACATTCTATTCCATTAAGCGGCATTGAATTCAATTCCGTAACTTTCCATTGCATTCCAAAATATTCCATTCCATTCCATAACATTCGACTGAATTTGAACTCATTATTCAAATTCTGTTACAAAATATTCCATGCCATTCATTAAAATTCTGTTCTATTAATCATTCCCATTCATACCATAATATTCCATTTCATTACACAACATTCCATTACATTTCAAACCTTCTATATCATTCTACTGCATACGATTCCATTCCAATACACAAAATTCCATTCCACTCCCTAACCTCCCTTTCCTGTCCCAAACTTTCTTTTCCTTTCCACAACATGCCATTGCATTCCACAGCATTCCATTACATTCCTTATCATTCCATTGAATTCCACAACATTCAATTCCACTCCGTTACATTTGTTTCCACTCAAACACATTATTCCCATTCTGTAACCTAACATTCCATTCGATTCTTTAAAATTCTGTTCTATTAATCAACATTACACTTTATACCATAACATTCCATTCTATTACACAACATTCCTTCCAATTCATTCTATTTCACTCTGTTTCATAAGATTCCATTCCAATCCACAAAATTCCATTCCATTGCTTCAACTTCCATTCAGTTCCCAGCACTCTACGCCTTTCCACAAGATTCCATTCCATTCCACTGAATTCCATCCCATTCCACAACATAGCAATCCATTCCATAACATTTGACTCCATTCGAACACGTTATTCCGATTATTACCTAACATTGCATTCCATTCTTCAAAATTCGGCTCTATTAATCAACATTCCAATGCATACTATACCATTCCATTCCATAACACAACACTGTATTTCATTCAATTGCATAACATTCCATTCCAATCCACAAATTTCCATTGCATGCCTTCACACGCCATTCCTTTCCCCAAATTTCTATTGTTTTCACAACATTCCATTGCATTTCACAGTATTTCATTCCTGTCCATAACATTCCAGTCAATTCAAAATATTCCATGCCATTCCATAACTTTCGATTCCATTCAAACACATTCTTCCCTTTCTTTCACCTAACATGTCATTCCATTCTTTAATATTCAGTTCTTTTAATCAACATTCCACTTCATACCATAACATTCCATTTCATTTTACAGCATCCCATTCCATTTCAAACATTCTATTTCTTTCTATAGCATAAAATTCCATTCAAATCCACAAAATTCCATTCCATTCTGCAACTTTTCCACAACATTGAATTTCATTCCACATCCTTGCATTCAATTCTATAACATTCCATTCAATTCCATAACATTCTATTTTCTCATCAAGATTCCACTGCATTCCACATCATTCCATTCAATTCCATAAATTTCCATTGCATTCCAAAATATTCCATTCCATGCCATTACATTCGATTCCATTACAACACATTATTCCGATTCTGTTGCATAACATTCCATTCCATTCTTTAAAATTTGGACCTATAAATCTATATTCCACTTCATAGTATAACACTCATTCAATTACATAACATTCCTTTCCCGTTCATTCTATTTCATTATTTGCATAAGATTCCTTTCGAATCTAAAAAATTCCATTCCATTCCTTAACCTCCCATTGCTTTCCTAATATTCTATTCTTTCCCCTACATTCCATTGCATTCCCCAGCATCCAATTAAATTCCAAAAATTCCATTGCATTCCAAATTATTGCATTCCTTTCTATTCCATTCTATTCCATTCCAACACATTATTCCCATTCTTTTACAAAACATTCCATTCCATTCTTCATAATTCGGTTCTATTAATCAACATTGGCCTTCACACCATAACATTTCCTTCGATTATACTGCATTCCAGTCCATTTTGAACATTCTCTTTCATCCATTCCATAACATTCCTTTCCAATCCACTAAGTTCCATTCCATTTCTTTAACTTCCATTCCTTTCCAACACTCTATTCCTTTCCACAACATTCCATTGCATTCTATTAATCAACATTGCACTTCACACCATAATATTTCCTTCGATTATACTGCATTCCAGTCCATTTTGAACATTCTCTTTCATCCATTCCATAACATTCCTTTCCAATCCACTAAGTTCCATTCCATTTCTTTAACTTCCATTCCTTTCCAACACTCTATTCCTTTCCACAACATTCCATTGCATTCTATTAATCAACTTTGCACTTCACACCATATTTCCTTCGATTATACTGCATTCCAGTCCATTTTGAACATTCTCTTTCATCCATTCCATAACATTCCTTTCCAATCCACTAAGTTCCATACCATTTCTTTAACTTCAATTCCTTTCCAACACTCTATTCCTTTCCACAACATTCCATTGCATTCCACAGCATTCCATTCCATTTCAAAACATTCCATTCCATTCCACAACATTCGACTACATTCGAAAATTTTATTCCGATTTTTATGTAAAATTCCATTCCATTCTTTGAAATTCCGTTCTATTATTCAACATTCTACTTCATACCATAACATACTTTTCCATTCAACAACATTCCATTCCATCTAAAACATTCTATTTCATTCCATTCCATATGATTCAATTCCAATCCAAAAAATTCCATTCCATTTCTTAATGTCCCATTGCTTTCCCTAACATTCTATTAGTTTCCACTACATTCCATTGCATTCCACATCATTCCATTCCATTCCACAACATTCCATTTCATTCCATAACATTCAATTCCTTTCCAAAACACTATTCCCGTTCTTTTACCTACCATTCCATTCCATTCGTCAAAATTCGGTTCCATTAATAAACATTCAATTTCATACCATAACGGTCAATTCCATTACACAACATTCCATTCCACTTAAAACATTCTATTTTATTCTATTGCATAACATTCCATTCCACAAAATTCCATTCCATTCCTTGATATCCCATTCCTTTCCCAACGTTTTATTCCTTTCCAAACCATGCCATTGCAATCCACAGCATTCCATTCCATTCCTTAACGTTCCATTCAATAATAGAACATTCAATTCCAGTGCATAACATTGATTCCATTCAAACACATTATTCCCATTCTTTCACTTAACATTTCATTCCATTCTTTAAAATTCAGTTCGATTAATCAACATTCCAATTCATACCATAACATTCCATTCCATTTCACAACGTCCCATTCCTTTTCAAACATTAAATCTCATTCTATTGCATAAGATTTCATTCCAATACACAAAATTCCATTCCGTTCCCGAACCTTTCCCCAACATTCCATTCCATTAAACGGCCTTACATTCATTCCATAACTTTTCATTGCATTCATAACATTCCGTTCCATTCCTAAACATTCGATTCCATTCCAGAACATTGTTCACATTCTGTTAAAAAATATTCCATGCAATTCATTAACATTCTGTTCTATTAATCAACATTCCCTTTCATACAATAACATTCCATTTGATTACACAACATTCCATTATATTTCAAACATTCTATTTCATTCTACTGCATACGATACCATTCCTATCCACAAAATTCCATTCCACTCCTTAACCTTCAATTCCTGTCCCCATCTTTCTATTCCTTTCCACAACATTCCATTGCATCCACAGCATTCCATTACATTCCATAACATTCCATTGAATTCCACACATTCAATTCCATTCCGTAATATTTTCCCATTCAAACACATTACTCCTGTCCTGTAACCTAACATTACAATCCATTCATTCAAATTCTGTTCTATTAAACATTCCCCTTCATACGATAACATTCCATTTGATTACACAATATTACATTCCGCTTCAAACATTCTATTTCATTCTCTTTCATAAGATTCCATTCCAATCCACAAAATTCCATACCATTCTTTAAATTTCCATTCCTTTCCCCAGCGTTCTATACTTTTTCACAAAATCCATTGCATTCCACAGCATTCCATTCTTTTCCGTATCATTCCATTCAATTCCACAACATTCCATTCCATTCTGTAACATTTGATTACATTCAAACACATTATTCGCGTGCTGTAACCTTACATTCCATTCCATTCGTTAAAATTCTGTTCTATTAATTAACATTCCCCTTTGTACCATAACAGTCCATTCGATTACACAATATTCCTTTCCAATTCATTCTATTCCATTCTGTTTCATAAGATTCCATTCCAATCTAGAAAATTCCATTCCATTCCTTAATTGCCATGCCTTTCCCAAACATTCTATACATTTCAAGAACATTCCATTGCATTCCGCACATTCTATTCCATTCCAAAGAAGTCATTTAATTCCACAGCATTCCAATCCATTCCATAACTTTGTTTACATTCAAACACATTATTCCCGTTTTGTACCTAACATTCCATTCCATTCTTTAATATTCTGTTCTATTAATCAACATTCCACTTCACACAATAGCTTTCAAATCCATTTCACAGCATCAAATTCCATTTCAAATATTCTATTCCATTCTTTTTTTATTATAATTTATTTTATTATCATTAATTAACAAATACATGGGCAATATTACGATTATTAAACTACCCCTTCATCAGGTCCCCCCCACCAACCCCATTACAGTCACGGTCCATCAGTGCAGGGAGATGCTATAGAATCACTACTTTTCTTCTCTGAGTTGTACTTCCCTCCCCGTGCCCTCTAAACATTACATCTGATAATTGTAATGCCCCATTTCCCTTTTATCCCTCGCTTCCCGCCCATTTTCCCCAGTCCCTTTCCCTTTGGTAACTATTAGTCCGTTCTTGGGTTCTGTCAGTATGCTGCTGTTTTGTTCCTTCAGTATTTTTTCTTTGTTCTTATACTCTACATATTAGTGAAATCATCTGATACTTGTCTTTTTCGGCTTGACTTATTTCACTGAGCATAATACCCTCTAGCTCCATCCATGTTGTTGCAAATCGTAGGATTTGTTTTCTTCTTATGGCTGAATAATATTCCATTGGGTATATGTACCACTTCTTCATTATCCATTCATCTACTGATGGACACTTAGGTTGCTTCCATTTCTTGGCTATTGTAAATAGTGCTGCAATAAACATTGGGGTGCATCTGTCCATTTCAAATTGGGCTGCTGCATTCTTAGGGTAAATTCCTAGGAGTGGAATTCCTGGGTCAAATGGTATTTCAATTTTGAGTTTTTTGAGGCACCTCCATACTGCTTTCCACAATGGTTGAACTAATTTGCAGTCCCACCAGCAGTGTAGGAGGGTTCCCTTTTCTCCACATCCTCGCCAACATTTGTTTTTGTTTGTGTTTTGGATGTTGGCCATCCTCACTGGTGTGAGGTAATACCTCATTGTGGTTTTAATCTGCATTTCTCTGATGATTAGCGATGTGGAGCATCTTTTCATGTGCCTGTTGGCCATCTGAATTTCTTCTTTGGAGAACTGTCTATTCATGTCCTGTGCCCATTTCTTAATTGGATTATTTGCTTTCTGTTTGTTAAGGTGCATGAGTTCTTTATATATTTCGGATGTCAACCCTTTATCAGATATGTTTTTTATGAATATATTCTCCCATACTGTAGGATGCCTTTTTGTTCTACTGATGGTTTCCTTTGCTGTAAAGAAGCTTTGCAGCGTGATATAGTCCCACTTGTTCATTTTTGCTTTTGTTCCCTTGCCTGGGGAGATATGCGCATGAAGAAGTTTTTCATGTTTATGTCCAAGAGAATTTTGCCTGTATTTTTTTCTAAGAGATTTATGTTTTCATGACTTACATTCAAGTCTTTGATCCACCTTGAGTTTACCTTTGTGTATGGGGCTAGACAGTAGTCCAGTTTCATTCTCTTACATGTAGCTGTCCAGTTTTTCCAAAACCAGCTGCTGAAGAGGCTGTCATCTCCCCATTGTATATCCCTGGCACTTTTATCAAATATCAATTGACTGTATATGTTTGGGTTAATGTTTGGATTTTCTATTCTGTTCCACTGGTCTGTGGGTCTGTTTTTGTGCCAATACCAAGTTGTCTTGTTTACTGTGGCTTTGTAGTAGAGCTTGAAGTCAGGGTCTGTAATTCCCCCTGTTTTATTCCCCCTTCTCAGGATTGGTTTGACTATTCAGGGTCTTTTGTGGTTCCATATGAATTTTAGAATAATTTGTTCCAGTTCATTGAAGAAAGCTGTTGGTAGTTTGATAGGGATTGCATTGAATCTGTAGATTGCTTTAGGTAGTATAGCCATTTTCACAATATTTATTCTTCCTAGCCAAGAGCATGGGATGCATTTCCATTTGATAGTGTCCTCTATAATTTCTCTTTGGAGTGTCTGTGGTTTTCAGAGTACAGGTCTTTCACTTCCTTGGTTAGGTTTATTCCTAGGTATTTTATTCTTTTTGATGCAATTGAGAATGGAATTGTTTTTCTGATTTCTCTTTGTGTTAGTTCATCATTATTGTATAGGAAAGCAACAGATTTCTGTATGTTAATTTTGTATCCTGCAACTTTGCTGAATTCAGATATTAGTTCTTGTAGATTTGGAATGGAGTCTTTAGGGTTTTTTATATACAGTATCATGTCATCTGCAAATAGTGATAATTTGACTTCTTCTTTACCAATCTGGATGCCTTGTATGTCTTTGTATTGTCTGATTGCTGTGGCTAGGACCTCCAGTACTATGTTGAATAACAGTAGAGAGAGTGGTCATCCCTGTCTTCTTCCTGATCTTAGATGAAAAGCTTTCAGCGTCTCGCTGTTAAGTATGATGTCAGCTGTAGCTTTGTCATATATAGCCTTTATGATGTTGAGGCACTTGCCGTCTATACCCATTATGTTGAGAGTTTTAATCAGGAATGGATGCTGAATTTTGTCAAATGCTTTTTCAGCATCTACGGAAATGATCATGTGGTTTTTGTTCTTCTTTTTGTTGATATGGTGGATGATATTTATGGATTTTCGAATGTTGTTCCGTCCTTGCATCCCTGGGATGAATCCCACTTGATCATGGTGTATGATCCTCTTGATGTATTTTTGAATTCGGTTTGCTTATATTTTGTTGAGTATTTTTGCATTTACGTTCATCAGGGTTATTGGTCTGTAATTTTCCTTTTTGGTGATGTCTTTGCCCGGTTTTGGTATTAGAGTGATCCTGGCTTCATAGAATGAGTTTGGAAGTATTCCCTCCTCTTCTATTTTTTGGAAAACTTTAAGGAGAATCGGTGGTATTTCTTCTCTATATGTCTGGTAGAATTCAGAGGTGAATCCATCAGGCCCAGGGGTTTTGTTCTTGGGTAGTTTTTTGATTACCAATTCGATTTGGTCACTGGTGATTGGTCTGTTTAGTTTTTCTGTTTCTTAGTAGGTCAGTCTTGGAAGGTTGTATTTCTCTAAGAAGTTGTCCATTTCTTCTATGTTTTCCAGCTTGTTAGCATATAGATTCTCATAATATTCTCTTACGATTGTTTGTATTTCTGTGGGTCTGTCGTCATTTTTCCCTTCTCATTTCTGATTGTGTTTAGGTGTGTAGATTCTCTTTTTCCCTTAATGAGTCTGGATAGGGGTTTATCTATTTTGTTTATTTTTTCAAAGAACAAGCTCTTCTTTTTATTGATTCTTTCAATTGTTTTATCCTTCTCAATTTTATTTATTTCTTCTCTAATCTTTATTATGTCCCTCCTTCTGGTGACTTTGGGCCTCATTTGTTCTTCTTTTTCCAATTTCAGTAATTGTGCCTTTAGGCTATTCATTTGGGAATGTTCTTCTTTCTTTAATTTGGCCTGGATTGCAATATACTTTCCTCTTAAAACTGCCTTTGCTGCATCCCACAGAAGTTGTTGTTGTCATTATTCTCCATATAGTCTTTGATTTCTGTTTTGATTTGGTCGTTAACCCATTGTTTAATTAGGAGAGGGTTGTTAAGTCTCCATGTATTTGTGAGCCTTTTTGATTTCTATCTAAAATTTATTTCTAGTTTTATACCTTGGTGATCTGAGAAGTTGTTTGGGAGGATTTCAATATTTTTAAAATTACTGAGGTTCTTTTTGTGTCCTAGTATGTGGTCTATTCTGTAAAATGTTCCATGTGCACTTGAGAAGAATGTGTATCCTGTTGCTGTTGGGTGTAGAGTTCTGTAGATGTCTGTTAGGTCCATCTGTTCTAGTGTGTTGTTCAGTGCCTCTGTGTCTTTACTTATTTTCTGTCTGGTTGATCTGTCCTCTGGAGTGAGTGGTGTGTTGAAGTCTCCTCATATGAATGGATTGCTGTCAATTTCCTCCTTTAATTCTGTTAGTATTTGTCTCACATATGCTGGCGCTCCTGTGTTGGGTGCATATATATTTATAATGGTTATATCTTCTTGTTGGACTGACCACTTTATCATTATGTAATGTCCTTCTTTATCTTTTGCTACTTTCTTCATTTTGAAGTCTATTTTGTCTGATACAAGTACTGCAACACCTGCTTTTTTCTCTTTGTTCTTTGCATGAAATACCTTTTTCCATCCCTTCACCTTTAGTCTGTGTATATCTTTGGATTTGAGGTGAGTTTCTTGTAGGCAGCATATAGATGGGTCTTGCTTTTTTATCCATTCTGTTACTCTGTGTCTTTTGATTGGTGCATTCTGTTCATTTACGTTTAGGGTGATTATTGATAGGTATGTACTTATTGCCATTGCTGGCTTTAGATTCGTGGTTACCAGGGGTTCAAGTGTTGCTTCTTTACTATCTAAAAATCTAACTTAACTTTCTTGTTAAGTTATTGTAAACACAGTCTGATGTTTCTTTCTTTCTCTCCCTTCTTATTCCTCCTCCTCCATTCTTTCTATAAGCGGTGTTTTATTCTTTCCCTTTAGTTTGTATTTGGTGGTCTGCTTTCTTTGCTATATTTTATTTTCTCTGGTGACATCTTTTTAACATTAGGTGTGCTTCCCTCTAGAGCAGTCCATTTAAGATATCCTGTAGTGGTGGTTCATGAGAGGCAAACTCTCTCAACTTTCGTTTATCTGGAAATTGTTTAATCCCTCCATCATATTTAAATGATAATCGTGCTGGATACAATATTCTTGGTTCGACGCCCTTCTGTTTCATAACGTTAAATATATCATGCCATTCTCTTCCGGCCTGTAAGGTTTCTGTTGAGAAGTCTGATGATAGTCTGATGGGTTTTCCTTTGTAGGTGATCATTTTCCTCTGTCTAGCTGCCTTTAATACCCTGTCTTTTTCTTTGATCTTTGCCATCTTAATTATTATGTGTCTTGGTGTTGTCTTCCTTGGGTCCCTTGTTTTGGGAGATCTGTGAGCTTCAGTGGACTGCGAGACTACTTCCTTCCCCAGCGAGGGAAAGTTCTCAGCATTTATTTCTTCAAAGACACTTTCTATCCATTTCTCTCTCTCTTCTTCCTCTGGTACTCCAATAGTGCGAATAATATTATGTTTGGATTGGTCACACAGTTCTCTTAATATTCTTTCATTCCTAGAAATCCTTTTATCTCTCTCTGCCTCAGCTGCTCTGTACTCCTCTACTCTGTTTTCTATTCCATTAACAGTCTCTTGCATCTCATCCATTCTGCTGTTAAGCCCGTCGATCGCTTGTCTGATTTCTGTATTGTCTTTCCTCAGTTCCCTCTCTTCCTCCCCCAGCTCTTGCACATTTCTCTGTAGGTCCATCAGCATGGTTATGACTTTTATTCTGAATTCTTTTTCAGGGAGGCTGTGCATTTCCATCCCTTTAGACTCCCTCTCTGGGGTTGTCTTGTTGATTTTGCTCTGAACCATATTCCTCTGTCTTTTCATGGCTATAGAATTGGTCACTGATAGTTGTCACCTGTGTCAGGTGGGCTCTTTAATACTTTAAAAAGAGAAGAAAAAAAGAGAAAAAAAAGAAAGCAAAAGATAAAAAGAAAAAAAAAGAAAAGAAAAAACAAAAACCAAACAAAAAACAAAAGAAAACAAAAAACAAAATTTGCCCACCGGAAGTAAATTCGATGGGAATGCTCTAGGTGGCTCTTATGCCCCACTATTCCATAGCTGTGACTGTGCCACTCTGCAGTGCCCTTTATCGCTCTGGCAGGGGTGGGAACGAATAGGAGCCTGTTGATCTCAGTGAGAAGTGCTAAGTATGGCTATGCTTCCTCCATCACCAGCTAAGGCGTCTGAAACTCCCCAGGACACCCAGCCTGCTGGGCTGAGTGTGCTGGGGTGATCCGGCTCCTCCACTGGGCTTCTGTCTCTTTAAGACCGCTGAAGAAAGCACGCGCTTTTTTTACCCTGCCGGGAGACGGCTGCATGCACCCTGGCGCGTTCCCCACTCAGATCCTTCCCCTCTGTCTCTCCAGTCTCTGCTGCACTGCCCAATGTGGGTCAGCCCTCCCCGCGCAGATCACCAGGCCTGGCTACTTCGCGGGGTGTACTTCCACTCCCTCCCAGCTCTGAATCCTCTCCTCCCGCCGGTGCGCTGGTTTGGGGGAGTGCTTGGGTCCCCCTGGGTCGCAGCTCCGTATCTTACCCGCCTCTAAGGGTGCTGATACCTCTCTGATGTAGCTGCACGCTGTGCGCTTTCCTGTGTATTCTCGTCTCTCTTTTAGAAATAGATGTATTTTCTGTGTTTTCGTAGATAAATATAGTGTTGGGAGGAGATTTCTGCCGCCCTGCTCACACCGCTATCTTCCCAGATGTCTGCCCATTCTATTCCATTCTATTGTTTAAGATTCCATTCCAATCCACAAAATTCCATTCTATTCCTTAATCTTCCATTCCTTTCCCAACATTCCATTCCTTTCTACAACATTCCATTGCTTTCAACAATATTCAATTCCATTCCATTCAATTCCACAGCATTTCATTCCATTGCATAACATTCGAATCAATTTAAAAACGTTATTCCAATTTTACCTAACATTCCATTCCATTCCTCAAATTTCGGTTCTATTAATCAACATTCCACTTCATGCCATAACATCCCATTTCATTTCACAGCATCCCATTCCATTTCAATCATTCTATTTCATTCTATTACAGAAGATTCCATAAGAATCCACAAAATTGAATTCCCTTACTTAACATTCCATTCAATTTCACATCATTCAATTCCACTATGTAACATTTGTTTCCATTGAAACACATTATTCCCATTCTCTAACCTAACGTCCCATTCCATTCTTCAAAATTCGGTTCTATTAATCAATATTGCAATTCATACCATAACATTTAATTCGATTATACAACATTCCACTCCACTTTAAACATTTTATTTCATTCTATTCCTTAATATTCCATTCCAGTCCACAAAATTCCATTCCATTCCTTTAACTTCCATTCCTCTCCCAACACTCTATTCCTTTCCAAAATATTCCATTCCATTCCACCGCATTCCATTCCATAACATTCAACTCCATTCGACCACGTTATGCTGATTAATACCTAAAATCCCATTTCATTCTTCAAAATTTGGATCTATTAATCAACATTCCACTTCATACCATAACATTCCATTCCATAACACAACACTCCATTTCATTCAATTGCATAACATTCCATTCCAATGCACAAAATTCCTTTGCATTCCTACACCCTCCATTTCGTTCCCCAACTTTCTTTTGCTTTCCACATTTCATTACATTCCACAGCATTCCATTCCTATCCATAACTTTCCATTCAATTCAACAATATTGCATTCCATTCCATAACTTTCGTTTCATTTCAAACACATTATTGCCGTATTTCACCTAACATTTCGTTCCATTCTTTAATATTCAGTTCTATTAATCAACATTCCACTTCATACCATAACATTTAATTCCATTTCACAGCTTCCCATTCCATTTCAATCTTCTATTTCATTCTATTGCAGAAGATTCCATACCAATCCACAAAATTGAATTCCGTTACTTCACATTTCATTCCTTACCCCAACATTCTATTCCATTCCACAGCATTTCATTCCATTCCACAACATAGCATTCCATTCCACAACATTCGACTCCATTCAAACACGTTATTCTGATTATTACATTACATTCCATTCCATTTTTCAAAATTCCGTTCGATTAATCAACATTCCACTACATACCATAACATTCCTTTCCATTCAACAACAATCCATTTCATTTAAAACATTCTATTTCCTTCTATTGCATAACATTCCATTTCAATCCACAGAATTCCATTCCATTCCTTCACCTTCCATTCCTTTCCCCAACTTTCTATTGCTTTCCACAACATTCCACTTCGTTCCACGGCATTCCATTGCTGTCCATAACATTCCATTCAATTCCACATCATTGCATGTCATTCCGTAACTTTCTATTCCATTCAAAGACAATATGCCATTCTTTCACCTAACATTCCATTCCATTCTTTCATATTCGGTTCCATTAATCAACATTCCACTTCGTACCAAAGCATTCCATTCCATTTTACAGCATCCCGTTCAATTTCAAACATTCTATTTCATTCTATTGCATAAGATTCCATTTCAATACACAAAATTCCATCCATTCTGCAAACTTTCCCCAAAATTCCTTTCCATTAAATCGCACTGAATTCAATTCCTTAACTTTCCATTGCATTCCAAAATATTCCATTCCATTCCATAACATTCGGTTGCATTCCAACACATTATTCACATTCTGTTTCAAAATATTCCATGCCATTCATTAAAATTCTGTTCTATTAATCATGATTCCCATTCATACCATAACAATCCATTTGATTACACAACATTCCATTACATTTCAAACATTCTGTTTCATTCTACTGCATAAGATTCCATTCCAATACACAAAATTCCATTCCACTCCTTAAACTTTCATTCCTGTCCCCAACTTTCTTTTCCTTTAGACAACATTCCATTGCAGTCCACAGCATTCCATTACATTCCTTATCATTCCATTGAATTCCACATCATTCAATTCCACTCCGTTACATTTGTTTCCATTCAAACATGTTTTTTCCATTCTATAACCTAACATTCCATTCGATTCTTTAAAATTCTGTTATATTAATCAACATTCCCGTTTATACCATAACATTCCATTCAATTACAGAACATTCCTTTCCAATTCATTCTATTTCACTCTGTTTCATAAGATTCCATTGCATTGCCCAAAATTCCATTCCATTCCTTTACCTTCCATTGCTCTCCCTAACATTCTATTCCTTTCCACAACATTCCATTGCATTCCACAGCACTCCATTCCGTTCCGTAATATTCCGTTCAATTGCAAA
Organism: Smutsia gigantea; assembly: GCA_032199065.1. Classification (NCBI taxonomy): domain Eukaryota; kingdom Metazoa; phylum Chordata; class Mammalia; order Pholidota; family Manidae; genus Smutsia; species Smutsia gigantea. The sequence goes on along the minus strand of JAVSCE010001370.1, from coordinate 77,918 downwards.
ACATTCCAATCCATTCCAAAATATTCCTTTCCTTTCAATTCCATGCGATTGCATTCCAACATATTATTCCCATTCTTTTACAAAGCATTCCATACAATTCTTCCAAATTCGGATCTATTAACATTGCACTTCATGCAGTAACATTTCATTCGATTACAAAACATTTCATTCCATTTCAAACACTCTTTTTCATTCTATTCCATAGAATTCCATTCTAGTCCACAAAATTCCACTATACTTCTTAATTTTCCACTCCTTTCCGAAACATTCTATTCCTTTCCACAACATTCCATTGCATTCCACAGCATTCCATACCATTCCTTAACATTCCATTCAATTCCACATCATTCAATTCCATTCTGTAATATTTGTTTCCATTGAAACACATTATTCACGTTCTGTAGCCTAACATTCCATTCCATTCTACAAAATTCAGTTCTATTAATCAACATAGCACTTCATACCATAAAATTCCATTCGATTATACGACATTATACTCCATTTCAAACATTCTATTTCATTCCATACCATAAAATTCCATTCCAATCCACAAAATTCCATTCCATTCCTCAAACTTCCATGCCTTTCCCAACACTCTATTACTTTCCACAACATTCCACTGCATTCCACATCATTCCTTTTAATTCGGTAATATTCCATTCAATTCCACAACATTCCGTCCCAATCCATAACATTTGATTTCATTCAAACACATTATTCCCTTTCTGTAAACTAACATTCCTTTCCATTCATTAAAATTCTGTTCTATTAAACAATATTACCCTTTATACCGTAACATTCCATTCTATTACACAACATTCCTTTCCAATTCATTCTATTTCATTCAGTTTCATAAGAATCCATTCCAATCCACAAAATTCCCTTCCATTCCTTAACATTCCATTGCTTTCCCTAACATTCTATTCTTTCCAGAATATTCCATTGCATTGTAAAATATTCCATTCCTTTACATTCCATTTGATTAAATTCCAAAACATAATTCCCATTCTTTGACAAAACATTCTATAACATTCTTCAAAATTCGTTCTATTAACATTGCACTTCATACCATCATATTCCATTCGATTAAACAACATTCCATTCCATTTCAAGCACTCTTTTTCATTCTATTTCATAGGATTCCATTCTAGTCGGCAAAATTCCATTATACTCCTTAACTTTCCATTCGGTTCTGAAACATTCTTTTCTTTCCACAACATTCTATTGTATTCCACAGCATTACATACCGTTTCTTAACATTCCATTTAACTCCACATAATTGAATTCCATTCTGTAACATTTTTTCCATTGAAACACATTATTCCCGTTCTGTAACCTAACGTCCGATTCCATTCTTCAAAATTCGGTTCTATTAATAAACATTGCCCTTCATACAATAACTTTACATTAGATTATACAACATTCCACTACATTTACAACATTCTATTTCAATCTATTACCTAAGATTCCATTCTAATTAACAAAATTCCATTCCATTCCTTCAACTTCCATTCATTTCCCAACACTCTATTCCTTTCCACAACATTGCATTCCATTCCACAGCATTCCGTTACATTTCACAACATAGCATTCCATTCCACAGCATTCCGTTACATTTCACAACATAGCATTCCATTCCATAACTTTCGACTCCATTCGAACACATTATTCCGATTATTACCTAACATTGCATTCCATCCTTCAAAATCCGGTTCTTTTAATCAACATTCCAACTCATGCCATAAAATTCAATTCCATAACACACTGTATTTCATTCAATTGCATAACATTCCATTCCAATCCACATATTCCCATTGCATGCCTTCACACGCCATTCCTTTCCACAACTTTCTATTTCTTTCACAACATTTTACTGCATTTCACAGTATTCCATTCCTGACCATATCATTCCATTCAATTCAAAAACATTCCATTCCTTTCCATGTCTTTCGATTCCATTCAAACACATTTTTCCCGTTCCTTCACCTAACATTTCATTCCATTCTTTAATATTCAGCTCTTTTAATCAACCTTGCACTTCATACCGTAACATTCCATTCCATTTCACAGCTTCCCATTGCATTTCAAACATTCTATTTCTTTCTATAGCATAAGATTCCATTCCAATCCACATAATGCCATTCCATTCTGTAACCTTTCCACAACATTCCATTTCATTCCACAGCCTTGCATTCAATTCCACAGCATTCCATTCCATTCCATAAATTTCCATTGTATTCCAAAATATTCCACTCCATGCCATTACATTCGATTCCATTCCAACACATTATTCCCGTTCTGTTGCGTAACATTCCATTCCATTCATTAAAATTTGGACCTATAAATCTATATTCCATTCATAGTATAACACTCATTCAATTACACAACATTCTTTTCCAATTCATTCTATTTCATTATTTGCATAAGATTCCATTCCAATACAAAAAATTCAATGCCTTTCCTTAACCTCCCATTGCTTTCCGTAATATTCTATTCTTACCCCCACATTCGATTGCATTCCCCAGCATCCCATTCAATTCAACAACTTTCCATTCCATTCCAAAATATTCCATTCCTTTTTATTCCATTCGATTCCATTACAACATATTATTCCCATTCTTTTACAAAACATTCCATACCATTCTTCAATATTCGGTTCTATTAATCAATATTGCACTTCACACCATAGCATTCCATTCGATTATACTACATTCCAGTCCATTTTGAACATTCTCTTTCATCCATTCCATAAAATTCCATTCCAATCCATAAAGTTCCATTCCATTCCTTTAACTTCCATTCCTTTCCAAACACTCTATTCCTTTCCACAACATTCTGTTATATTCACATCATTCCTTTCCATTCCACAACATAGCATTCCATTCCACAACATTCGACTCCATTCGAACATTTTATTCTGATTTTTATGTAACATTATATTCCATTCTTCAAAATTCGGTTCTATTATTCAACATTGTACTTCATATCATAACATTCCTTTCCATTCAACAACACTCTGTTCCATTTAGAACATTCTATTTCATTCCAATCCATAAGATTCCATTCCAATCCAAAAAATTCCATTCCATTCCTTAACGTCCCATTGCTTTCCCTAACATTCTATTCCTTTCCACTACATTTCATTGCATTCCACATCATTCCATTCCATTCCATAACATTCCATTCAATTCCACAACATTACATTTCATTCCATAACATTCAATTCCATTCCAAAACATTATTCCCATACTGTTACCTACCATTCTATTCCATTCTTCAAAATTTAATTCCATTAATAAACATTCCACTTCATACCATAACGGTCAATTCCATTACACAACCTTCCATTCCACTTAAAATATTCTATTTTATTCTATTGCGTAACATTCCATTCCATTCCACAAAATTCCGTTTCATTCCTTAGCCTTTCATTCCTTTCCTCACCATTCTATTCTTTTCCACAACATTGCATTGCATTCCACCAAATTCCATTCAATTCCACAACATTCCATTCAATTCATTACAACTAGGTTCTACTACTCTACATTCCACATCATCCCATAACGTTCCATTCGATTACACCATATTCCTTTCCTTTTCAAACATTCTATTTCATTGTATTGCATAAGATCCCATTCCAAACCAGAAAATTGCATTTCATTTCTTAACCTTTCTTTCCATTCCCCAAAATTCTATTCCTTTCCCCAACATTCAGTTCCATTCCAAAGCATTACATTCAATTCCATAATATTCCATTCCATTCCTTAATGTCCCATTGCTTTCCTTAACATTCTATTCCTTTCCACTACATTCCATTGCATTGCACATGAATCCATTTCATTCCATAACATTGAATTCCATTCCAAAACTTTATTCCCATTCTGTTACCTACCATTCCATTCCATTCTTCAAAATTCGGTTCCATTAATAAACATTCCACTTCATACCATAACGTTCAATTCCATTATACAACATTCCATTCCACTTAAAACATTCTATTTTATTCTATTGCATAACATTCCAATCCACAAAATTCCATTTCCATTCCTTAACCTCAAATTCCTTTCCCCAACGTTCTATTAATTTCCACAACATGCCATTGCAATCCACAGCATTCCATTCCATTCCTTAACGTTCCTTTCAATACCAGAACATTCAATTCCAGTGCATAACATTGATTCCATTCAAACACATTATTCCCATTCTTTCACTTAACATTCCATTCTATTCTTTAAAATTCAGTTCTATTTATCAACATTCCACTTCGTACCATAATATTCCACTCCATTTCACAACGTCTCATTCTTTTTCAAACATTCTATTTCATTCTATTGCATAAGATTCCATTCCAATACACAAAATCCCATTCCATTCTGGAACTTCCACAACATTCCATTCCATTAAACGGCATTGCATTCATTCCATAACTTTCCATTGCATTCATAACATTCCACTCCATTCCACAACATGCGATTCCATTCCAAAACATTATTCACATTCTGTTATAAAATATTCCATGCCATTCATTAACATTCTGCTTTATTAACCAACATTCCAATTCATTCCCTAACATTACTTTTGATTACACAAATTTCCATTACATTTCAAACATTCTGTTTCATTCTACTGCATATGATTCCATTCCAATCTACAAAATTCCATTCCACTCCTTAACATTCCATTCCTGTCCCCAACTTTCTATTCCTTTCCACAACATTCCATTGCATTCCACCGCATTCCATTACATTCCTTAACATTCCATTGAATTCCACACATTCAATTCCATTCCGTAATATTTTTTGCATTCAAACACATTATTCCCGCTCTGTAACCAAACCTTACAATCCATTCATTAAAATTCTGTTCTATTAATCAACATTCCCCTTCACATAATAACATTCCATTTGATTACACATTATTATTCCATTTCAAACATTCTATTTCATTCTGTTTCATAAGATTCCATTCCAATCCACAAAATTCCATACCATTCCTTAAATTTCCGTTCCTTTCCCCAACGTTCTATTCCTTTTCACAACATTCCATTGCATTCCACAGCCTTCCATTCAATTCCTTATCATTCCATTCAATTCCACATTCCATTCCATTCTGTAACATTTGATTCCATTCAAACATATTATTCCCATTCTGTAACCTAACTTTCCATTCCATTCATTAAAATTCTGTTCTATTAATTAACATTCCCCTTTGTACCATAACATTCCATTCGATTACACAATATTTCTTTCCAATTCATTTTATTTCATTCTGTTTCATAAGATTCCATTGCAATCCACAACATTCCATATCATTCCTTAAATTTCCATTCCTTTTCACAACGTTCTATTCCTTTTCACAATATTCCATTGCATTCCACAGCATTCCATTCCATTCCATATCATTCCATTCAAATCCACAACATTCCATTCCATTCCGTAACATTTGATTCCATTCAAACACATTATTCCCGTTCTGTAACCTAACATTCCATTCCATTCATTAAAATTCTGTTCTATTAATTAACATTCCCTTTCGTACCATAACAGTATATTCGATTACACAATATTCCTTTCCAATTCATTCTATTTCATTCTTTTTCATAACATTCCATTCCAATCCACATAATTCCATTCCATTCTTAATTTCCATGCCTTTCCCAAACGTTCTATACATTTCCAGAACATTCCATTGCATTCTGCACATTCCATTCCATTCCAAATATGTCATTCAATTCCACAACATTCCATTCCATTCCATAACACACGTTTATATTCAAACGCATTATTCCCGTTTTTTACCTAACATTCCATTCCATTCTTTAATATTCTGTTCTATTAATCAACATTCCACTTCATACAACAGCATTCAATTCCATTTCACAGCATCAAATTTCATTTCAAACATTCTATTCCACTGTATTGTATATGATTCCATTCCAATCTACAAAATTCCATTCCATTCCTTAATTTCCATGCCTTTCGCAAATGTTCTATACATTTCCACAACATTCCATTGCATTCAACAATATTCCATTCCATTCCATTCAATTCCACAGCATTCCATTCCATTGCATAACATTAGAATCCATTCAAAAACGTTATTCCAATTTTTACCTAACATTCCATTCCATTCCTCAAAATTCGGTTCTATTAATCAACATTCCACTTCATACCATAACATCCCATTTCATTACAAAGCATCCCATTCCATTTCAATCATTCTATTTCATTCTATTGCAGAAGATTCCATACGAATCCACAAAATTGAATTCCGTTACTTAGCATTCCATTCAATTCCATATCATTCAATTCCATTATGTAACCTTTGTTTCCATTGAAACACATTATTCCCTTTCTCTAACCTAACATTCCATTCCATTCTTCAAAATTCGGTTCTGTTAATCAACTTTGTAATTCATACCATAACATTTAATTCGATTATACAACATTCCACTCCACTTCAAACATTCTATTTCATTCTATTCCATAATATTTCTTTCCATTCCACAAAATTCCATTCCATTCCTTTACCTTCCATTCCTTTCCCAACACTCTATTCCTTTCCACAATATTCCATTCCATTCCACAGCATTCCATTCCATTCCACAACATAGCATTCCATTCCATAATATTCGACTCCTTTCGAACACGTTATGCCGATTATTACCTAAAATCCCTTTCAATTCAACAAAATTTCGTACTATTAATCAACATTCAACTTCATACCGTAACATTCCATTCCATAACACAGCATTCTATTTCATTCAATTACATAACATTCCATTCCAATGCACAAAATTCCATTGAATCCCTAGACCTTCCATTTCTTTCCCCAACTTTCTATTGTTTTTTACAACATTCCATTGCATTCCACAACATTCCATTCCTGTCCATAACATTCCATTGAATTCAACAACATTCCATTCCATTCCATAACTTTCGATTTCATTCAAACACATTATTTCCGTTCTTTCACGTAATGTTTCATTCCATTCTTTAATATTCAGTTCTATTAATCAACATTCCACTTCATACAAAAAATTCCATTTCATTTCACAGCTTCCCATTCCATTTCAATCATTCTATTTCATTCTATTGCAGAAGATTCCATACCAATCCACAAAATTGAATTCCATTACTTCACATTTCATACCTTTCCCCAACATTCTATTCCATTAAACAGCATTCCATTCCATTCCACAACATAGCATTCCTCTCTAGAACATTCGAATCCACTCGAACACGTTATTCTTATTATTACCTTACATTCCATTATTTTCTTCAAAATTCCCTTCGATTAATAAGTATTCCACTACATACCATAAGATTCCTTTCCATTCAACAGAATTCCATTCCATTTAAAACATTCTATTTCATTCTATTGCATAACATTCCATTTCAATCCACAAAATTCCATTCCATTCCTTCACCCTCCATTCCTTTCCCCAACTTTCTATTGCTTTCCACAACATTCCATTGGATTCCACGGCATTCCTTTCCTGTCCATAACATTCCATTCAATTCCACATCATTCCATGCCATTCCGTAACTTTCTATTCCATTCAAACACATTATTCCCGTTCTTTCACCTAACATTCCATTCCATTCTTTAATATTCGGTTCCATTAATCAACATTCCATTTCGTACCAAAGCATTCCATTCCATTTCACAGCATCCCCTTCAATTTTAAACATTCTATTTCATTCTCTTGCATAAGATTCCATTCCATTACACAAAATTCCATCCATTCCGCAACCTTTCCCCAACATTCCTTTCCATTAAATGGCATTGAGTTCAATTTCTTAACTTTCCATTGCATTCTAAAACATTCCATTCCTTTCAATAACATTCGACTGCATTCCAACTCATTATTAATATTCTGTTACAAAATATTCCATGCAATTCATTAAAATTCTTTTCTATTAATCATCATTCCCATGCATACCATAACATTCCATTTGATTACACAACATTCCATTACATTTCAAACATTCTATTTCATTCTTCTGCATATGATTCCATTCCTATACACAAAATTCCATTCCACTCCTTAAACTTCCATTCCTGTCCCCAACTTTCTTTTCCTTTTGACAACATTCCATTGCATTCCACAGCATTCTATTACATTCCTTAACATTCCAAATGAATTCCACATCATTCAATTCCACTCCGTTACATTTGTTTCCATTCAAACACATTATTCCCATTCTGTAACCTAACATTCCATTCGATTCTTTAAAATTCTGTTATATTAATCAACATTCCCCTTTACACCATAACATTCCATTCGATTATAAAACATTCCTTTCCAATACGTTCTATTTCACTCTGTTTCATACGATTCCATTCCAATCCACAAAATTCCATTCCATTCCTTAACCTTCCATTGCTCTCCCTAACATTCTATTCCTTTCCACAACATTCCATTGCGTTCCACAGCACTCCATTCCATTCCATAATATTCCATTCAATTGCAAAACATTCCAATCCATTCCAAAACATTCCATTCCTTTCAATTCCATTCGATTGCATTCCAACATATTATTCCCGTTCTTTTACAAACTTTCCATACAATTCTTCCAAATAACATTGCACTTCATACCGTAACTTTCCTTTCAATTACACATTACATTCCATTTCAATCACTCTTTTCATTCTATTGCATAGGATTCCATTCTAGTCTACAAAATTCCATTATACTCCTTAACATTTCACTACATTCCAAAACATTCTATTCGTTTCCACAACATTCCGTTGCATTCCACAGCATTCCATACCATCCCTTAACTTTCCATTCAATTCCACATCATTCTCCTCACCATGTCATATCACTTACAGTCCTCAAATAACCTCATCTCACTCACCTCACGTCAGCTCTACTCACCTCACTTCCTCACCTCAACTCACCTTACCTCCTCACATCAACGCAACTCATCCGATCTCACCGCACCTCACCTGACTCACTTCACCTCTCTTAACCTCACCGCAATTCCTCAGCTCACCTCATCTGCACATCTCCTCCTCACTTCACTCTACTTCTCTCAAGTCACCTCACTTCAAACCTCACCTCAACACATGTCCTCATCTTCTCATATCAACTCACATCACTCATTCCACCTTACCTCAACTCACCTCAATTCCTCACCTCACCACAATTACTCACCTCCTCATGTCACTTCACTTCACCCAAATCACCGCAGCTCACTTCCTCACCTCCTCAAATCACCTCCCCATACCCCACCATACCTCCTCCCTTCCTCATGTAACATCAATTTTTCCTTACCTCACTCATTTCACTTCTCACAACTCACCTCACTACAATCCTCACCTTACCTCCTCACATCTCTCTTCACCTCACCTCACCTCACTGAACCTCACGTCATTTACTCACCTCCTCACGTCTCCTCACATCCTCATCTAACCTCACCTCACCACCTCTCATGATCACGTCACCTCACCTCCTTTGCAGCTCACACCACTTCCATTCACTTACCTCCTCTCACCTCAATCCTAACCTCACCTCACCTCCTTAACTCATCTTCTCAGCCCACCGCACTTCACCTCTCCTGACCTCACCACAGTTAAACACATCAACTCACCTCCAAATCTCCTCATGTCACTTCAGCTTCTTCTCACCTCACTCACTTCACTTCAACTCAATTCCTCACCTCAACTCACCTCCTCACCTCCTCACGTCAACTCCCCTCAAAACACTCAACTCACCTTAACTACTCACAAGCACATATCACCTCAATTCATCCTAACTTTACTCACTTCACTTCACCTAACTCATCTCACTTCACCTCAACTGCTCATCTCCTAACCTCATGTAATATCATCTTCACATCACTCATTGCACTTCACCTCAATCCTCACACCACTTCAACTCCTCATTTTCTCACCTCACCTCACTCATTTCAACTTACCTACACTCACCTCAATTACCTCACCTCACCTCCTCCTTTCCTCATGTCACTTCACCTCTCTCACATCACCTCACCTAAACTACACCCCTCCTAACATCATGTAATCTCCTCCTAACCTAATTCACACAACCTCACCTCAATCCCGACCTCACCCCACCTCCTCAACTCACCTCACACAACACACCTCATCTCACCTAAATACTTCATGGGCTCACCTCCTCACGTCATCGAATCTCCTCAAATCACATCACCTCACTCAGGTCACCTCTCCACCTCACGTCACCACAACTCACCTCAATACATCACCTCACCACACTTCCTCACCTCCTCATGTCACGTCCCCTTACATCACCTCACCTTAGCTCCTCACCTCCTCACGTCACGTCACTTCCAATTTAACTCCCTCACTTCACTTCCCCTCTCTCATTTCACTTAAGAACAATCCTACCCAGACCTCAACTCCTCACATCATCTCATCTCACCTCACCTCCTCAATTCACCTCACCTCACTCACTAAACTTCCCTTCACATCAGCCCAATTCTTCAGGTCACATCTCTTCCACACATCAATATCACCCAACTCACCTCACTTCTCTCACCTCACCTCCTCATATTCTCACCTCACCTCACCTCACTCATTTGACCTTACTTCAACTCCCCTCAATTCCTCACATCACCTCACCTCCTCACTTCCTCATGTCAATTAACCTCACTCAACTCACCCACATCATTTCTTCACCTGCTCAAGTAACCTCAGCTCACCTCACCATAACTCCTAAACTACGCACATCACCTAACTTTGGCCATACTTCAATCACTTCAATTTACGTCACTGACCTCACTTAACTTGACGTGAGGAGGTGATGAATTCTGGTATGGTGAGGTGAATTGAGGTAAGGTGAATTGTGGTGAGAAGATAAGGTGAGGTGAGGCGAGGATGTGAATTGAGGTGAGGTTTGTGGTGAGGTGATATTAGGGAAGTGAAGTGAAGTGTGCGAGGGGAGGGGGATGTGTGGAAGTGAGGTGAGTTGAGGTATTGGTGTCAGGTGAAGAGTGGTTTATTGAGTCGAGTGAGGTGAGGTGAGGAGCGGAGATGAGGTGAGGAGATGGCTTGATGAGGTCAGGTGAGCTGAGGATTGAGGTGAGGTGGAGTGAGTGAGGTGAGGAGGAGATTAAAAGATGTTAGGAGGTGACCCTGTGAAGTGAGGTGAGGTGAGTGAAGTGATGTGACTGGAGGAGCAGAGGAGGGGAGGTGAAGTGTTGAAGTGAGTGGAGGTAAGGTGAAATGAGTGAGGTGAGGAAACTTGTGGTTAGAAGAGGAGTTGATTTGAGGTGCGGTTTGAGGGAGCTGAGAGAAGTGAAATGAAATCAGTGAGGTGAGGAGGAGTGTGGATGTTAGGTGAGCTGAGGAATTTTTGTGAGTTGAAGACACATGGATTGAGATAGGTGAGGAGGTGAGGTGCGGTGATGATTATGGTGAGATTTGGTGAAGATAATTGAAGTGTGAACTAAAGAGGAATTGAGGTGACATGAGGAGGCAAGGAGGTAATTTGTGGTTTAATGAGGGGAGGTGAAGTGTGGAAGGGAGGAAGTGAGGTGACTTGAGGTATTGAGGTGAGGTGACGTGAGGTGAAGTGAGGTGAGTGTGGTGAGATGATAATTTGAGGTGAGATGAAGGGGTGAGTTTACGTGTGTAAGGTGACGTGAGGTGAGTGAAGTAACATGAAGGGAGTGAGGTCAGGAGGAGGTGAGGTGATGTGAGGAATTGCGTAGGTGAGGTATTCAGGGTTGATGAGGTGTGGTGTGTGAGGTGATGTGAAGATTTGAGGTGGGTTGAAGATTGCGGTGAGGTGAATTTAGTGACGTGAGGAGGAGATTACGAGATGCGAGAAGGTGAGCAGGTGAGGTGAGAATAGGTGAGGGAGGTGAAGTGACATGCGGAGGAGAGGATGTGTGGTGAGGTGAGAAATTTAGGTGAGTGGAGTTGTTTTATTGACTGAGTTGGTTTGAGTTGAGGTGTGATGAGGTGAGGTGAGGTGAGAGAAGTTTAGTGAAATGAGTGACATGAGGAGTATGTGTGGAAGTGAGGTGAGCTCTGGATCTTGGGTGATGTGGGGTGAGGGGAGGTGAGGTGAGGATGTGCGGTGAGGTGAGGGGATGATGTGAGTAGGTGAGGTGATGTGAGGAGTGGAGTGGAGATGAGGTGAGGTGAGGTTACGATTCAGGTTAGTTGAGATGAGTTGAAGTGAAGTGAGTGAGCTGAAGAGCCATGAGGTGATGTGACTTGAGGAGTTGAGTAGGGGTGAGAGATGTGAGTTCAGTTGAGGAGGCGAGGGGAAGTGAGGTGGTGAGCAGATTATGTGAGGTGAGTATTTTAGGTGAGTGGTGTAAGGTGAAATGGGTGAGGTGAGGGGAGCTGAGGTGAGAAGTTGAGGAGGTGAGGTGAGGTGAGGTTTGAGGTGAGGTGAGAAAAGGGAAGTGAGTGAAATGAGGAGATATGGAGGTGACGTGAGCTGAGGAATTGGGGTGAGTTGAAGTGATTGAGGTGATTTGAGGTGCAGAGGTGAGGTGAGGTGAGGAGATGCTGTGAGTAGGTGAGGTGAGGTGAGGATTGTGGTGAGGTGGGGTGAGTGGGGTGAAGTGAAGTGAGTAAAGTTAGGAGTAAGTGATGTGACATGAGGAGTTGAGGAGGTTAGGTGAGTTGTCTGAGGTGAGGGGAGGTACGGGGATGTGACTTGTAGAGTTGAGGAAGTTTTTTGGGGTGGGTATAGAAGGTGAGGTGAGGTGAGGTAAATGAAGTGATTGAGGTGAGGAGGGGGATTGACGTGAGGAGGTGAGGAATGGTGGTAAGGTGAGGTGAGGTGAGATAAGGTGAGTTGTGGTGAGAAGATGATATGGTGAGGTGAGGAGAGGAGGTGAATTGAGTTGAGGTTTGTGGTGAGGTGCCATTACAGAAATTATGTGTGCGAGGGGATGGGGAGTTGTGGAAGTGAGGTGAGTTGATGTATTTGTGTGAGGTGAAGGGTTTAGTTAGTGATGTGAGGTGAGGTGAGGAGCGGAGGTGAGTTGAGATGACTTGATGAAGTGAGGTGAGGGGAGGATTGAGATGAGGTTGGGTGAGTGAGTTGAGGAGGAGATTAAATGATGTTAGGTGTTGAGCATGTGAAGTGAGGTGATGTGAGTGAGGTGAAGCGACAGGAGGAACGAAGGAGGGCAGGTGAAGTATTGAATTGAGTAGAGGTAAGGTGAAATTGTGAGGTGAGGTGATTGGTGGTGAGAAGAGGTGAGTTGAGGTGAGGTAAGAGGTAGGTGAGGGAAGTGAAACGGAGTGAGGTAAGGAGGAGGGTGGAGTTTATTTAAGCTGAGGAATTTGTGTGAGGTGAAGGGACGTGAAGAGAGTGAGGTGAGGTGAGGTGAGGAGTAGAGGTGTGCTGATTATTGTGGTGATATTTGATGAAGAGAACTGAAGTGTGATCTAAGGAGGAATTTAGGTTACGTGAGGAAGGGAGGGGGTAAGTTGTGGTGAAATGGGAGGAGGTGAGTCATTCAGGGAGGAAGTGAGTTGACTTGAGAAATTGAGGTGACATGACGTGAGGTGAGTGTGATGATGTGTGGTGACGTAAAGTGAGTGAGGTGAAGTGAGGATCATGGGGTGAGATGAAAATTTGAAGTGAGGTGAGGAGGTGACTTTAGGTGTGTAATGTGACATGAGGTGAGACCATGAGGTGAATATTGTGAAGTGAAGTGAATGAGGTGAGGAGGAGGTGAGGTGATGTGAGGAGCTGTGGATGTGAGATGAGCAGGAATTGTGAAGTGAAAAGAGGTTAGGTAAGTGAAGTGAGGTGAGGTGAGGTGAGGAGACGTGAGGAGATGAGGTGAGGTGAGGTGACATAAGGATTGTGGTTCAATGAGGTGAGTGAGTTGAAGTGAAATGAGAGAGCTGTAAAGGAAGGGATTTGACATGGGAGGAGAGAAGGCGAGGTGTGGTGAATGAAGTGAAATGAGTTAGGGTGAGGTGATCTGAAGAAGAGAGATGGTGAAGTGAGTTGAGCTGAGGTGAATTCAGGCGAGGTGAACTGAGGAGGTGAGATAAGGTGAGTGTGGTGCGGCGTGGTGTTGTGAGTAGGTGAGAAGTGAGTTAAGGTTAGGAATTCAGGTGAGGTAAAGTGAGTGATTTGAGGTGATTTGAGGAGAGCATGTGATGTGAGGAGGTTAAGAGAGGAGGCATTGAAGTGAGCTGAAGTGAGTGAGGTGAGTTGATGTGAGCTCTGGTGAGATGGTAAGTTGAGGTGTGGTGTGGAGGTGAGGTTATGTGAGGGAGGTAAGGAATTGAGGTGAGGTGTGGAGAATTGTGGCGGGTTGACGAGATGATGGGACGTTAGAATTGAGGTGATGTGAGGTGGGTGAGCTGAAGTGACATGAGGAGGGGAGGAGGTGAGGTGAGGTAATTAAAGTGAGGGGAGGTAATTTGAAATGAGTGAGTTGAGGTGATTTGTGGTGAGAAGAGGAGGTGAGATGAAGTGTTTTTTGGTGAGGTGAGATTAGAGAAGTGAAGTGAAGTTAGTGAGGTGACGAGGAGTTGTGGAGGTGAGGTGATCTGAGAAATTGGGGTGAGGTGAAGACACCTGAATTGAGTGAGATGAGGTGAGGTGAGCAAGTGAGGTGACATGAGATGATGTGAAGAGTTGATGTAAGTGATGTGAAGTAATTTGATTGAGGAAGGATGAATTGTGAAGTCAGGAATTGAGGAGTTAATGTGAATTGAGATCAAATGAAGTGAGGTGAAGTAAGGTGTTGAGGTGAAGAAATGGGGTGATTTGAAGAGAGGTGATGTGAGTGAGGTGACATGAAGTGAGGAGTTGAGCTGAGGTAAGGATATGATGTGAGGAGTTGTGTTGATGTGATGATTATGGTGAGATTTGTGAGGTGAAGTGTAGTGAAGTAGGAGCTAGTGAGGTGTCTTGCGGATTTGAGGAGGTCAGGTGAGGTGAATTGAAGAGTTGTTGATATTAGGTGAGCAGGAATTGAGATGAAGTGAGAGGAGGTTAAGTGAGTGAAGTGAGGTGAGTTGAGGTGAGGAGGATGAGGAGATGAAGTGAGGTGAGGTGAGGTTAGTTGGATAAGGTGACGTGATGTGAGACGGTGACGTGCGTGTTGTGAAGTGAATGAGGTGAGGTGAGGTGAGGAGGGTTGAGGAGATGAGGTCAATTGAGGTGATGTAAGGATTTAGGTGAGTTAAGCTGAGCGAGGTGTGCAGGAGATTAAATTGTGTCAAGAGTTGAGCATGGGAGGTGAGATGAGGGGTGTGATGTGAGGTGAGTTGAGTGAGGTGATGTAACAGGACGAGAGGAGGAGGGGAGGTGAAGCATTGAGGTCAGTGGAGGTAAGGTGAAATGAGTGAGGTTAGGTGATTTGTGGTGAAAATAGGAGGTGAGTTGAGGTGAGGTTTGAATCATGTGATAAAAGTGAAATGGAATGAGGTGAGGAGGAGCACGGACGTTACCTGAGCTGAGGAATTTTTTGTGAGGTGAAGAGACGTGAAGTGAATGAGGTCAGGTGAGGTGAGGTGGAGAGGTGTCGTGATTATTGTGGTGAGATTTGGTGAATTGAATTGAAGTGTGAGCTAAGGAGGAATTGAGGTGACGTGAGGAGTGGAGGAGGAAAGCTGTGGTGAAATGAGGGGAGGTGAAGTGAGGAGGGGCGGAAGTGCGGTGACTAGAGGAATTGAGGTGAGGTGATAAGAGGTGAGTTTGTTGTGAGTTAATGTGGGGTGAGTGAGGTGAAGTGACTTGATTTTGTTGAGATGATGTGTTGAGGTGAAGTGAGGAGGTGAGGTTAGGTGTGTAAGGTGATGTGAGGTGAGACGGTGTGGTGAGTGTTGTGAGGTGAATTGAATGGGTTGAGGAGGAGGTGAGGTGATGTGAGGAATTGTAGATGTGAGGTGAGCAGGAATTAAGGTGAAGTGAGAAGAGGTTAGGTGAGTGAAGTGAGGTGAGTTTAGGTGAGGAGGATGAAGAGATGAAGTGAGGTGAGGTGAGGTTAGGTGGATAAGGTGACGTGATTTGAGACAGTGAGCTGCATGTTTTGAAGTGAAGTGAAAGAGGTGATGAGGAGGTGAGGTAATGTGAGGAGTTATGGATGTGAGGTGAGCATTAATTGAGGTGAAGTGGGAAGAGGTAAAGGTGAGAAAAGTAAGGTGAGGTGAGTTGAGTAGGGGTGAGGCAATGAGTGAGGTGAGGTGAGGTAAGGATTGAGGTTTGATGAGGTGAGTGAGTTGAAGTCAAGTGAGTGAGCTGAAAAGGAAGGGATGTGACGTGAGAGGAGAAAAGGTGAGGTGTGCTGAATGAAGTGAAATGAGTTGATTTGAGGTCATGTGAAGAAGAGAGATGGTGAAGTGAGTTGAGGTGAGGTGATTTCATGCGAGGGGACCTGAGGAGATGAAATAAGGTGAGTGTGGTTAGTTATGGTGATGTGAGGAAGTGAGGAAGTGAGTTGAGGTTTGGAACTTAGGGGAGGTGAAGTGAGTCATTTGAGGTGATATGAGGAGTGCATGTGACGTGAGGAGGTGACGAGAGGAGTAATTGAGGTGAGGTGAAGTGAGTGAGATAAGGTGAGCTCTGATGAGATAAAGTGAGGTGAGGTGAGGAAGTGAGTTTAGGTGAGGGGAGGTGAGGAACTGAGGTGAGTTGAGTAGAGGTGACGTGTGTGAGGACAGTTAAGGAGAATTGAGGCGGGATGAGCGGAGGAGGGGAGGTTAGAATTGAGGTGAATTGCGGTGGGTGACCGGAGGTGGCATGAGGAGGGGTGTGGTTGAGGTGAGGTAATTGAGGTGAGTGGAGGTAAGGTGAAATGAGTGAGGTGATGTGATTTGTGGTGTGTAGAGGAGGTAAGTTGATGTGATGTTTGTGGTGAGGTGAGGTGAGGGAATGAAGTGAAGTGAGTTAGGTGACGAGGAGTTGTGGAGGTGAGGTGATCTGAGAAATTGGGGTGAGGTGAAGACACGTGAATTGAGTGAGGTGAGGTGAGGTGAGGAAGTGAGGTGACGTGAGGGGATGATATGAGGAAATGAGGTGATGTTAGTATGTCTGTGAGGTGTGGAGAAGAGGAGGTGAGGTGAGTTTTGTGAGGTGAGGTGTATTGAGGAGATGAGATAAAGTGAGGAGGTGAGTAGGTGTGGTGAGGAAAGGTGAGGTGAGGTGAGTGAAGGTAAGTGAAGTGATTGAGGTCAGGAGGAGGTTAGGTGATGTGATGATTTGTGGACATGAGTCGTTGAGGGTTGATGAGGTGTGGTATTTGGGGTGATGTGAGGAGTTGAGGTGGTGTGAAGGTTCCGGTGGGGTGAGATTTTTGAGGAGAGGAGTTTACGAGATGCGAGGAGGTGAGAAGTTGTGTTGAGATGAGGAGAGTGAAGTGAAGTGACATGACGAGGGGAGGAGGTGAGGTGAGGTAATTGAGGTGAGTGGAGGTAAGGTTAAATGAGTGAGGTGACGTGATTTGTGGTGATTAGAAGAGGTGAGTTGAGGTGATGTTTGTGTTGAGGTGAGGTGAGAGAAGTGAATTTGAGTGAGGTGAGAAAGAATGAGGAGGTGAGGTGAACTGAAAAATTCGGGTGAAGTGAAGAGATGTGAATTGAGGTGAGGTGAGGTGAGGAAGTGAGGCGACGTGAGGAGCTGATGTGAGGATGTAGGTAATGTTAGGTTGGCTGTGAGGTCAGGTAAGTGAGGTGAAGTGATTTGAGTGGGGAAAGGATGAATGGAGGTGAAGTCATTAGTTGAGGAGCTAAGGTGAAGTTAGGTCAATTGAAGTGAGGTGAGGTGAGGAGTTGAGGTGAAGAATTGGGGTGATTTGAAGAGAGGTGACCTGAGTGCAGTGACATGAATTGAGTAGATGAGGTGAGGAGATGGGATGATGTGAGGACGTGCGTGATATGATGATTGTGGTGTGATGTGTTGGGTGAAGTGTAGTGACGTAGGACGTAGTGCGGTGACTTGAAGAGGTGAGGAGGTAAGGTGAGGGGAAGGGAGGGGATGCACCATGAAGAGGTATGCAGGTGATTTGAGATCACGCATTGCGGTGATGTGAGGCGACATGAAGTGAGTGAAGTGTGGTGAGCTGAGGAGATGATGTGAGGAGGGGAGATGAGGTGAGGATTGTGTTGAGGTGAGATGAGTGTGGTGAAGTGAAGTGAGTGAGATAAGGTCGAAGTTAAGTGACGTGATTAGGTGAGGAGTTATGGTGTGTTGAGGCGGTGATTTTAGGAGGTGAGGAGGTGAGGTGTGTTTATGTGAGTGAGGTGAAGTGGCATGAAAGGGTGAGGAGAATAGGTGAGGTGAGGAATTGAGGTGAGTTAAGGTTAGTTGAAATGAGTGAGGTCAGGTGAGGAGAGGTGAGTTTTGAGTGAGCTTGAAAGGTTTTGAGGTGATGTGAAGACAGGAGGAGGTGAGGTGTGATGAGTGAGGTGATGTGACTGGAGGAGGTGAGATGAGGTGAAGAAGTGAGTAGGTGAGGTGAGGAAAGGTGAGGTGAGGTGAGTGAAGATTAGGTAAGCAGTGAGTTCAGGAGGAGGTGAGGTGATGTGAGGAATTGTGGATGTGTGTTATTGAGGTGTGATGAGGTGTGTTGTGTGAGGTGATGTGAGGAGGTGAGATGGGGTGAGGATTGGAGTGAGGTGAGTTTAGTGAGTTGAGGAGGAGTTTATGAGATGCGATGAGGTGAGCAGGTGAGGAGAGATGAGATGAGAGAGGTGAAGTGACAAGTGGAGGGGAGGAGGTGAGGTGAGGTGAGAAATTTAGGTGAGTGGAGTTAGGTGAAATGAGTGAGATGAGTTCGGTTGAGGCGTGATGTGGTGAGGTGAGGGGAGGTGAGGACTGTGGTGTTGTGAGGTGAGTGAGGTGAAGGGAAGTGAATCAGATAAGGACGAAGGGAAGTGATGGGTGGAGATTAGGAGGTAGGGTGTTGTGTGGAATTGATTTTAGGAGGTGAGGAGGTTAGGTGCATTTAGGTGAGTGAGGTGAATTCACATGAGGAGGTGAGGAATTAAGGTGAGTTAAGATTAGGTGAAATGAGTGAGGGGGGTTGATTTGAGGTGTTATGATGTGGGGTGAGGATTGGTGAGGTGAAAATGTGCGTTGAGGTGAGATGATGTGAGGACATGAGGTGAGGTGAGGAGTGTTGTGGAGATAAGGTGAGTTGAGATAATGATTGAAGTTAGATGAGGTGAGAGAGTTGAAAAGAAGGGAGTGAGCTGAAAAGCCAAGAGGTGATGGGAGAAGAGGAGGTGATTTGAGGTGAGAGGTGAGGTTAGTTGAGGAGTTGAAGGGATGTGAGAAGGTGAGCAGGTGAGGTGAGGTGAGGTGAGTGAAGTGAAGTGAAATGAGGAGGGGATGAGATGCGGTGAGGTGAGGTTTGAGATGATTTGAGACAAGTGAATTGAGCGAGATAATGAGGAGGTGTGGACATATCGTGAGCTGAGAAATTGGGGTGAGTTGAAGTGAGTAAGTGGAGTTGATGTGCGGAGGTGAGTTGATGTGAGGAGATGATGTGTGGATGTGAGGTGTGGTGATGATTTTTGTGAGGTGAGGTGAGTGTTGTGAAGTGTAGTGAGTAAGTTTAGGACGGAGTGAAGTGAGATGGGGATTTGAGGAGTTTAGGTGAGTTGTGTGAGGTGTGGGGATGTGAGGGGTTGTTACTTGAAGAGTTGAGGAAGTGACTTGTGGTGAGGAATGGAGGTCAGGTAACGTGAGGTGAAAGAGGTGAGTTGAGGTGTGGAGGGGCATTGACGTGAGAAGGTGATGAATTCTGGTATGCTGAGATGAATTGAGGGAAGGTGAGTTGTGGTGAGAAGATGAAAAGGTGAGGTGAGGTGAGGAGGTGAATTGAGGTGAGGTATGTGGTGAGGTGATATTAAGGAAGTAAAGTGAAGTGTGCGAGGGGAGTGTGAGGTGTGGATGTGAGGTGAGTTGAGGAATTGGTGTCAGGTGAAGAGTGGTTTAGTGAGTGAAGTGAGGTGAGGTGACGAGCGGAGTTGAGGTGAGGAGATGGTTTGATGAGGTGATGTGAGCTGAGGATTGAGGTGAGGTGGGTTGAGTGAAGTGAGGAAGAGGTTAAAGGATGTTAGGAGGTGACCCGGTGAAGTGAGGTGAGGTGAGTGAGGTGATGTGACTGGAGGAGCAGAGGAGTGGAGGTGAATTATTGAAGTGAGTGGAGGTAAGATGAAATGAGTGAGGTGAGGTAACTTGTGGTTAGAAGAGAAGGTGAGTTGAGGTGAGGTTTGAGGGTGCTGAGAGAAGTGAAATGAAGTCAGTGAGGTGAGGAGGAGTGTGTAGGTTAGGTGAGCTGAGGAATTTGTGTGAGTTGAAGACACGTGGAGTGAGTGAGTTGAGGAGGTGAGGTGCGGTGATGATTATGGTGAGATTTGGTGAAGATAATTGAAGTGTGAACTAAAGAGGAATTGAGGTGACGTGAGGATTTGAGGAGGTAATTTGTGGTGTAATGAGGGGAGGTGAAGTGTGGAGGGGAGGAAGTGAGGTGACTTGAGGTATTGAGGTGAGGTAACGTGAGGTGAAGTGAGGTGAGGGTGGTAAGATGATAATTTGAGGTGAGTTGACGGGATGAGGTTATGTGTGTAAGGTGACGTGAGGTGAGTGAAGTAACATGAAGGGAGTGTGGTCAGGAGGAGGTGAGATGATGTGAGGAATTGCATAGGTGAGGTATTCAGGGTTGATGAGGTGTGGTGTGTGAGGTGATGTGAAGATTTGAGGTGGGTTAAAGATGGCGGTGAGGTGAACTCAGTGACGTGAGGAGGAGTTTACGAGATGCGAGGAGGTGAGCAGGTGAGATGAGAAAATTTGAGGGAGTTGATGTGACATGAGGAGGGGAGGAAGTGGGGTGAGGTGAGAAATTTAGGTGAGTGCAGTTAAGATTTATTGAGTGAGCTGTTTTGAGTTGAGGTGTGATGAGGTGAGGTGAGGTGAGAGAAGTTTAGTGAAATGAGTGACATGAGGAGGATGTGTGTAAGTGAGGTTAGCTCAGGATCTTGGGTGATGTGGGGTGAGGGGAGGTGAGGTGAGGATGTGTGGTGAGGTGAGGAGATGATGTGAGGAGGTGAGGTGACGTGAGGATTGGAGTGTAGATGAGGTGATGTGAGGTTACGATTAAGGTGAGTTGAGATGAGTTGAAGTGAAGTGAGTGAGCTGAAGAGCCATGAGGTGATGTGACTTGAGGAGTTGAGTTGGGGTGAGAGATGTGAGGTCAGGTGAGGAGGTGAGGGGAAGTGCGGAGGTGAGCAGATTAGGTGAGGTGAGTATTTTAGGTGAGTGATGTAAGGTGAAATGAGTGAGTTGAGGGGAGCTGAGGTGAGAAGTTGAGGAGGTGAGGTGAGGTGAGGTGTGAGGTGAGGTGAGGAGTAGAGGTGTGCTGATTATTGTGGTGAGATTTGATGAAGAGAACTGAAGTGTGATCTAAGTAGGAATTGAGGTTACGTGAGGAAGGGAGGGGGTAAGTTGTGGTGAAATGAGAGGAGGTGAGTCAGTAGGGGACGAAATAAGGTGACTTGAGCAATTGAGGTGACATATCGTGAGGTGAGTGTGATGATGTGTGGTGACGTGAAGTGAGTGAGGTGAAGTGAGGATCGTGGGTTAGATGAAAATTTGAAGTGAGGTGAGGAGGTGACTTTAGGTTTGTAAGGTGACATGAGGTGAGACCGTGAGGTGAATGTTGTGAAGTGAAGTGATTGAGGTGAGGAGGAGGTGAGGTGATGTGAGGAGTTGTGGATGTGAGGTGAGCAGGAATTGTGAAGTGAGAAGAGGTTAGGTAAGTGAAGTGAGGTGAGGTGAGGTGAGGAGAAGTGAGGAGATGAGGTGAGGTGAAGTGACGTAAGGATTGCGGTTCAATGAGGTGAGTGAGTTGAAGTGAAATGAGAGAGCTGTAAAGGAAGGGATTTGACATGGGAGGAGAGAAGGCAAGGTGTGGTGAATGAAGTGAAATGAGTTGGGGTGAGGTGACGTGAAGTGAGATGGTGGAGTTGAGCTGAGGTGAATTCAGTCGTGATGAGCTGAGGAGGTGAGATAATGTGAGTGTGGTGCGGGGTGGTGTTGTGAGGAGGTGTGAAGTGAGTTAAGGTAAGAAATTCAGGTGTGGTAAAGTGAGTTATTTGAGGTGATTTGAGGAGTGCATGTGATGTGAGGAAGTTAGGAGAGGAGGCATTGAAGTGAGCTGAAGTGAGTGAGGTGAGGTGATGTGTGTTCTGGTGAGATGATAAGTTTAGGTGTGGTGAGGAGGTGAGGTTATGTGAGGGAGGTAAGGAATTGAGGTGAGGTGAGGAGAATTTTGGCGTGTTTAGGAGATGAAGGAAAGGTAGAATTGAGGTGACGTGAGGTGGGTGAGCTGAAGTGACATGAGGAGGGGAGGATGTGAGGTGAGGTAATTGAGGTGAGTGGAGGTATTTGAAATGAGTGAGGTGAGGTGAATTGTGGTGAGTGGAGGAGGTGAGTTGAAGTGTTTCTTGGTCAGGTGATTTGAGAGAAGTGAAGTGAGTGAGGTGAGGAGGAGTTGTGGAGGTGACGTGATCTGAGAAATTGATGTGAGGTGCAGTGACGTGAATTGAGTGAGATGAGGTGAGGTGAGGAAGTGAGGTGACATGAGGAGATGAAGTGAAGGGGTAATGTAAATGATGTGAAGTTATTTGAGTGAGGAAAGGATGAATTGTGAAGTCAGGAGTTGAGGAGTTAAGGTGAGTTGAGATCAATTGACGTGAGGTGAAGTGAGGTGTTGAGGTGAAGAATTGGGGTGATTTGAAGAGAGGTGATGTGAGTGAGGTGATATGAAGTGAGGAGTTGAGCTGAGGTGATGAGATGATGTGAGGAGTTGTGGTGATGTGATGATTTTGGTGAGATGTGTGAGGTGAAGTGTAGTGAGGTAGGAGCTAGTGAGGTGTCTTGCGGATTTGAGGAGGTCAGGTGAGGTGAAGTGAAGAGTTGTTGATGTTATGTGAGCAGGAATTGAGGTGAAGTGAGAGGAGGTTAGGTGAGTGAAATGAGGTGAGTTCAGGTGAGGAGGATGAGGAGATGAAGTGAGTTGAGGTGAGTTTAGTTGGATAATGTGACGTGATGTGAGACGGTGACGTGCGTGTTGTGAAGTGAAGTGAATGAGGTGAGGTGAGGTGAGGAGGGTTGAGGAGATGAGGTGAATTGAGGTGATGTAAGGATATAGGTTAGGTAAGGTGACTGAGGTGTGCAGGAAATTAAATTGTGTCAAGAGTTGAGCACGGGAGGTGAGGTGAGGGGAGTGAGGTGAGGTGAGTTGAGTGAGGTGAATTGACAGGAGGAGCGGAGAAAGGGAGTTGAAGCATTGAGGTCAGTGGAGGTAAGGTGAAATGAGTGAGGTTAGGTGATTTGTGGTGAGAATAGGAGGTGTGTTGAGGTGAGGTTTGAATCATGTGAAAGAAGTGAAATGGAGTGAGGTGAGGAGGAGCGCGGACATTAGGTGAGCTGAGGATTTTTTGTGAGGTGAATAGACGTGAAGTGAATGAGGTCAGGTGAGGTGAGGAGGTGAGGTGTTGTGATTATTGTGGTGAGATTTGGTGAAAAGAATTGAAGTGGGATCTAAGGAGGAATTGAGGTGGCGTGAGGAGTGGAGGAGGAAAGCTGTTCTGAAATGAGGGGAGGTGAAGTGAGGTGGGGCGGAAGTGCGGTGACTTGAGAAATTGAGGTGAAGTGATAAGAGGTGAGTATGGTGATGTGTATTAATGTGGGGTGAGAGAGGAGAAGTGATTTGATTTTGGTGAGATGATGAGTTGAGGTGAGGTGAGGAGGTGAGGTTAGGTGTGTAATGTGATGTGAGGTGAGACTATGAGGTGAGTGTTGTGAAGTGAATTGAATGGGGTGAGGAGGAGGTGAGGTGATGTGGGGAATTGTAGATGTGAGCTGAGCAGGAATTGAGGTGAAGAGAGAAGAGTTTAGGTGAGTGAAGTGAGGTGAGGTTAGGTGAGGAGGATGAGGAGATGAAGAGAGGTGAGGTGAGGTAATGATTGAGGTTCGATGAGGTGAGTGAGTTGAAGTCAAGTGAGTGAGCTGAAAAGGAAGGGATGTGACGTGAGAGGAGAGAAGGTGAGTTTTGCTGAGTGAAGTGAAATGAGTTGATTTGAGGTCATGTGAAGAAGATAGATGGTGAAGTGAGTTGAGGTGAGGTGATTCCATGCGAGGTGAGCTGAGATGAAATAAGGTGAGTGTGGTTAGTGATGGTGACGTGAGGAAGTGAGGAAGTGAGTTGAGGTTTGGAATTTAGGGGAGGTGAAGTGAGTCATTTGAGGTGAAGTGAGGAGTGCATATGACGTGAGGAGGTGACGAGAGGAGTAATTGAGGTGAGGTGAAGTGAGTGAGGTGAGGTGAGCTCTGTTGAGATAAAGTGAGGTGAGGTGAGGAAGTGAGTTTAGGTGAGGGGAGGTGAGGAACTGAGGTGAGTTGAGTAGAGGTGACCTGTGTGAGGTCAGGTAAGGATAATTGAGGCAGTTTGAGCGGAGGAGGGGAGGTTAGAATTGAGGTGAAGTGTGGTGGGTGACCTGAGGTGGCATGAGGAGGGGTGTGGCTGAGGTGAGGTAATTGAGGTGAGTGGAGGTAAGGTGAAATGAGTGAGGTGATGTGATTTGTGGTGTGTAGAGTAGGTGAGTTGAGGTGATGTTTGGGGTGAGGTGAGGTGTGGGAATGAAGTGAAGTGAGTTAGGTGAGGAGGAGTGCTGGAGGTGAGGTGATCTGAGTAATTGGTTTGAGGTGAAGACACGTGAATTGAGTGAGGTGAGGTGAGGTGAGGAAGTGAGGTGACGTGAGGGGATGATATGAGGAAATGAGGTGATGTTAGTATGTCTGTGAGGTGTGGAGAAGAGGAGGTGAGGTGAGTTTTGTGAGGTGAGGTGAATTGAGGAGATGAGATAACGTGAGGAGGTGAGTAGGTGAGGTGAGGAAAGGTGAGGTGAGGTGAGTGAAGGTAAGTGAAGTGATTGAGGTCAGGAGGAGGTTAGGTGATGTGAGGATTTGTGGACACGAGTTGTTGAGGGGTCATGACGTGTGGTGTGTGAGGTGATGTGAGGAGTTGAGGTGGGGTGAAGTATCTGGTGAGGTGAGATTATTGAGGTGAGGTGTTTACGAGATGCGAGGTGGTGAGAAGTTGTGCTGAGATGAGGAGAGTGAGGTGAAGTGGCATGACGAGGGTAGGAGTTGAGATGAGGTAATTGAGGTGAGTGGAGATAAGGTGAAATGAGTGAGGTGACGTGATTTGTGGTGATTAGACGAGGTGAGTTGAGGTGATGTTTGTTTTGAGTGAGGTGATAGAAGTGAATTGGAGTGAGGTGAGGAGGAATTGTGGTGGTGAGGAGATCTGAGAAATTCGGGTGAAGTGAAGAGATGTGAATTGAGGTGAGGTGAGGTGAGGAAGTGAGGCGACGTGAGGAGGTGATGTGAGGATGTGAGGTAAGGTTAGGTTGGCAGTGAGGTCAGGTAAGTGAGGTGAAGTGATTTGAGTGGGGAAAGGATGAATGGAGGTGAAGTCATTAGTTGAGGAGCTAAGGTGAAGTTAGGTCAATTGAAGTGAGGTGAGGTGAGGAGTTGAGGTGAAGAATTGGGGTGATTTGAAAAGAGGTGACGTGAGTGCAGTGACATGAATTGAGATGAGGTGAGTTGAGGGGATGATGTGAGGACGTGCATGATATGATGATTGTGGTGAGATGTGTGGGGTGAAGTGTAGTGAGATAGGACGTAGTGTGGTGACGTGAAGAGGTGAGGAGGTAAGGTGAGGGGAAGGGAGGGGAAGTACCGTGAGGAGGTATGCAGGTGAGGTGAGATGACGCATTGTGTCGATGTGAGGTGACATGAAGTGAGTGAAGTGTGGTGAGCTGAGGAGATGATGTGAGGAGGTGAGATGAGGTGAGGATTGTGTTGAGGTGATGTGAGTGTGGTGAAGTGAAGTGAGTGATATAAGGTCGAAGTTAATTGACGTGATTAGGTGAGGAGGTATGTTGTGGTTAGAAAGTGATTTTTGGAGGTGAGGAGGTGAGGTGTGTTTATGTGAGTGAGGTGAAGTGGCATGAAGGGGTGAGGAGAATAGGTGAGGTGAGGAATTGAGGTTAGTTAAGGTTAGTTGAAATGAGTGAGGTCAGGTGAGGAGAGGTGAGTTTTGTGTGAGCTTGAAAGGTGCTGAGGTGATGTGAGGAGAGGAGGAGGTGAGGTGAGATGAGTGAGGTGTTGTGACTTGAGGAGTTGAGATGAGGTGAAGAGGTGAGTAGGTGATGTGAGGAAAGGTGAGGTGAGATGATGTGAGGAATTGTGGATGTGTGTTATTGAGGTGTGATGAGGTGTGTTGTGTGAGGTGATGTGAGGAGGTGAGGTGGGGTGAGGATTGGGTTGAGGTGAGTTTAGTGAGTTGAGGAGGAGTTTATGAGATGCGAGAATTTGAGCAGGTGAGGTGAGATGAGATGAGAGAGGTGAAGTGACATGAGGAGGGGAGGAGGTGAGGTGAGGTGAGAAATTTAAGTGAGTGGAGTTAGTTGAAATGAGTGAGATGAGTTCTGTTGAGGCGTGATGAGGTGATGTTAGGTGAGGATTGTTGTGATGTGAGGTGAGTTAGGTGAAGTTAGTGGGGTGAGATGAGGTGAGGAGGTGGGTTGACGTGAGATGAGTTGGGGTAAGGTGTGGTGCGGTATTTAGGTGAGGATAGGTAAAGTGTGTGAAGTGAGGTGAGGTGAGAAGATTTGGTGAGGTTAATAGAGAAAGTGATGAGATGAGGAGATGAGGTGAGGAATTGAGGTAAGGTGAGGTGAGTGAGGTGGGTTTAAGTGAGCGACATGAGGTGTTGTGAGGAGGTGAATTGAGGTAAGGATTTGAGGTGCGTGAGGTGAGGTGTGAAGTGAGGTGAGAAGGTTAGGTGAGGTTAGTTGCAGTAAAATGAGGTGAGTTGAGTTGACGTTAGGTGAGGAATTGAGGTGAGGTGAAGTGAGGTGACGTGACGTGAGATGAGGTGAGGTTAGTTGAAGGGAGGTGAGGTGAGTGAGTTGAGGTGTGGTGAAGAGGTGAAGTGAGGTGAGGAATTCAGGTGAGGTGATGTGGGTGAGGTGAGGTGAGTGGACCTGAGGGGATGAGGAGTGGTGAGTTGAAGAATTGTGAGGTGCGTTGATTGAGGTGAGGAAATGTGAGGTGCGGTGATTGAGGTGAGTGAGGTGAGGAGAGGAGGTGAGGTGTGCTGAGAAGTGGAAGTTAGGTGAGTTGAAGAAGGAAGGTGAGGTGAGTGAAGTGAGGTGAAAGGAGGTTATGTGAGGAAGTGGCTGAAGAAGGGAAGTGAGGTGAGTGAGGTGACATGGGTTGTGGAGGTGAGGTGAGGCGTTGAGGTGAGGTGAGGAACTGAGGGTGAGTGAGGTGAGTTGAGATGAGGATGTGAAGTGAGGATTTGAGGTGAGGAGAATGAGGTGACATGTGTGGAGATGACGTGAGGTGAGGAGG
This sequence comes from Smutsia gigantea, assembly GCA_032199065.1. Lineage (NCBI taxonomy): Eukaryota > Metazoa > Chordata > Mammalia > Pholidota > Manidae > Smutsia > Smutsia gigantea. The sequence continues at coordinate 50,509 of JAVSCE010001370.1, read as the reverse complement.
TGAGGTGTGTTTGATGAGGTGAGGAATTGAGGTGTGTGTGGTGAGGTGAGGGGTGAGGTGAAGTGGTGAGGTGAGGAATTGTCAGGTGTGGTGATTGAGGTGAGGTGGAGTGATGTGAGGTGAGTGAGGTGAGGAAATGTGAGTTGAATGAGGTGACAAGTTTTGTGGAGTTTAGGTGAGTTGAGGTGGTTAGTTGAGGAATGTAAGTGAGGTGTGGTGACATGAGGTGAGGTGAGGAATTGAGGTGAGGTGAGGTGAGTAGGTGAGGTGAGGAAGTGTGGTGAGGTGATTTAGATGTGAGGTGAGTGACGTGAAATGAAGTGAGTGATTTGAGGAGGAGGTGAGGTGACTTGAAGTGAGCAGGTGAGGTGAGGAATTGAATGAGTTGAGTGGAATAAGTGAGGTTAGGTTAGGTGGTGAGCTGAAGTGAGGAGATGAGGTGTGGTGAGGTGAGTAATTGAGGCGAGGTTCGGTGTGATGAAGTAAACTTAGTTGAGGAAGTGAGGTGAGGTGGTGTGAGGGGATTAGATGAGGAATTAAGGTGTGGTGAGGTGAGGTGAAGTGTGGGAGGTGAGTTGAGGTGAGGAGGTGAGGTGGTGTGAGGTGAAGACTGACGTGAGTTGAGGTGAGTGAGGTGAAGTGGCTGAGTTGAGGTGAGGTGATGTGAGGAGGTGAGGAGAGCAATTGAAGTGAGGTGAGGAAGTGAGGTGAGGTGAATGAGGTGACATGTGGTGTGGAGGTGAGGTGAGTTGGTGAGATGAGGAATTTAAATGAGGTGAGATTCCGTGAGGTGTGCTGAGGTGAGGTGAGGTGAGGTGAAGAGGTGAGATGATTAATTGTGCTTAGGTGAGGATTGTGATGATGAGAAGTGAAATGAAGTGAGTGTTTGCAGGAGGATGTGAGGTGACAGGTTAGCATGTGAGGTGAGGATTTGAGGTGATGTCAGTGAGGTTAAGTGGGGTGAGCTGAGCTGAGTGAATGAGGAGGTGAGGTGAGGAATTGTGGTGAGGAGAGATGACTGATTTGAAGTGAGTGACGTGATGTGAGGTGAGGTGAGAAGATGAGGTGAGGTGAGGTGAGGAAGTGAGTCAATGTGAGGTGAGGGAGTGAGGTGAGGAATTGAGGTTACATGAGTGAAGTGTCGTTAGGGGTGAAGGTGAGGTGAGATGAAGTGAGCTGTGGTGAGGAACTGAGGTGAGCTGAGGTGGCTGAGTTGTGGAATTGAGGTGTGAGGTGAGGTGAGGAGATGAGTTGAGGCAGTGAGGTGGGGAATTGAAGTGAGGTGATGATTGAGGTGAGGTGAAGTGAGTGACTTGAGGTGAGGAAGTGAGATGAGGAATTGAGGTATGGTGAGTGAGCTGACAAGAGGTGTGGAGGTGAGGCGATGTGAGGTGGTGAAATGAGGAATTAGATGATGTGAGGTGAGTGAGGTGAAGTGAGTTAAAGGTGAGGTGAGGAATTGAGGTGAGTGAGGTAAGGAGTGAGGTGGGGTTAAATGAGGAGGTCGGGTGAGGTGAGGAAACGGGGTGAGTTGAGGTGAGGTGAGGAATTGAGGTGAGGAGGGGTGAAGTGAAATGAGTGAGATTAGGTAAGGTGCGGAGGTGATGTGAAGTGACTGAGTTGAGAAGTGAGTTGAAATGAGGTGAGGAATTGAGGTGAGGTGAGTAATGTGATGTGAGGTGAGGAGGTGAGGGGTGGTGAGGAAGTGAAGTGAGGAAATGAGTTGAGGTGAGTGAGGTGAGGTGAAGTGTGTGAGGTGACGTGGGAGGTGAGGTGAGTTAGTGAGGTGAGTTGAGGATTGTGGTAAGGCGAGGTGAGTGATGTGAAGTGAGGTGAGTAGTTGAGGTGACAGGAGGTGAGGTAAGGAGAGGAATTGTGGTGAGGTGATGTGAAGTGACTGAGGGGAGATGAGGTGAGCTGGTAAGATGAGGTGTGGTGAGCTGAGAGAGGAAGTGAGGTGAGGAATTGAGGTGAGGTGAGGTGACATGTGTGGAATTGAGGGGAGGTGAGGTGTTGAGGTGAGGAATTCAAGTGAGGTGAGGTGAGGTGAGGAAGTGAGTTGAGGAATTGTGGTGAGGTAAGTGAGGTGACGTGTTCTGGATTTGACGTGTGGTAGGTGAGGTAAAGTGAAGTGATTGATTTGAGGAGAAGGGGAGTTGACGTGAGGAGGTGAGCAGGTGAAGTGAGGAATTGAATGAGGGGAGTGAGTTGAGGTTAGAGGAGGTGAGATGAGGTGAGGTGAGGTGAGGAATTGAGGAGATGTGAGTGAGGTTATTTGTGGTGCGGAGAAGTGAGATGAGGTGAGGTGAGGTGAGGAAGTGAGTTGATGTGATGTGAGGAGGTTAGGTGAGGGAGAGAGGCGAGGAATTATGGTGAGTTCAGTGAAGTGATATTTGGTGTGTAGGTCAGGTGAGGTGAGGAAATGAGGAGGTGAGACTTGTGAGTGTGTGGTTGGTGAGGTGAGGTAAGGAGGTGAGCAATTGAGTTGAGGTCACAGAGGTGATGTCATTGGGGGAAGTGGGGTTGAGTGAGTATTGAGGTGATGTGAGGTGTGAGTTGAAATGAGGTGATGTGAGTTGACATGAGGTGATAAGTTGAAGCGAGGGGAGATGAGGTGAGATGATGTTAGGTGAGTTGAAGAAATGAGGTGAGGTGAGGTGAACTAAGGTGTGGAGTTGAGGTGAGGTGAGGATTTGAGGTGAGATAATGTGAGCAATTGAGGTGAGTTGAGGTGAAGTGAGTGAGGTGAGGTGAGGTGACGTCCAATGATTCGAGGTCAGTTGAAGGGAAGTGAGGTGAGTGAGGTGACATGAGGAAGTGAGCACATGGGTTGACATGAATGAGTTGAGTGAAGTGAGTGAGATTAGATGAGTAGGGGGGCGGTGAAGAGATGAAGAGGTGAGGTGAGGTGAGGCATTGAGGTGAGGTGAGGTGTAGTGGGTGAGGTGAGTTGAGCTTAGGAAGTGTGGTGAATTGAGTTGAAGTGAGGTGAGATGAGGTGAGGTGATGTGAGAAGTGGAGGTGGGGTGAGGTGAGGATATGAGTTGAGGTTAGGTGAGTTGCGTGATGTGAAGTGAGTAAAGTGAAGTGAGTGGACATGTTTAGGAGTTGAGGTGAGGTGACTTGAAGTGAGTGAGGTGAGGTGAGAAGAGGTGAGGTGACATGAGAAGAGGTGAGGTGTGTTGAGGAATTGAGTTGAGGTGAGTCAGGTTAGGTGGGTTGAGGAGGTGAGGTGAGTGAGGTTACAAGATGTTGGAGGTGAGGTGAGTGAGGGTACATGTGGTTTGGAGGTGAGTTGAGGAGGAGTTGAGAGGACATGTGGTAAAGAATTGAGGTGAGTTAGGTGAAGAAATGAGGTGAGGAAGTGAGGTGATGTGAGTGAAATGACATTAAGTGTGGAGGTGAGGATAGTTGAGGAATTGAGGTGACGTGAGGAATTGTGGTGAGTGTGAGGTGAGGTAAGGTACGGATGTGAGGTGTGGTAAGGAATAGAGATGAGGTGACGGAAATGAACTCATTTTTGGTGGTTGAGTGAGTTCAGGATTGAGGTTATATGATGTGAAGTAAGCTGAGTGCACATGAGATTAGGAGGTGCAGTGAGGTGTGGTGAAGTGATTTAGGTAGGTGAGGTGAGGTGAGGAAATGAAGTGACCTGAGTTGAGATGAATGAGTTGAGGTGAGGTGAAGAGGTGAGGTGAAGAAGTGAGGTGAGGAATTGAGGTGAGGTGGGGTGAGGTGAAGTGAGTGAGGTTAGGTAAGGTGAGGAGGTGTAGAGAAATGAGTGAGTTGAGAAGAGAGTTGATATGAGGAGGTGAGGAATTGAGGTGAGGTGATTAATGTGACATGAGTTGAGGAGGTGAAGTGAGGTGAGGAAGTGATGTGAGGAATTGAGGTGAGGTGAGTGAGGTGAGGTGAGTTGTGTGAGGTGACGTGGGAGGTGAGGTGAGGAAGTGAGGTGTGGTGAGGATTGAGGTAATGTGAGGTGAGTGATGTGATGTGAGGTGAGGTGTTGAGGTGACATGAGGTGTTGAGGTAAGGAGAGGAATTGGTTGAGGGGATGTGAAGTGAGTGAGGGGAGATGAGGTGAGCTGGGATGATGAGGTGTGGTGAGGTGAGTGAGGAAGTGAGGTGAGGAATAGAGGTGAGGTGAGGTGACAGGTGTGGAACTGAGCGGAGTTGATGTGGTGAGGTGAGGAATTCAAGTGAGGTGTGGTGAGGTGAGGAAGTGAGTTGAGGAATTGTGGTGATGTGAGTGAGGTGACGTTTTCTGGAGGTGGGGTGAGGTGGGTGAGGCAAAGTGATGTTAGTGATTTGAGGAGGGTTGTTGACGTGAAGATGTGAGGAGGTGAAGTGAGGAATTGAATGAGGTGAGTGAGGTGAGGTAGAGGAGGTGAGATGATGTGAGGTGAGGTGAGGAATGGAGGTGATGTGAGTGAGGTTATTTGAGGTGCGCAGGAGTGAGGTGAGGTGAGTTGAGGAATTGAGTTGATGTGAGGTGAGGAGGTGAGGTGAGGGAAGGAGCCTAGGAATTAAGGTGAGGTCAGTGAAGTGACATTTGGTGTGGAGATCAGGTGAGATTAGGAATTGAGCAGGTGAGTATAGTGAGTGTGCATTGGGTGAGGTGTGGTAAGGAAGTGAGGAATTGAGGTGAGGTCACAGAGGTGAAGTCATTGGGGAAATGGGGGTGAGTGAGGATTGAGGTGATGTGAGGTGTGAGGTGAAGTGAGGTGAGGTGAGTTGATATGAGGGGATAAGTTGAAGCGAGGTGCAATGAAGTGAGATGATGATGTTAGGTGAGTTGAAGAAATGAGATGAGGTGAGGTGACATAAATTGTGGAGTTGGGGTGAGGTGACATAAGGTGTGGAGTTGAGGTGAGGTGAGGTGTTCAGGTGAGGTAATGGGAGGAATTGAGTTGAGGTGAGGTGAAGTGAGTGAGGTGAGGTGAGGTGACGTCCGATGATTCGAGGTTAGATGAAGGGAAGTGAGGTGAGTGAGGAGACATGAGCAACTGATCACTTGGGTTGAATTGAATGAGTTGGGTGAAGTCAGTGAGATTAGATGAGTAGGTGAGCTGTGAGGAGATGAAGAGGTGAGGTGAGGTGAGTAATTTAGGTGAGGTGAGGTGAAGTGGGTGAGGTGAGGTGAGCTTAGGAATTGTGGTGAATTGAGTTGAAGTGAGGTGAGATGAGGTGAGGTGAGGTGAGAAGAGGAGGTGACGTGAGGAGAGGATATGAGTTGAGGTTAGGTGAGGTGAGTTATGTGAAGTGAGTAAAGTGATGTGAGTGGATATGTTTAGGTGTTGAGGTGAGGTGAGTTGAAATGAGTGAGGTGAGGTGAGAAGAGGTGAGGTGAGTTGTTTAATTGAGGTGAGGTGAGTGAGGTTAGGTGGGGTGAGTAGGTGAGGTGAGTGATGTAGGTTGGGGTGAGGATGTGAGATGAGTAAAGTGACGTGAGTGGACATGAGTTAGGAGTTGAGGTGAGGTGAGTTGAAGTGATTGAGGTGAGGTGAGAAGAGGTGAGGTGTGTTGAGGAATTGAGGTGAGGTGAGTGAGGTTAGGTGGGGTGAGTAGGTGAGGTGAGTGGCGTTACATGAGGTTTGGAGGTGAGTTGGGGAGTAGTTGAGATGACATTCTGTGAGGAATTGAAGTGAGGTGAGTTGAAGTGAGTGAGGTGAGGTGAGGAGGTGAGCTGAGGTGAGGATTGAGGTGAGGTGATGTGAGTGGGGTGAAGTGACCTGAGAGATTTGAGGAGGAATTGATGTGACGAGGAGGTGAGCAGCTAAGGTGAGGAATTGAATGTTGTGAGTGAGGTGATGTTAGGTGAGGAGGTGAGCGGATGTGAGGTGAGGAAGTGATTTGAGTTGAGTAAGGATAGGTGAAGGGAGTGAACTGATGGTAGGTGAGGTGAAGACTTGAGGACAGGTGATGTGAGGAGGAGAGTTGAGGAAGGGTTGTAAGGAATGAGGTGAGTTGAGTGAGGTGATTGAGGTGAGGTGAGGTGGGGAATTAGGTGAGGTGAAGTGAATGAGGTGAGGTGAGTTAAAGATTTGGGGTGAGGAATTGAGGTGAGTGAGATAAAGTGGAGTGATTGAGGTGAGCTGAAGTGAGGTGAGGTGAGATGAGGTGGAAAATGAGGTGAGGTGAGTTAAGACATGAGGTGAGGTGACTGAGGTGAGGTGAGGAAGTGAGGTGAGGATTTGTGTTGAGGTGAGTGAGATGACATGAGGTGTGGAGGTGAGGTTTGAAGAGTTGAGGTCAGGTGAGATGAGGAATTGAGGTGAGGTGCAGTGTGATGAGGTGAACTTAGTTGAGGAAGTGAGGTGAGGTGAGTTGGGGTGAGGAGTTTAGGTGAGGAATTAAGGTGTGGTGAGGTCATGTCACGTGTGGGAGGTGAGTTGAGGTGAGGAGGTGAAGTGAGTGAGGTGAAGACGACGTGAGTTGAGGTGAGTGAGGTGAAGTGGCTGAGTTGAGGTGAGGTGACGTGAAGAGGTGAGGAGATGGGTTGAGCAATTGAGGTGAGGTGTGGGGAGTGAGGTGAGGTGAGGTAGGAAGAGAAGTAGGAATTGAGGTGAGGTTGAGTTAATGAGGTCTGGTGTGGTGAGTAGGTGATGTGGTGGGATGAGGAATTGAGGCTTGGTTAGGTGAGTGAGGTGAGATGAGGTGCATTGTGGTGAAGAAGTGAGGTGAGGTAAGTGAGGTGAGGTGATGTGAAGTGTGTGAGGGGAGATGAGTTGAGCTGGGAAGATGAGGTGTGGTGAGGTGTGTGAGGAAGTGAGTTGAGGAAGTGAGTTGAGGAGAGGTGACAGTTGTCGAATTGTGGGGATGTGAGGTGGTGAGGTGAGGAATTCAAGTGAGGTGAGGTGAGGTGAGGAAGTGAGATGAGGAATTGTGGTGAGGTGAGTGAGGTGACGTGTTCTGGAGGTGAGGTGAGGTGTGTGAGGCAAAGTGAAGTGAGTGAATTGAAGAGTTGGGTTGACGTGAGGAGGTGACCAGGTGAAGTGAGGAATTGAATGAGGTGAGTGAGGTGAGGTTAGAGGAGGTGAGATGAGGTGAAGTGAGGTGAGGAATTTAGGTGATGTGACTGAGGTTATTTGAGGGGCTCAGAAGTGAGTTGAAGTGAGGTGAGGAAGTGAGTTGTGAGGGGAGGAGTTGAGGTGAGGGAGAGAGGCGAGTATTAAGGTGAGGTCAGTGAAGTGACATTTGGTGTGAAGTTCAGCTCAGGTGAGGAAGCGAGGAGGTGAGAATTGTGAGTGGGCGGTGGGTGAGGTTAGGTAAGAGGGTGAGGAATTGAGGTGAGTTCACAGAGGTGATTTCATTGGGGGAAGTGGGGTTGAGTGAGGATTGAGGTGATGTGAGGTATGAGGTGAAGTGAGGTGAGGTGATTTGACATGAGGGGATAAGTTGAAGCGAGGTGAGATGATGTTAGATGATGTTATGTGAGTTGAAGTAATGAGGTTGGTGAGGTGACATAAGGTGTGGATATGAGGTGAGGTGAGGAGTTGAGGTGAGGTAATGTGAGGAATTGAGGTGAGGTGAGTTGAAGTGAGTGAGGTGAGGTGAGGGGACGTCCGATGATTCGAGGTTAGTTGAAGGGAAGTGAGGTGAGTGAGGTGACATGAAGAAGTGAGCACATGGGTTGAATTGAATGAGTTGGGTGAAGTGAGTGAGAGTAGTCGAGTAGGTGAGCTGTGAGGAGATGAAGAGGTGAGGTGAGGAGGAATTGAGGTTGAGGTGAGCTGTAATGGGTGAGGTGAGGTGAGCTTTGGAAGTGTGGTGAATTGAGTTGAAGTGAGGAGAGATGAGGTGAGGTGAGGTGAGAAGAGGAGGTGAGGTGAGGTGAGGATATGAGTTGAAGTTAGGTGAGGTGAGTGAGGTGAAGTGAGTAAAGTGAGGTGAGTGGACATGAGTTTAGGAGTTGAGGTGAGGTGAGTTGAAGTGAGTGAGGTGAGATGAGAAGATGTGAGGTGAGTTGAGGTATTGAGGTGAGGTGAGTGAGATTAGGTGGGCTGTGGAGGTGAGGTGAGTGAGGTTACATGAGGTTTGGAGGTGAGTTGAGGAGGAGTTGAGATGACATGTGGTGGGGAATTAAGGTGAGGTGAGGTGAAGTGAGTGAGGTGAGGTGAGGAGGTGAGCTGAGGTGAGGATTGAGGTTAGGTGAGGTGAGTGAGGTGAAGTGACCTGAGTGATTTGAGGGGGAATTGATGTGACTAGGAGGTGCGCAGCTAAGGTGAGGAATTGAATAATGTGAGTGAGGTGAGTTTAGGTGAGGAGGTGAGCGGAGGTTAGGTGAGGAAGTGATTTGAATTGAGTGAGGATAGGTGAAGTGAGGGAACTGATGTGAGGTGAGGTGAAGATTAGAGGTGAGTTGATGTGAGGAGGAGAGTTGAGGAAGTGATGTAAGAAATTGAGGTGAGTTGAGTGAGGTGATTGAGGTGAGGTGAGGTGTGGTGAGGAATTAATTTGGTGAGGTGAATTAGGTGAGGTGAGTTAAGGTTTTCAGGTGAGGAATTGAGGTGAGTGAGTAATGTGAAGTGATTGAGGTGAGATGAAGGGAGGTGAGGAGAAGTGAGGTGCAAATGGGGTGAGCTGAGTTTAGGACATGAGGTGAGGTGACTGAGGTGAGGTGAGGAAGTCAGGTGAGGATTTGAGTTGAGGTGAGTGAGATAAAATCAGGTGTGGAGGTGAGCTGTGAAGAGTTGAAGTGAGGTGAGATGAGGAATTGAGTGAGGTGCGGTGTCATGATGTGAACTTAATTGAGGAAGTGAGGTGAGGTTAGTTGGGGTGAAGAATTTAGGTGAGGAATTAAGGTGTGGTGAGGTGAGGTGAAGTGTGGGAGGTGAGTTGAGGTGAGGAGGTGAAGTGGTGTGAGGTGAAGACTGACGTGAGTTGAGGTGAGTGAGGTGAAGTGGCTGAGTTGAGGTGAGGTGATGTGAGGAGGAGAAGAGATGGGGTGAACAATTCAGGTGAGGTGTTGGGGAGTGAGGTGAGGTGAGGTAGGAGGAGAAGTAGGAATTGAGGTTAGGTTGAGTTAATGAGGTCTGGTGTGGTGAGGAGGTGCTGTGGTGAGATGAGATATTGAGGCTTGGTTAGGTGAGTGAGGTGACTTGAGGTGCATTGTGGTGAAGAAGTGAGGGGACGTAAGTGAGTTGAAGTGAAGTGAGTGAGGTGTGAGTTTTGGAGATCATATGAGGTGTGATGAGGTGGTGAGGTGAGGAATTGAGATCACTGGTGAGGTGTCGTGACGTAAGGAGTTGAGCTGAGGATTTGTTATGAGGTGAGTTGAATGAGGTGAGCTGAAAGGTAAGTAGCTGATGTGACCTGAGGTGGTGAGGTGGGGATTGAGGTGATGTGATGTGAGGTGAATTGAAGTGAGTGGGGTGAGGTGAAGTGAGGTGGGTTGAAGTGAGATGAGTTGGGGTAAGGTGTGGTGAGGTATTTAGGTGAGGTGAGGTAAAGTGAGTGAGGTGAGGTGAGGTGAGAAGATTTGGTGAGGTTAATAGAGAAAGTGACGAGATGAGGAGGAGGTGAGCTGAGGAATTGAGGTAAGGTGAGGTGAGTGAGGTGGGTTGAAGCGAGCGAAGTGAGGTGAGGTGAGGAGGTGAAATGTCGTGAGGATTTGATGTGCATGAGGTGAGGTGTGAGGTGAGGTGAGAAGGTGAGTTGAGGTGAGTTGAAGTAAAATGAGGTGAGTTGAGGTGACGTTAGGTGAGGAATTGAGGTGAGGTGAAGTGAGGTGAGGTGACGTGCGATGAGGTGAGTTTAGTTGAAGTGAGGTGAGGCAAGTGAGTTGAGGTGTAGTGAAGAGGTGAAGTGAGGTGAGGAATTGAGGTGAGGTGACGTGGGGTGATATGAGGAGAGTGGACCTGAGGAGATGCGGAGTGGTGAGGTGAGGAAATGTGAGGTGCGGTGATTGAGGTGAGGAATTGTGAGGTGCGGTGATTGAGGTGAGTGAGGTGAGGTGAGGAGGTGAGGGGTGCTGAGAAGTGGAAGTGAGGTGAGTTGAAGAAGGGAGGTGAGGTGAGTGAGGTGAGGTGAAATGAGGTGATATGAGGAAGTTGGTGAGGAAGGGAGGTGAGGTGAGTGAGGTGACATGAGGTGTGGAGGTGAGGTGAGGTGTTGAGGTTAGGTGAGGAACTGAGGGTGAGTGAGGTGAGTTGAGTTGAGGATGTGAAGTGAGGATTTGAGGTGAGGAGAATGTGGTGATAGGTGTGGAGTTGAGGTGAGATGAGGAGGTGAAGTGATTGTGGTGAGGTGAGGAATTGAGGTGTGTGTGTGAGGTGAGGGGTGAGGTGAAGTGGTGAGGTGAGGAATTGTGAGGTGCCGTGAGTGAGGTGAGGTGGAGTGAGGTGTGGTGAGTGAGGTGAGGAATTGTGAGTTGAATGAGGTGACATGTTTTGTGGAGGTTAGGTGAGGTGAAGTGGTTAGTTGACGAATTTAAGTGAGGTGTGGTGTCATGAGGTGAGGTGAGGAATTGAGGTGAGTTGAGGTGAGTAGGTGGGGTGATTAAGTTTGGTGAGGTGATTTAGTTGTGAGGTGAGTGACATGAAATGGAGTGATTTGAGGAGGAGGTGAGGTGACTTGAAGTGAGCAGGTGAGGTGAGGAATTGAATGAGTTGAGTGGAATAAGTGAGGTTAGGTGAGGTGGTGAGCTGATGTGAGGAGATAAGGTGTGGGGAGGTGAGGAATTGAGGCGAGGTTCGTTTTGTTGAGGTAAACTTGGTTAAGGAAGTGAGGTGAGGTGGGGTGAGGAGTTTAGGTGAGGAATTAATGTGTGGTGAGGTGAAGTGTGGGAGGTGAGTTGAGGTGAGGAGGTGAGGTGGAGTGAGGGGAAGACTGACGTTAGTTGAGGTGAGTGAGGTGAAGTGGCTGAGTTGAGGTGAGGTGATGTGAGGTGGTGAGGAGAGGAATTGAAGTGAGGTGAGGTGAGTAAGGTGAGGTGAATGAGGTGACATGTGGTGTGGAGGTGAGGTGAGGTGGTTAGGTGTGGAATTTAAGTGAGGTGAGGTTACCTGAGATGTCTTGAGGTGAGGTGAGGTGAGGAGAGGAGGTGAGATGAGGAAGTGAGGTTAGGTGAGGAATTGAGGTGAGGTGAGGTGACACGTGTGGAATTGAGGGGAGGTGAGGTGGTGAGGTGAGTATTTCAAGTGAGGTGAAGTGAGGTGAGGAAGTGAGTTGAGGATTTGTGGTGAGGTGCGTGAGGTGACGTTTTCTGGAGGTGAGGTGAGGTGGGTGAGGCAAAGTGAAGTGAGTGATTTGAGGAGGGGAGTTGACATGAGGAGGTGAGCAGGTGAAGTGAGGCATTGAATGATGTGAATTAGGTGAGGTTAGAGGAGGTGAGGTGAGGTGAGGTGAGGTGAGGAATTGAGGTGATGTGAGTGAGATTATTTGAGGTGCGCAGAAGTGAGGTGAGGTGAGGTGAGGAAGTGGGTTGATGTGAGGTGAGGAGGTGAGGTGAGGGAGAGAGGCGAGGAATTAAGGTGAGGTCAGTGAAGTGACATTTGGTGTGGAGGTCAGGTGAGGTGAGGAAGTGAGGAGGTGAGAATGGTGAGTGTGCAGTGGGAGAGGTGAGGAATTGAGGTGATGTCACAGAAGTGACGTCATTGGGGGAAGTGGGTTTGAGTGAAAATTGAGGTGATGTGAGGTATGAGGTGAAGTGAGGTGAGGTGAGTTTACATGAGGGGATAGGTTGAAGCGAGGAGAGATGAGGTGAGATGATGATAGGTGAATTGAAGAAATGAGATGAGGTGAGGTGACATAAGGTGTGGAGTTGAGGTGAGGTGAGGATTTGAGGTGAGGTAATGTGAGGAATTGAGGTGAGGTAGGTGAAGTGAGTGAGGTGAGGTGAGGTGACATCCGATCATTCGAGGTTAGTTGAAGGGAAGTGAGGTGAGCGAGGTGACATGAGGAAGTGAGCACATGGGTTGAATTGAATGAGTTGGATGAAGTGAGTGAGATTAGATGAGTAGGTGAGCTGTGAGGAGATGAAGAGGTGAGGTGATGTGAGCAATTGAGGTGAGGTGAGCTGTAGTGGTTGAGGTGAGGTGAGATTAGGAATTGTGATGAATTGAGTTGAACTGAGTTGAGATGAGGTGAAGTGAGGTGAGAAGAGGATGTGATGTGAGGTCAGGATATGTGTTGAGTTTAGGTGAGGTGAGTGAGGTGAAGTGAGTAAGGTGAGGTGAGTGGACATGAGTTTAGTAGTTGAGGTGAGGTGAGTTGAAGTGAGTGAGGTGAGGTGAGGAATTGAGGTGAGGTGAGTGAGGTTAGGTGGGGTGAGGAGGTGAGATGAGTGAGGTTACATGAGGTTTGGAGGTGAGTTGAGGATGAGTTGAGTTGACATGTGGTGAGGAATTGAGTTGAGGTGAAGTGAAGAGGTGAAGTGAGGAACTGAGGTGAGGCATTGAGGTGAGGTGGGGTGAGGTGAAGTGAGTCAGTTTAGGTAAGGTGAGGAGGTCTAGTGAAATGACTGTGTTGAGAAGTGAGTTGATATGAGGAGCTGAGGAGTTGAGGTGATATGAATAATGAGATATGAGGTGAGGAGGTGAGGTGAGGTGAGGAAATGAAGTGGGGAATTGAGGTGAGTTGATTGAGGTGGGGTGAAGTGTGTGAGGTGACGTGGGAGGTGAGGTGAGGAAGTGAGGTGAGCTGAGGATTGAGGTAAGGCGAGGTGAGTGATGTGAAATGAGGTGAGGGGTTGAGGTGACCTGAGGAGGTGAGGTAAGGAGAGGATAAAGGTGAGGTGATGTGAAGTGAGTGAGGGGAGATGAGGTGAGCTGGGAAGATGAGGTGTGGTGAGGTGAGTGAGGAAGTGAGGTGAGGAATTGAGGTGAGATGAGGTGACAGGTGTGGAATTGAGGGGAGTTGAGGTGGTGAGGTGAGGAATTCAAGTGAGTTGAGGTGAGGTTAGGAAGTGAATTGAATTGTGTTGAGGTGACTTAGGTGACGTGTTCTGGATGTGAGGTGAGGTGGGTGAGGCAAAGTGAAGTGAGTGATTTGAGGAGGATGAGTTGACGTGAGGAGGTGAGCAGGTGAAGTGAGGAATTGAATGAGGTGAGTGAGGTGAGGTTAAAGGAGGTGAGATGAGGTGAGGTGAGGTGAGGAATTGAGGTGATGTGAGTGAGGTTATTTGAGTTGCGCTGAAGTGAGTTTAGGTGAGGTGAGGAAGTGAGTTGTTCTGAAGTGAGGAGGTGAGGTGAGGGAGAGAGACGAGGAATTTAGGTGAGGTCAGTGAAGTGACATTTGGTGTGGAGGTCAGGTGAGGTTAGGATGTGAGGAGGTGAGAATTGTGAGTGTGCAGTGGGTGAGGTGTGGTAAGGTTGTGAGGAATTGAGGTGAGGTCACAGAGGTGACATCAGTGGGGGAAGTGGGGTTGAGTGTGGATTGAGGTGATGTGAGGTATGAGAATTGAGGTGAGGTGAGCTGACATGCGGGGATAAGTTGAATCGAGGTGAGATGAGTTCAGATGATGTTAGGTGAATTGAAGAATTGAGGTTAGTTGAGGTGACATAGGGTGTGGAGTTGAGGTGAGGTGAGGAGTTGAGGTGATGTAATGTGAGTAATTGAGTTGAGGTGAGGTGAAGTGAGTGAGGTGAGGTGAGGTGACATCCGATGATTCGAGGTTAGTTGAAGGGAAGTGAGGTGAGTGAGGTGACATGAGGAAGTGAGCACATGTGTTGAATTGAATGAGTTGGGTGAAGTGAGTGAGATTAGATGAGTAGGTGAGCTGTGAGGAGATGAAGAGGTGAGGTGTGGTGATGAATTGAGGTGAGGTGAGTTGTAGTGGGTGAGCCTAGGTGAGCTTAGGAAGTGTGAATTGAGTTGAAGTGTGGTGAGATGAGGTGAGGTGGGGTGAGAAGAGGAGGTGAGGTTAGGTGAGGTGTGTGAGGTGAAGAGAAAAGTGAGGTGAGTGGACATGTTTAGGAGTTCAGGTGTGGTGAGTTGGAGTGAGTTGAGATGAGAAGAGGTGACGTGAGTTGAGGAATTGAGGTGAGGTGAGTGAGGTTAGGTGGGGTGAGGAGGTGAGGTGAGTGAGGTTACATGAGGTTTGGAGGTGAGTTGAGGAGGAGTTGAGATGACATGTGGTGAGGAATTGAGGTGAGTCAGTTGAAGAGGTGAGGTGAGGAAGTGAGGTGACGTGAGTGAAGTGACATTAATTGTGGATGTGAGGTTATTTGAGGAATTGAGGTGACGTGAGGAATTGATGTGAGTGTGAGTTGAGGTGTGATACGGAGTTGAAGGGAGGTGAGTAATTGAGATGAGGTGACGGAGGTGACCTCATTTGTGGAGGTGGGATGAGTTAAGCATTTAGTTTATGTGAGGTGAAATAAGCTGAGGTGAGTGGACATGATATTAGGAGGTGAGGTGGGCTGTGCTGAAGTGATTTAGGTAAGGTGATGTGAGGTGAGGAAATGAAGTGAAGTGAGTTGAGGAAGTGAGTTGAGATGAATGAGGTGAGGTGAGGTGAAGAGGTGATGTGAGGAAGTGAGGTGAAGAATTGAGGTGAGGTGGGTTGAGGTGAAGTGAGTGAGGTTAGGTAAGATGAGGATGTAGTGAAATGACTGAGTTGAGAAGTGAGTTGATATGAGGAGTTGAGGAATTGAGGTGAGTAATGTGATGTGAGGTGAGGAGGTGAGGTGAGGTGAGGAAGTGAAGTAAGGAATTGAGGTGAGGTGAGTAAAGTGAAGTGAATTGTTTGAGGTGATGTGGGAGGTAGGTGAGGAAGTGAGGTGAGGTGAGGATTGATGTAAGGCGAGGTGAGTGCTGTGAAGTGAGGTGAGGAGTTGAGGTGACAAGAGGTGAGGTAAGGAGAGGAATTGCGGTTAGGAGATGTGAAGTAAAGGGAAATGAGGTGAGCTGGGAAGATGAGGTGTGGTGAGGTGAGTGAGGAAGTGAGGAGAGGAATTGTGGTGAGGTGAGGTGACAGGTGTGGAATTGAGGGGAGGTGAGGTGGTGAGGTGAGGAATTCAAGTGAGGTGATGTGAGGTGAGTAAGTGAGTTGAGGAATTGTGGTGAGTTGAGTGAGGTGATGTGTTCTGGAGGTGAGGTGAGGTGGGTGAGGCAAAGTGACGTGAGTGATTTGAGGAGGAGGGGAGTTGACGTGAGGAGTTGAGCAGGTGAAGTGGGGAATTGAATGAGGTGATTGAAGTGAGGTTACAGGAGGTGAGATGAGGTGAGGTGAGGTGAGGAATTGAGGTGATGTGTGTGAGGTTATTTGAGGTGCGCAGAAGTGAGATGAGGTGAGGTGAGGTGAGGTAGTGAGTTGATGTGTGGACAGGATTTGAGGTGAGGGAGAGAGGCAAGGGATTAAGGTGAGGTCAGTGAAGTGACATTTGGTGTGGAGTCCTGGTGAGGTGAGGAAGTGAGGAGGTGTGAATTGTGAGTGGACGGTGTGTGAGGTGAGGAATTGTGGTGAGGTCACAGAGGTGATTTCATAGGGGGAAGTGGATTTGAGTGAGGATTGAGGTGATGTGAGGTATGAGGTCAAGTGAGGTGAGGTGAGTTGACATGAGGGGATAAGTTGAAGCGTGTTGAGATGAAGTGAGATGATGATGTTAGGTGAGTTGAAGAAATGAGGTGAGGTGAGGTGACATAAAGTTTGGAGTTGAGGTGAGGTGAATTACGGAGGTGAGGGGAGGTGAGGAATTGAGATGAGGTGACGGAGGTGCCCTCATTTTGGAGGTGGGATGAGTTGAGGATTGAGGTTATGTGAGGCGAAGTGAGTAAGCTGAGGTGAGTGGACATGAGATTTGGAGGTGAGGTGAGTTGTAGTGAAGTTATATAGGTAAGGTGAGGTGAGGTGAGTAAATGAAGTAACGAGAGTTTAGGAAGTGAGTTTAGATGAATGAGGTGAGGTGAGGAGAAGAGTTGACTTGAGGAAGTGAGGTGAGGAATTGAGGTGAGGAGAGTGAGATGACATGCGGGTTGGAAGTGAGGGGAGGTGAGGAGTTCAGTTGAGGAAGTGAGGAATTGAGGTGAGGAAAGGTGAGGTTGGATGAGGTGAGTTTAGCTGAAATGTGGTGAGGAATTGAGGTGAGGTGATGTGAGTGAAATTAAAAGAAGTGTTTGAGGTGAGGACGTGAAGTGACGTGATTAAGTGACGAGGTGTTGTGAGGTGAGGAATTGAGGTGAGTTGGGGTGAGGTAAATTAAGTGAAGTTAGGTAAGGTGAGGAGGTGAAGTGAAATGACTGCGTTGAGAAGTGAGTTAATATGCGGAGGTGAGGTATTGAGGTGTGGTGAGTAATGTGATGTGAGGTGAGGAGGTGAGGTGAAATGAGGAATGAAGTGAGGAATTGAGGTGAGGTGATTGAGGTGAAGTGAAGTGTGTGAGGTGACGTGTGAGGTGAGGTGAGGAAGTGAGGTGAGGTGAGGATTGAGGTAAGGCGAGGTGAGGGATGTGAAGTGAGGTTAGGAGATGAGGTGACATGACGAGGTGAGGTAAGGAGAGGAATTGAAGTGAGGTGATGTGAAGTTAGTGAGGGGAGATGAGGTGAGCTGGGAAGATGAGGTGTGGTGTGGAGAGTGAGGAAGTGATGTGAGGATTTGAGGTGAGTTGGGGTGACAGGTGTGGAATTGAGGGGAGGTGAGGTGGTGAGGTGAGGAATTCTAGTGAGGTGAGGTGAGGAGAGGAAGTGAGTTGAGGAATTCTGGTGAGGTGAGTGAGGTGACGTTTTCTGGAGGTGAGGTGATGTGGGTGAGCCAAAGTGAAGTGAGTGATTTGAGGAGGAGGGGAGTTGATGTGAGGAGGTGAGCAGGTGAAGTGAGGAATTGAATGAGGTGTGTGAGGTGAGGTAAGAGGAGGTGAGATGAGTTGAGGGGAGGTGAGGAATTGAGATGATGTGAGTGAGGTTATTTGAGGTGGGCAGAAGTGAGATGAGGTGAGGTAAGGTGAGGAAGTGAGCTGATGTGAGGTGAGGAGTTGAGGTGAGGGAGAGAGACGAGGAATTAAGGTGAGGTCAGTGAAGTGACATTTGTTGTGGAGGTCAGGTGAGGTGATGAAGTGAGGAGGTGAGAATTGTGAGTGTGCGGTGGGTGAGGTGAGGTAAGGAGGTGAGGAATTGAGGAGAGGTCACAGAGGTGATGTCATTGGGGAAGTGGGTTTGAGTGAGGATTGAGGTGATGTGAGGTATGAGGTGAAGGTGAGGTGAGTTGACATGAGGAGATATGTTGAAGCGAGGTGAGATGAGGTGAGATGATGATGTTAGGTGAGTTGAAGAAATGAGTTGAGGTGAGGTGACATAAGGTGTGGAGTTGAGGTAAGGTGAGGAGTTGGGGTGAGGTAATGTGAGGAATTGAGCTGAGGTGCGGTGAAGTGAGTGAGGTGAGGTGAGGTGACGTACGATGATTCGAGGTTAGTTGAAGGGAAGTGAGGTGAGTGAGGTGACATGAGGAAGTGAGCACATGTGTTGAATTGAATGAGTTCGGTCAAGTGAGTGAGATTAGATGAGTAGGTGAGCTGTGAGGAGATGAAGACGTGAGGTGAGGTGAGGAATTGAGGTGAAGTGAGGTGTAGTGGGTGAGGTGAGGTGACCTTAAAAGTGTGAATTGAGTTGAAGTGAGTTGAGATGAGGTGAGGTGAGGTGAGAAGAGGAGGTGTGGTGAGGTGAGGAT
Organism: Smutsia gigantea; assembly: GCA_032199065.1. Classification (NCBI taxonomy): domain Eukaryota; kingdom Metazoa; phylum Chordata; class Mammalia; order Pholidota; family Manidae; genus Smutsia; species Smutsia gigantea. The sequence goes on along the minus strand of JAVSCE010001370.1, from coordinate 32,901 downwards.
ATGAGTTGAGGTTAGGTGAGGTGAGTGAGGTGAAGTGAAAAGTGAGGTGAGTGGACATGAGTTTAGGAGTTGAGGTGAGGTGATTTGAAGTGAGTTAGGTGAGGTGAGAATAGGTGAGTTGAGTTTAGGAATTGAGGTGGGGTGAGTGAGGTTAGGTGGGTGAGGAGGTGAGGTGAGTGAGGTTACAGGAGGTTTGGAGGTGAGTTGAGGAGGAGTTGAGATTACATGTGGTGAGGAATTGAGGTGAGGTGAGGTGAATTGAGTGAGGTGAGTTGAGGAGGTGAGCTGAGGTGAGGATTGAGGTGAGGTTAGGTGAGTGAGGTGAAGTGACCTGAGTGATTTGAGGAGTAATTGATGTGACGAGGAGGTGAGCAGCTAAGGTGAGGAATTGAATGATGTGAGTGAGGTGAGGTTAGGTGAGGAGGTGAGCGGAGGTGGGTGAGTAAGTGATTTGAATTGAGTAAGGATAGGTGAAGTGAGTGAACTGATGTGAGTTGAGGTGAATACTTGAGGTGAAGTGATGTGTGGAGGAGAGTTTAGGAAGTGATGTAAGGAATTGTGGTGAGTTGAGTGAGGTGATTGAGGTGAGTTGAGGTGAGGTGAGGAATTAGGTGAGATGACGTGAATGAGGTGAGGTGAGTTAAGGATTTGAGGTGAGGAATTGAGGTGAGTGAGGTAAAGTGGAGTGATTGAGGTGAGATGAAGGGAGGTGAGGTGAGTGAGTTGGCAAATGAAGTGAGGTGAGTTTAGGACATGAGGTGAAGTGACTGAGGTGAGGTGAGGAAGTGAGGTGAGGATTTGAATTGAGGTGAGTGAGATGTCATGAGGTGTGGAGGTGAGGTGTGAAGAGTTGAGGTGAGGTGAGATGAGGAATTGAGGCGAGGTGTGGTGTGTTGAGGTGAACTTAGATGAGGAAGTTTGGTGAAGTGAGTTGGGTTGAGGAGTTTAGGTGAGGAATTAAGGTGTGGTGAGGTGAGGTGAAGTTTGGGAGGTGAGTTGAGGTGAGGAGGTGAAGTGGTGTGAGGTGAAGACTGACGTGAGTTGAGGTGAGTGAAGTGAAGTGGCTGAGTTGAGGTGAGGTGATGTGAGGAGGTGAGGAGATGGGATGTGCAATTGAGGTGAGGTGTGGGGAGTGAGGTGAGGTTAGGTAGGTGGAGAAGTAGGAATTGAGGTGAGGTTGTGTTAATGAGGTCTGGTGTGGTGAGGAGGTGATGTGGTCTAGAGGAATTGAGGCATGGTTAGGTGAGTGAGGTGAGATGAGGTGCTTTGTGGTGAAGTAGTGAGGTGAGGTAAGTGAGGTGAGGTGAAGTGAGTGAGGTGTGAGATTTGGAGTCACGTGAGGTGAGATGAGGAGGTGAGATGAGGAATTGTGATCACTGGTGAGGTGACGTGATGTTAGGGGTTGAGGTGAGGAATTGACATGAGGTGAGTTGATTGAGGTGAGCTGACAGGTAGGTAGTTGAGGTGAGGTGAGGAGGTGAGGTGAGGATTGAGGGGATGTGAGGTGAATTGACGTGAGTGTTGTGAGGTGAGCTGAGGGGGTGGGTTGACGTGAGATGAGTTGGGGTAAGGTGTGGTGAGGTATTTAGGTGTGGTGAGGTAAAGTGATTGAGGTGAAGTGAGGTGAGAAGATTTGGTGAGGTTAATACAGAAAGTGACGAGATGAGGAGGAGGAGAGGTGAGGAATTGAGGTAAGGTGAGGTGAGTGAGGTGGGTTGAAGCGACCGAAGTGAGGTGATGTGAGAAGGTGTATTGAGGTGAGGATTTGAGGTGCGTGAGGAGAGGTGTGAAGTGAGGTGAGAAGGTGAGGTGAGGTGAGTTGAAGTAAAATGAGGTGAGTTGAGGTGACGTTAGGTGAGGGATTGAGGTGAGGTGAAGTGAGGTGAGGTGACGTGAGATGAGGTGAGGTTAGTTGAAGTGAGGTGAGGTGAGTGAGTTTAGGTGTGGTGAAGAGGTGAAGTGAGGTGAGGAATTGAGGTGAGGTGACGTGGGGTAAGTTGAGGTGAGTGGACCTGAGGAGATGAGGAGTGGTGAGGTGAGGAATTGTGGGGCGCGTTCATTGAGGTGAGGAATTGTGAGGTGCGGTGATTGAGGTGAGTGAGGTGAGGTGTGCTGAGAAGTGGAAGTGAGGTGAGTTGAAGAAGGGAGGTGAGGTGAGTGAGGTGAAGTGAAAGCAGTTGTGAGGAAGTGGGTGAGGAAGGGAGGTGAGGTGAGTGAGCTGACATGAGGTGTGGGGGTGAGGTGAGGAGTTGAGGTTAGGTGAGGAACTGAGGGTGAGTGAGGTGAGTTGAGTTGAGGATGTGAAGAGATGATTTGAGGTGAGGAGAATGAGGTGAGAGTTGTGGAGTTGAGGTGAGGTGAGGAGGTGAGGTGAGTGTGGTGAGGTGAGGAATTGAGGTGTGTGTGGTGAGGTGAGGGTTGAGGTGAAGTGGTGAGGTGAGGAATTGTGAGGTGTGGTGAGTGAGGTGAGGTGGAGTGAGTTGAGGTGAGTGAGGTGAGGAATTGTGGGTTGAATGAGGTGACATGTTTTGTGGAGGTTAGGTGAGATGAGGTTTTTAGTTGAGGAATTTAAGTGAGGTGTGGTGTCATGAGGTGAGGTGAGGAATTGAGGTGAGGTGAGGTGAGTAGGTGAAGTGAGGAAGTGTGGTGAGGTGATTTAGATGTGAGGTGAGTGACATGAAATGAAGTGAGTGATTTGAGGAGGAGGTGAGGTGACTTGAAGTGAGCATGTGAGGTGAGGAATTGAATGAGTTGAGTGGAATAAGTGAGGTTAGGTGAGGTGGTGAGCTGAAGTGAGGAGATGACGTGTGGTGTGGTGAGGAATTGAGGCGAGGTTCGGTGAGATGAGGTAAAGTTAGTTTAGGAAATGAGGGGAGGTTGGTTGAGGAGATTAGGTGAGGAATTTATGTGTGGTGAGGTGAGGTGAATTGTGGGAAGAGAGTTGAGGTGAGGAGGTGAGGTGGTGTGAGGTGAAGACTGACGTGAGTTGAGGTGAGTGAGGTCAAGTGGCTGAGTTGAAGTGAGGTAATGTGAGGAGGTGAGGAGAGGAATCGAAGTGAGGTGACGTGAGTGAGGTGAGGAAGTGAGGTGAGGTGAATGAGGTGACATGTGGTGTGGAGATGAGGTGATGTGGTGAGGTGAGGAATTTAAGTGAGCTGAGGTTACGTGAGGTGTGTTGAGGTGAGGTGAGGTGAGGTGAGGAGGTGAGATGAGGAAGTGAGGTGAGGTGATGATTGAGATGATGTGAGGTGAAGTGAAGTGAGAGTTTGGAGGAGGATGTGAGGTGACATGAGGTTAGCATGTGAGGTGAGGATTTGAGGTGATGTGAGTGAAGTTAATTGAGGTGAGGTGAGTTGTCATGAGGGGATAAGTTGAAGCGAGGTGAGATGAGGTTAGATGATGATGTTAGGTGAGTTGAAGAAATGAGGTGAGGTGAGGTGACATAGGGTGTGGAGTTGAGGTGAGGTGAGGAGTTGAGGTGAGGTAATGTGAGGAATTGAGGTGAGGTGAGCTGACGTCCGATGATTCGAGGTTAGTTGAAGGGAAGTGAGGTGAGTGAATTGATATGAGGGAGTGAGCACATGGGTTGAATTGAATGAGTTGGGTGAAATGAGTGAGATTAGATGAGTAGGTGAGGTGTGAGGAGATGAAGAGCTGAGGTGAGGTGAAGAAGTGAGGTGAGCTGTAGTGGGTGAGGTGAGGTGAGCTTAGAATGTGTGGTGAATTGAGTAAAAGTGAGGTGAGATGAGGTGAGGTGAGGTGAGAAGAGGAGGAGAGGGGAGGTGAGAATATGAGTTGAGGTTAGGTGAGGTGAGTGAGGTGAAGTGGGTAAAGGGAGGTGAGTGTACTTGAGTTTAGGAGTTCAGGTGAGGTGAGTTGAAGTGAGTGAGGTGAGGTGAGAAGAGGTGAGTTGAGTTGAGGAATTGGGGTGAGGTGAGTGAGTTTAGGTGGGGTGAGTAGGTGAGGTGAGTGAGTTTACATGATATTTGGAGGTGAGTTGCGGAGGATTTGAGATGACATGTGGTGAGGAATTGAGGTGATGTGAGGTGAAGTGAGTGTGGTGATGTGAGGAGGTGAGCTGAGGTGAGGATTGAGGTGCGGTGAGGGGAGTGAGGTGAAGTGACCTGAGTGATTTGAGGAGTAATTGATGTGACGAGGATGTTAGCAGCTAAGGTGAGGAATTGAATGATGTGAGTGAGGTGAGTTTTTGTGAGGAGGTGTGTGGAAGTGAGGTGAGGAAGTGATTTGAGTTGAGTAAGGATAGGTGAAGTGAGTGAACTGATGTGAGGTGAGCTGAAGACTTGAGGTGAGGTGATGTGAGGAGGAGTGGTGAGGAAGTGATGTAAGGAATTGAGGTGAGTTGAGTGAGGTGATAGGGGTGAGGTGAAGTGAGGTGAGGAATTAGGTGAGCTGAGGTGAATGAGGTTAGGTGAGTTAAGGATTTAACGTGAGGAATTGAGGTGAGTGAGGTAAAGTGGAGTGATTGAGGTGAGACGAAGGGAGGTGAGGTGAGGTGGGGTGGAAAATGAGGTGAGGTGAGTTTAGGGCATGAGTTGAGGTGACAGAGGTGAGGTGAGGAAGTGAGGTGAGGATTTGAGTTGAGGTGAGTGAGATGACAAGTGGTGTGGAGGTGAGGTGTGAAGAGTTGAGGTGAGGTGAGATCAGGAATTGAGGCGAGGTGCTGTGTGATAAGATAAACTGAGTTGCAGAAGTGAGGTCAATTGGGGTGAGGAGATTAGGTGAGGAATTAAGGTGTGGTGATTTGAGGTGAAGTATGGGAGGTGCGTTGAGGTCAGGAGGTGAGGTGTTGTGAGGTGAAGACTGACGTGAGTTGAGGTGAGTGAGGTGAAGTGGCTGAGTTGAGGTGAGGTGATGTGAGGAGGTTAGGAGGGGAATTCAGGTGAGGTGAGGTGAGTGAGGTGAAGAAGTGAGGTGAGGTGAAGGAGGCGACATGTGTGGAGGTGAGGTGAGGTGTTGAGGTGAGGAATTTAAGTGAAGTGAAGTTACATGAGGTGTGTTGAAATGAGGTGATTTGAGGTGAGGTTGTGAAATGAGGAAGTGTGGTGAGGTGAGGATTGAGATGATGTGAGGTGAAATGAAGTGTTTGGAGGAGGATGTGAGGTGACATGAGGTTAGCATTTGAAGTGAGGATTTGAGGTGATGTGAGTGTGGTTAAGTGAGGTGACCTGAGCTGAGGAATTGAGGTGAGGTGAGATGACTGAGCTGAAGTGAGTGACGTGATGTGAGGTGAGGTGAGAAGATGAGGTGAGGTGAGGTGAGGAATTGAGTTGATGTGAGGTGAGGCAGTGAGGTGAGGAATTGAGGTGACATGAGTGAAGTGACTTTAGGTGTGAAGGTGAGGTGAGGTGAAGTGGGGTGTGGTGAGGAACTGAGGTGTAGTGAGGTGAGTGAGTTGTGGAATTGAGGTGGGAGGTGAAGTGAGGAGATGAGGTGAGGTGGTGAGGTGAGGAATTGAAGTGAGGTGATATGAGTGATGTGAGGTTAAGTGAGTGACGTGAGGTGAGGAAGTGAGATGAGGAATTGAGGTATGGTTAGTGAGCTGACATGAGGTGTGGAGGTGAGGCGAGGTGAGGCGGTGAAATGAGGAATTAGATGATGTGAGGTGAGTGAGGTGAAGTGAGTTAAAGGTGAGGTGAGGAATTGAGGTGAGTGGGGTAAGGATTGAGGTGAGGTGAAGTGAGGAGGTCGGGTGAGGTGAGGAGATGGGGTGAGTTGAGGTGAGGTGATAATTGAGGGGAGGGGATGTGAGTGAAATTAAATGAAGTTAGTGAGGTGAGTACATGAGGTGACCTGAGGATGTGAGGAGGAGGGGTGAGGTGAGGAATTGAGGTGAGTTGGAGTGAGGTGAAATAAGTGAGGTTAGGTAAGTTGAGGAGGTGAAGTGAAGTGACTGAGTTGAGAAGTGAGTTGAAATGAGGAGGTGGGGAATTGAGGTGAGGTGAGTAATGTGATGTGAGGTGTTGAGGTGAGGTGATGGGAGGAAGTGATGTGAGGAATTGATGTGAGGTGAGTGAGGTGAGGTGAAGTGTGTGAGGTGACGTTGGAGGTGAGTTGAAGAATTTAGGTGAGGTGAGGATTGAGGTAAGGCGAGGTGAGTGATGTAAAGTGAGGTGAGGAGTTGAGGTGACAGGAGGTGAGGTAAGGAGAGAAATTGAGGTGATGTGATGTGAGGTGAGTAAGGGGAGATGAGGTGAGCTGGGAAGATGATGTGTGGTGAGGTGAGTGAGGAAGTGATGTGAGGAATTGTGGTGAGGTTAGGTGACAGGTGTGGAATTGAGGGGAGGTGAGGTTGTGAGGTGAGGAATTCAAGTGAGGTGAGGTGAGGTGAGGAATTGAGTTGAGGAATTGTGGTGAGGTGATATGAGGTGAGTTTTGTGATGTGAGTTAATGTGGGGTGAGTGAGGTGAAGTGACTTGGGTTTGGTGAGATGATGAGTTGAGGTTAGTTGAGGAGGGGAGGTTAGTTGTGTAAGGTGATGTGAGGTGAGACGGTGAGGTGTGTGTTGTAAAGTGAATTTAATGGGGTGTGGAGGAGGTGAGGTGATGTGAGGAATTGTAGATGTGAGGTGAGCAGGAATTGAGGTGAAGTGAGAAGAGGTTAGGTGAGTGAAGTGAGGTCAGGTTAGGTGAGGAGGATGAGGAGATGAAGTGAGGTGAGGTGAGGTTAGGTGGATAAGGTGACGTGAGGTGAGACAGTGAGCTGCATGTTTTGAAGTGAATTGAATGGTGTTAGGAGGAGGTGAGGTGATGTGAGGAGTTATGGATGTGAGGTGAGCATTAATTTAAGTGAAGTGGGAAGAGGTAAGGGTGAGAAAAGAGAGGTGAGGTCAGTTGAGGAGGGGTGAGGCGATGAAGTGAGGTGAGGTGAGGTAAGGATTGAGGTACAATGAGGTGAGTGAGTTGAAGTCCAGTGTGTGAGCTGAAAAGGAAGTGATGTGACATGAGAGGAGTGAAGGTGAGGTGTGCTGAGTGAAGTGAAATTAGTTGATTTGAGGTCATGTGAAGAAGAGAGATGGTGAAGTGAGTTCAGGTGAGGTGATTTCATGCGAAGTGAGCTGAGGAGATGAAATAAGGTGAGTGTGGTTAGTGATGGTAATGTGAGGAAGTGAGGAAGTGAGTTGAGGTTTGGAATTTAGGGGAGGTGAAGTGAGTCATTTGAGGGGAGGTGAGGAGTGCATGTGACGTGAGGAGGTGACGAGAGGAGTAATTGAGTTGATGTGAAGTGAGTGAGGTGAGGTGAGCTCTGGTGAGATAAAGTGAGGTGAGTTGAGGAGGTGAGTTTAGGTGAGGGGAGGTGAGGAACTGAGGTTAGTTGAGTAGAGGTGACGTGTGTGAGGTCAGGTAAGGAGAATTGAGGTGGTTTGAGGGGAGGAGGGGAGGTTAGAAATGAGGTGAATTGCGGTGGGTGACGTGAGGTGGCATGAGGAGGTGTGTGGTTGAGGTGAGGTAATTGAGGTGAGTGGAGGTAAGGTGAAATGAGTGAGGTGATGTGATTTGTGATGTGTAGAGGAGGTGAGTTGAGGTGATGTTTGTGGTGAGGTGAGGTGAGGGAATTAAGTGAAGTGAGTTAGGTGAGGAGGAGTTGTGGAGTTGAGGTGATCTGTGAAATTGGGTTCAGGTGAAGACACATGAATTGAGTGAGGAGAGGTGAGGTGAGGAACTGAGGTGACGTGAGTGGATGATATGAGGAGGTGAGGTCATGTTAGTATGTCTGTGAGGTGTGGAGAAGAGGTGAGGTGTGTTTTGTGAGGTGAGGTGAATTGAAGAGATGAGATAACATGAGGAGGTGAGTAGGTGAGTTGAGGAAAGGTGAGGTGAGGGGAGTGAAGGTAAGTGAAGTGATTGAGGTCAGGAGGAGTTTAGGTGATGTGAGGATTTGTGGACATGAGTGGTTGAGGGGTTATGAGGTGTGGTGTGTGAGGTGATGTGAGGAGTTGAGGTGGGGTGAAGGTTCGGGTGAGTTGAGTTTATTGAGGTGAGGAGTTTACGAGATGGAAGGAAGTGAGAAGTTGTGTTGAGATGAGGAGTGAGTTGAAGTGACATGACGAGGGGAGGAGTTGAGTTGAGGTAATAGAGGTGAGTGGAGGTAAGGTGAAATGAGTGAGGTGAGGTGATTTGTGGTGATTAGAGGAGGTGAGTGGAGGTGATGTGTGTGTTGAGGTGAGGTAAGTGAATTGGAGTGAGGTGAGGAGGAATTGTGGGGGTGAGGTGATCTGAGACATTCGGGTGAAGTGAAGAGATGTGTATTGAGGTGAGGTGAGGTGAAGAAGTGAGGCGACGTGAGGAGTTGATTTGAGGATGTGAGGTAAGGTTAGGTTGGCAGTGAGGTCAGGTAAGTGAGGTGAAGTGAGTTGAGTGGGGAAAGGATGAATTGAGGTGAACTCATTAGTTGTGGAGCTAAGGTGAAGTTAGGTCAATTGAAGTGAGGTGAGGTGAGGAGTGGAGGTGACGAATTGGGGTGATTTGAAGAGAGGTGATGTGAGTGCAGGAACATGAATTGAGGAGATGAGGTGTGGTGAGGGGATGATGTGAGAACGTGCGTGATATGATGATTTTCGTGAGATGTGTGGGGTGAAGTGTAGTGAGGTAGGACGTAGTGCAGTGACTTGAAGAGGTGAGGAGGTAAGGTGAGGGGAAGGGAGGGGAAGTACCGTGAGGAGATATGAAGGTGAGGTGAGATGACGCATTGTGGTGATGTGAGGGGACGTGAAGTGAGTGAAGTGTGGTGAGCTGAGGAGATGATGTGAGGAGGTGAGATGAGGTGAGGATTGTGTTGAGGTGAGGTGAGTGTGGTGAAGTGAAGTGAGTGAGATAAGGTCGAAGTTAAGTGACGTGATTAGGTGAGGAGTTATGGTGTGGTGAGGAGGTGATTTTAGGAGGTGAGGAGGTGAGGTGTGTTTATGTGAGGGAGTTGAAGTGACATGAAGGGGTGAGGAGAATAGGTGAGGTGAGGAATTGAGGTGAGTTAAAGTTAGTTGAAATGAGTGAGGTCAGGTGAGGAGAGGTGAGTTTTGACTGAGCTTGAAAGTTGTTGAGGTGATGTGAGGAGAGGAGGAGGTGAGGTGTGATGAGTGAGGTGATGTGATTTGAGGAGGTGAGATGAGGTGAAGAAGTGAGTATGTGAGGTGTGGAAAGGTGAGGTGAGGTGAGTGAAGTTAATGTAGGGAGTGAGTTCAGGAGGAGGTGAGGTGTTGTGGGGAATTGTGGATGTGTGGTATTGAGGTGTGACGAGGTGTGTTTTATGAGGTGGTGTGATGAGGTGAGGTGGGATGAGGATTGGGGTGAGGTGAGTTTAGAGAGTTGAGTAGGAGTTTATGAGATGCGCGGAGGTGAGCAGGTGAGGTGAGATGAGATGAAAGAGGTGAAGTGACATGAGGAGTGGAGGAGGTGAGGTGAGGTGAGAAATTTAGGTGAGTGGAGTTAGGTGAAATGAGTGATATGTGTTCTGTTGAGGCATGAAGAGGTGAGGTGAGGTGAGGTGAGGATTGTGGTGATGAGAGGTGAGTGAGGTGAAGGAATGTGAATAAGATAAGGATGAAGGGAAGTGATGGGTGGAGATTAGGATGTAGGGTGCGGTGTGGAATTGATTTTAGGAGTTGAGGAGGTTAGGTGCGTTTCGGTGAGTGAGGTGAAGTCACATGAGCGGGTGAGGAATTTAGATGAGTTAAGATTAGGTGAAATGAGTGAGGGGGTGTGATTTGAGGTGTGATGATATGTGGTGAGGAGAAGTGAGGTGAGAGTAGTGAAGGGAAATGAGTGACGTGATGAGGAGGTGTGGTTGTGAGATGAGCTGAGGAACTGGGATGATGTGGGGTGAGGATTGGTGAGGTGAAAATGTGCGTTGTGGTGAGATTTTGTGAGGACATGAGGTGAGGTGAGGAGTGTTGTGGAGATAAGGTGAGTTGAGATAATGATTGAAATTAGATGATGTGAGAGAGTTGAAATGAAGGGAGTGAGCTGAAAAGCAAAGAGGTGATGGGAGTAGAGGAGGTGATTTGAGGTGAGAGGTGAGGTTAGTTGAGGAGATGAAGGGATGTGAGAAGGTGAGCAGGTGAGGTGAGGTGAGGTGAGTGAAGTGAAGTGACATGAGGAGGGGATGAGTTGCGGTGAGGTGAGGTTTGAGATGATTTGAGACAAGTGAATTGAGCGAGATGATGAGGAGGTGTGGACATATCGTGAGTTGAGAAATTGGGGTGAGTTGAAGTGAGTGAGTGGAGTTGATGTGCGGAGGTGAGTTGAGGTGAGGAGATGATGAGTGGATGTGAGGTGTGGTGATTTTTGTGAGGTGAGGTGATTGTTGTGAACTGTAGTAAGGTTAGGACGGAGTAAGGTGAAATGGGGATTTGAGGAAGTTAGGTGAGGTGTGTGAGGTGTGGGGATGTGAGGGGTTTTGACTTGAAGAGTTGTGGAAGTGAGATGGTGTGAGGAATGGAGGTCAGGTGACGTGAGGTGAAAGAGGTGAGTTGAGGTGCAGAGGGGCATTGACGTGAGGAGGTGATGAATTCTGGTATGGTGAGGTGAATTGAGGGAAGGTGAATTGTGGTGAGAAGATGATAAGGAGAGGTGAGGTGAGGAGGTGAATTGAGGTGAGGTTTGTGGTGGGGTGATATTAGGGAGGTGAAGTGAAGTGTGCGAGGGGAGGCGGAGGTGTGGAAGTGAGGTGAGTTGAGGAATTGGTGTCAGGTGAAGAGTGGTTTAGTGAGTGAAGTGAGGTGAGGTTAGGAGCCGAGATGACGTGAGGAGATGGCTTGATGAGGTGAGGTGAGCTGAGGATTGAGGTGAGGTGGGGTGAGTGAGGTGAGGAGGAGGGTAAAGGATGTTAGGTGGTGACCCTGTGAAGTGAGGTGAGGTGAGCGAGGTGATGTGACAGGAGGAGCAGAGGAGGGGAGTTTAAGTATTGAAGTGAGTGGAGGTAAGGTGAAATGAGTGAGGTGAGGTAACTTGTGGTTAGAAGAGGAGGTGACCTGAGGTGAGGTTTGAGGGAGCTGAGAGAAGTGAAATGAAGTCAGTGAGGTGAGGAGGAGGGTGGAGGTTAGGTGAGCCGAGGAATTTGTGTGAGTTGAAGACATGTGGAGTGAGTGAGGTGAGCAGGTGAGGTGCAGTGATTATTATGGTGAGATTTGGTGAAGACAATTGAAGTGTGAACTAAAGAGGAATTGAGGTGACGTGAGGAGGAGAGGAGGTAATTTGTGGTGTAATGAGGGGAGGTGTAGTGTGGAGGGGATGAAGTGAGTTGACTTGAGGTATTGAGGTGAGGTGACGTGAGGTGAAGTGAGGTGAGTGTGGTGACATGATTATTTGAGGTGAGTTGAAGGGGTGAGGTTACGTGTGTAAGGTGACGTGAGGTGAGTGAAGTAACATGAAGGGAGTGAGGTCAGGAGGAGGTGAGGTGATGTGTGGAATTGCGTAGGTGAGGTATTCAGGGTTGATGAGGTGTGGTGTGTGAGGTGATGTAAAGATTTGAGGTGGGTTGAAGATTGCGGTGAGGTGAACTTAGTGACGTGAGGAGGAGTTTACGAGATGCGAGGAGGTGAGCAGGTGAGGTGAGAATAGGTGAGGGAGGTGAAGTGACATGAGGAGGGGAGGAAGTGGGGTGACGTTAGAAATTTAGGTGAGTGCAGTTAAGATTTATTGAGTGAGTTGGTTTGAGTTGAGGTGTGATGAGGTGCGGTGAGGTGAGAGAAGATTAGTTAAATGAGTGACATGAGGAGGATGTGTGTAAGTGAGGTGAGCACAGGATCTTTGGTGATGTGGGGTGAGGGGAGGTGAGGTGAGGATGTGTGGTGAGGTGAGGAGATGATGTGAGGAGGTGAGGTGATGTGAGGATTGGAGTGGAGATGAGGTGAGGTGAGGTTACGATTCAGGTTAGTTGAGATGAGTTGAAGTGAAGTGAGTGAGCTGAAGAGCCATGAGGTGATGTGACTTGAGGAGTTGAGTTGGGGTGAGAGATGTGAGGTCAGTTGAGGAGGTGAGGGGAAGTGCGGAGGTGAGCAGATTAGATGAGGTGAGTATTTTAGGTGAGTGGTGTAAGGTGAAATGAGTGAGGTGAGGGGAGCTGAGGTGAGAAGTTGAGGAGGTGAGGTGAGGTGAGATTTGAGGGGAGGTGAGAGAAGGGAACTGAGTGAAATGAGGTGGAGGTATGTAGGTGACGTGAGGTGAGGAATTGGGGTGAGTTGAAGTGATTGAGTTGATTTGAGGTGCGGAGGTGAGGTGAGGTGAGGAGATGCTGTGAGTGGGTGAGGTGAGGTGAGGATTGTCGTGAGGTGGGGTGAGTGGGGTGAAGTGAAGTGAGTAAAGTTATGACGAAGTGATGTGAGATGTGGAGTTGAGGAGGTTAGGTGAGTTGTGTGAGGTGAGGGGAGGTGAGGGGATGTGACTTGTAGAGTTGAGGAAGTTTTTTGGGTTGGGGTTAGAGGTGAGGTGAGGTGAGGTAAATGAGGTGAGTGGGGTGAGGAGGTGAGGAACGGTGGTAAGGAGAGGTGAGGTGAGATAAAGTGAGTTGTGTTGAGAAAATGATATTGTGAGGTGAGAAGAGGAGGTGAATTGAGTTGAGGTTTGTGGTGAGGTGACGTTACAGATGTGATGAGTGTGAGGGGGAGCTGTGGAAGTGAGGTGAGTTTAGGTATTGGTGTGAGGTGAAGGGTTTAGTTAATGATGTGAAGTGAGGTGAGGAGCGGATGTGTGTTGAGATGACTTGATGAAGTGAGGTGAGGGGAGGATTGAGGTGAGGTTGGGTGAGTGAGGTGAGGAGGAGATTAAATGATGTTAGGGGATGAGATTGTTAAGTGAGGTGAAGTGAGTGAGGTGAAGTGACAGGAGGAGTGAAGGAGGGCATGTGAGGTATTGAATTGAGTGGAGGTAAGGTGAAATTGTGAGGTGAGGTGATTGGTGGTGAGAAGAGGTGAGTTGAGGTGATGTAAGAGTTAGGTGAGGGAAGTGAAACGGAGTGAGGTAAGGAGGAGGGTGGAGGTTATTTAAGCTGAGGAATTTGTGTGAGGTGAAGGGACATGAAGAGAGTGAGGTGAGGTGAGGTGAGGAGAAGAGGTGTGCTGATTATTGTGGTGAGAATTGATGAAGAGAACTGAAGTGTCATCTAAGGAGGAATTGAGGTTATGTGAAGAGGTGAGGGGATAAGATGTGGTGAAATGAGAGGAGGTGAGTCAGTAGGGGATGAAGTGAGGTGACTTGAGGAATTGAGGTGAAATGACGTGAGGTGAGTGTGATGATGTGTGGTGACGTAAAGTGAGGGAGAAAATTTGAAGTGACGTGAGGAGGTGACTTTAGGTGTGTAAGGTGACATGAGGTGAGACCGTGAGGTGAATGCTGTGAAGTGAAATGAATGAGGTGAGGAGGATGTGAGGTGATGTGAGGAGTTGTGGATGTGAGGTGAGCAGGAATTGTGAAGTGAGAAAGGTTAGGTAAGTGAAGTGAGGTGAGGTGAGGTGAGGAGAAGTGAGGAGATGAGGTGAGTTGAGGTGACGTAAGGATTGCGGTTCAATGAGGTGAGTGACTTGAAGTGAAATGAGAGAGCAGAAAAGGAAGGTATTTGACATGGGAGAGAGAAGGCGAGGTGTGCTGAATGAAGTGAAATGAGTTGGGGTGAGGTGATGTGCAGAAGTGAAATGGTGAAGTGAGTTGAGCTGAGGTGAATTCAGGGGAGGTGAGCTGAGGAGGTGAGATAATGTGAGTGTGTTGCGGGATGGTGTTGTGAGGAGGTGAGAAGTGAGTTAAGGTGAGCAATTCAGGTGAGGTATAGTGAGTGATTTGAGGTGATTTGAGGAGTGCATGTGATGTGAGGAGGTTAGGAGAGGAGGCATTGAAGTGAGCTGAAGTGTGTGAGGTGAGGTGATGTGAGTTCTGGTGAGATGATAAGTTGAGGTGTGGTGAGGAGGTGAGGTTATGTGAGGGAGGTAAGGAATTGAGGTGAGGTGAGGAGAATTTTGGCGGGATGAGGAGATGATGGGAGGTTAGAATTGAGGTGATGTGAGGTGGGTGAGCTGAAGTGACACGAGGAGGGGAGGATGTGAGGTGAGGTAATTGAGGTGAGTGGAGGTAAGTTGAAATGAGTAAGGTGAGGTGATTTGTGGTGAGTAGACGAGGTGAGTTGAAGTGGTTTTTGGTGAGGTGAGTTGAGAGAAGTGAAGTGAAGTGAGTGAGGTGGGGAGGAGTTGTGGAGGTGACCGTGATCTGGAAATTGCTCTGAGGTGAAATGACGTGAATTGAGTGAGGTGAGGTGAGGTGAGGAAGTGAGGTGACATGAGGAGATGATGTGAAGGGGTGTTGTAAGTGATGTGAAGTTATTTGAGTGAGTAAAGGATGAATTGTGAAGTCAGAAGTTGATGAGATAAGGTGAATTGAGATCAATTGAAGTGAGATGAAGTGAGGTGTTGAGGTGAAGAATTGGGGTGATTTGAAGAGAGGTGATGTGAGTGAGGTGACTTGAAGTGGGGAGTTGAGCTGAGGTGAGGAGATGATATGAGGAGCTGTGGTGATGTGATGATTGTGGTGAGATGTGTGAGGTGAGTGTAGTGAGGTAGGAGCTAGTGAGGTGTCTTGCGGATTTGAGGAGTTCAGTTGAGGTGAAGTGAATAGTTGTTGATGTTATGTGAGCAGGAATTGAGGGGAAGTGAGAGGAGGTTAGGTGAGTGAAGTGAGGTGAGTTGAGGTGAGGATGAGGAGATGAAGTGAGTTGAGGTGAGGTTAGTTGGATAAGGTGACGTGATGTGAGACAGTGACGTGCGTGTTGTGAAGTGAAGTGAATGAGGTGAGGTGAGTGAGGAGGGTTGAGGAGATGAGGTGAATTGAGGTGATGTAAGGATTTAGGTGAGGTAAGGTGAGTGAGGTGTGCAGGAGATTAAATTGTGTCAAGAGTTGAGCATGGGACGTGAGGTGAGGGGAGTGAGGGGAGGTGAGTTGAGTGAGGTGAAGTGACAGGAGGAGCAGAGTACCGGAAGTGAAGCTTTGAGGTCAGTGAAGGTAAAGTGAAATGGGTGAGGTTTGGTGGATTTGTGGTGAGAATAGGAGGTGAGATGAGGTGAGGTTTGAATTATGTGATAGAAGTGAAATGGAGTGAGGTGAGGAGGAGTGCGTACGCTAGGTGAGCTGAGGAATTTTTGTGAGGTGAAGAGACGTGAATTGAATGAGGTCAGTTGAGGTGAGGAGGTGAGGTGTTGTGATTATTGTGGTGAGATTTGGTGAGGAGAATTGAATTGTGAGCTAAGGAGGAATTGAGGTGACGTGAGGATTGGAGTAGGAAAGCTGTGGAGAAATGAGGGGAGGTGAAGAGAGGAGGGGCGTAAGTGCGGTGACTTGAGGAATTGAGGTGAGGTGATATGAGGTGAGTTTGGTGATGTGAGTTAATGCGGGGTGAGTGAGGTGAATTGACTTGAGTTTGGTGAGATGATATGTTGAGGTGAGGTGAGGAGGTGAGGTTAGGTGTGTAAGGTGATGTGAGGTGAGACGGTGAGGTGAGTGTTGTGAAGTGAATTGAATGGAGTGAGGAGGATGTGAGGAGATGTGAGGAATTGTGGATGCGAGGTGAGCAGGAATTGAGGTGAAGTGAGAAGAGGTTAGGTGAGTGAAGTGAGGTGAGTTTAGGTGAGGGGGTTGAGACGAAGTGAGGTGAGGTGAGGGTAGGTGGATAAGGTGACGTGAGGTGAGGGAGTGAGCTGCATGTTTTGAAGTGAAGTGAAAGAGGTGATGAGGATGTGAGGTGATGTGAGGAGTTATGGATGTGAGGTGAGCATTAATTGAGGTGAAGTGGGAAGAGGTAAGTGTGAGAAAAGAGAGGTTAGTTGAGTTGAGGAGGGGTGAGGCGATGACGTGAGGTGAGGTGAGGTAAGGATTGAGGTTCGATGAGGTGAGTGAGTTGAAGTCAAGTGAGTGAGCTGAAAAGGAAGGGATGTGACGTGAGAGGGGAGAAGGTGAGGTGTGCTGAGTGAAGTGAAATGAGTTGATTTGAGGTCATGTGAAGAAGAGAGATGGTGAAGTGAGATGAGGTGAGGTGATTTCATGCGAGGTGAGCTGAGGAGATGAAATAAAGTGAGTGTGGTTAGTGATGGTGACGTGGGGAATTGAGGAAGTGAGTTGAGGTTTGGAATTTAGGGGAGGTGATGTGAGTCATTTGAGGTGAGGTGAGGAGTGCATGTGGCGTGAGGAGGTAACGAGAGGAGTAATTGAGTTCAGGTGAAGTGAGTGAGGTGAGGGGAGCTCTGGTGGGATAAAGTGAGGTGAGTTGAGGAGGTGAGTTTAGGTGAGGGGAGGTGAGGAAATGAGGTGAGTTGAGTAGAGGTGACGTGTGTGAGGTCAAGTTAGGAGAACTGAGGCGGTTTGAGCGGAGGAGGGGAGGTTAGAATTGAGGTGAGGTGCGGTTGGTGAACGGAGGTGCCATGAGGAGGGTTGTGGTTGAGGTGAGGTAATTGAGGTGAGTGGAGGTAAGGTGAAATGTGAGGTGATGTGATTTGTGGTGTGCAGAGGAGGTGAGTTGATTTGATGTTTGAAGTGAGATGAGGTGAGAGAATGAAGTGAAGTGAGTTAGGTGAGGATTTGTGGTGGTGAGGTGATCTGAGAAATTGGGGTGAGGTGAAGACACGTGAATTGAGGTGAGGTGAAGTGAGGAAGTGAGGTGACGTGAAGGGATGATGTGAGAAGGTGAGGTCATGGTAGTATGTCTGTGAGGTGTGGAGAAGCGGAGGTGATATGAGTTTTGTGAGGTGAGGTGAATTGAGGAAATGAGATAATGTGAGGAGGAGAGTAGGTGAGGTGAGGAAAGGTGAGGTGAGGTGAGTGAAGGTAAGTGAAGAGATTGAGGTCAGGATGTTAGGTGATGTGAGGTTTTGTGGACATGATTCGTTCAGGGTGATGAGGTGTGGTGTGTGAAGTGATGTGAGTAGTTGAGGTGGGGTGAAGGTTCCGGTGAGGTGAGTTTATTGAGGTGAGGAATTTACGAGATGCGAGGAGTTGAGAAGATATGTTGAGATGAGGAGAGTGAGGTGAAGTGACATGGCGAGGGGAGGAGGTGAGTTTAGGTAATTGAGGTGAGTGGAGGTAAGGTGAAATGATTGAGGTGAGGTGATTTGTGGTGATTAGAGGAGGTGAGTTGAGGTGATGTTTGTGTTGAGTTGAGGTGAGAGAAGTGAATTGTAGTGAGGTGAGGAGGAATTGTGGAGGTGAGGTGATCTGAGAAATTAGGGTGAAGTGAAGAGATGTGAATTGAGGTGAGGTGAGGTGAGGAAGTGAGGTGACGTGAGGAGGTGATGTGAGGATGTGAGGTAATGTTAGGTTGGCTGTGAGGTCAGGTAAGTGAGGTGAAGTGATTTGAGTGGGGAAAGGATGAATTGAGGTGAAGTCATTAGTTGAGGAGCTAAGGTGAAGTTAGGTCAATTGAAGTGAGGTGAGGTGAGGAGTTGAGGTGAAGAATTGGGGTGATTTGAAGAGAGGTGATGTGAGTGCAGTGACATGAATTGAGGAGATGAGGTGCGGTGAGGGGATGATGTGAGGACGTGCGTGATATGATGATTGGGGTGAGATGTGTGGGGTGAAGTGTAGTGAGGTAGGACGTATTGCGGTGACGTGAAGAGGTGAGGAGGTAAGGTGAGGGGAAGGGAGGGGAAGTACCATGAGGAGGCATGCAGTTGAGGTGAGATGACACATTGCGGTGATGTGAGGTGACGTGAAGTGAGTGAAGTGTGGTGAGCTGAGGAGATGATGTGAGGAGGTGAGATGAGGTGAGGATTGTGTTGAGGTGAGGTGAGTGTGGTGAAGTGAAGTGAGTGAGATAAAGTCGAAGTTAAGTGACGTGATTAGGTGAGGAGTTATGGTGTTGTGAGGAGGTGATTTTAGGAGGTGAGGAGGTGAGGTGTGTTTATGTGAGTGAGGTGAAGTGTCATGAAGGGGTGAGGAGAATAGGTGAGGTTAGGAATTGAGGTGAGTTAAGGTTAGTTGAAATGAGTGAGGTCAGGTGTGGAGAGGTGAGTTTTGAGTGAGAGTGAAAGGTGTTGAGGTGATGTGAGGAGAGGAGGAGGTGAGGTGAGATGATTGAGGTGATGTGATTTGAAGAGGTGAGATGAGTTGAAGAGTTGAGTAGATGAGGTGAGGAAAGTTGAGGATAGGTGAGTGAAGTAAAGGTAAGGATTGAGTTCAGGAGGAGGTGAGGTGATGTGAGGAATTGTGGATGTGTGGTATTGAGGTGTGATGAGGTGTGTTGTGTGAGGTGATGTGAGGAGGTGAGGTGGGGTGAGGATTGTGGTGAGGTGAGTTTAGTGAGTTGAGGAGGAGTTTATGAGATGCGAGGAGATGAGAAGCTGAGGTGAGATGAGATGAGAGAGGAGAAGTGACATGAGGAAGGGACTCGGAGTTGAGGTGAGGTGAGAAATTTAGGTGAGTGGAGTTAGGTGAAATGAGTGAGATGAGTTCTGTTGAGGCGTGATGAGGTGAGGTGAGGTGAGGTGAGGATTGTGTGATGTGAGGTGAGTGAGGTGAAGGAAAGTGAATCAGATAAGGACGAATGGAAGTGATGTGTGGATTTTGGGAGGTAGGGTGTGGTGTGGAATTTATTTTAGGAGGTGAGAATGTTAGGTGCGTTTAGTTGAGTGAGGTGAAGCCACATGAGTAGGTGAGGAATTGAGGTGAGTTAAGATTAGGTGAAATGAGTGAGGGGGCTGATTTGATGTGTGATGATGTGAGGTGAGGTGAGTTGAGGTGAGGTGAGAGTAGTGAAGTGAAATGAGTGACGTGAGGAGGAGGTTTGGAAGTGAGGTGAGCTGAGGAACTGGGATGATGTCGGGTGAGGGTTGGTGAGGTGAAAATGTGCGTTGAGGTGAAATGATGTGAGGACATGAGGTGAGGTGAGGAGTGTTGTAGAGATAAGGTGAGTTGAGATAATGATTGAAGTTAAATTAGGTGAGAGAGTTGAAATGAAGTGAGTGAGCTGAAAAGCAAAGAGGTGATGGGAGTAGAGGAGGTGATTTGAGGTGAGAGGTGAGGTTAGTTGAGGAGTTGAAGGGATGTGAGAAGGTGAGCAGGTGAAGTGAGGTGAGGTGAGTGAAGTGAATTGACATGAGGAGGGGACGAGGTGCGGTGAGGTGAGGTTTGAAATGATTTGAGACAAGTGAATTGAGCGAGATGATGAGGAGGTGTGGACATATCGTGAGCTGAGAAATTGGGTTGAGTTGAAGTGAGTGAGTGGAGTTGATGTGCGGAGGTGAGTTGAGGTGAGGAGATGATGAGTGGATGTGAGGTGTGGTTATGATTTTTGTGAGGTGAGGTGAGTGTTGTGAAGTGTAGTGAGTAAGTTTAGGACGAAGTGAGGTGTGGTGGGGATTTGAGGAGTTTAGGTGAGGTGTGTGAGTTGTGGGGATGTGATGGGTTGTGACTTGAACTGTTGAGGAATTGAGTTGGTGTGAGGAATGGAGGTCATGTGACGTGAGGTGAAAGAGGTGAGTTGAGGTGCGGAGGGGCATTGACGTTAGGAGGTGATGAATTCTGGTACGGTGAGGTGAATTGAGGGAAGGTGAGTTGTGGTGAGAAGACGATAAGGTGAGGTGAGGTGAGGAGGTGAATTGAGGTGAGGATTGTGGTGAGATCATATTAGGGAAGTGAAGTGAAGTGAGCGAGATGTGGGGGAGGTGTGGAAGTGAGGTGAGTTGAGGAATTGGTGTCAGGTGAAGGGTGGTTTAGTGAGTGAAGTGAGGTGAGGTGAGGAGCGGAGATGAGGTGAGGAGATGGCTTGATGAGGAGAGGTGAGCTGAGGGTTGATGTGAGGTGGGGTGAGTGAGGTGAGGAGGAGGTTAAAGGATGTTTGGTGGTGACCCTGTGAAGTGAGGTGTGGTGAGTGAGGTGATGTGACAGGAGGAGCAGAGGAGGGGAGGTGAAGTATTGAAGTGAGTGGAGGTAAGGTGAAATGAGTGAGGTGTGGTAACTTGTGGTTAGAAGAGGAGGTGAGTTGAGGTGATGTTTGAGGGTGCTGAGAGAAATGAAATGAAGTCAGTGAGGTGAGGAAGAGGGTGGAGGTTAGGTGAGCCGAGGAATTTGTGTGAGTTGAAGACACGTGGAGTGAGTGAGGTGAGGAGGTGAGGTGCGTTGATTATTATGGTGAGATTTGGTGAAGATAATTGAAGTGTGAACTAAAGAGGTATTGAGGTGACGTGAGGAGTCGAGGAGGTAATTTGTGGTGTAATGAGGGGAGGTGAATTGTGGAGGGGAGGAAGTGAGGTGACTTGAGGTATTGAGGTGAGGTGACGTGAGGTGAAGTGCGGTGATTGTGTTGAGATGATAATTTGAGGTGAGTTGAAGGGGTGAGTTTAGGTGTGTAAGGTGACGTGAGGTGAGTGAAGTAACATGAAGGGAGTGAGTTCAGGAGGAGGTGAGATTATGTGAAGAATTGCGTCGGTGAGGTATTCAGGGTTGATGAAGTGTGGTGTGTGAGGTGATGTGAAGATTTGAGGTGGGTTGAAGATTGCGGTGAGGTGCACTTAGTGACATGAAGAGGAGTTTACGAGATGCGAGGAGCTGAGCAGGTGAGGTGAGAAAAGGTGAGGGAGGTGAAGTGACATGAGGAGGGGAGGAAGTGGGGTGAGGTGAGAAATTTAGGTGAGTGGAGTTAAGATTTATTGAGTGAGATGGTTTGAGTTGAGGTGTGATGAGATGAGGTGAGGTGAGAGAAGTTTAGGGAAATGAGTGACATGACTAGGATGTGTGGAAGTGAGGTGAGCTCAGGATCTTTGGTGATGTGGGGTGAGGGGAGGTGAGGTGAAGATGTGCAGTGAGGTGAGGAGATGATATGAGGAGGTGAGGTGATGTGAGGTGTAGTGTGTAGATGAGGTGAGGTGAGGTTACGATTCAGGTTAGTTGAGATGAGCTGAAGTGAAGTGAGTGAGCTGAAGGGCCATGAGGTGATGTGACTTGAGGAGTTGAGTTGGGGTGAGAGATATGAGGTCAGTTGAGGAGCAGGAGGAGGAGGAGCATTAGGAGGAGCAGGAGCAGGAAGAGTAGTAGCATGAGCAGGAGGAGCAGGATCCCGAGCAGGAGGAGCAGGGGCAGGAAAAGGAGGAGGAGCAGGAGGAGCACGAGGAGCAGGAGGAGGAAGAGCAGGAGTAGGAGCAGGAGGGGTAGTAGCAGGAGGAGCAGCTGGAGCAGGAGGAGGAGGAGGGGGAGCAGGAGGAGCAGGAGGAGGAGCAGGAGCAGGAAGAGCAGGAGGAGGAGAACGAGGATGAGGAGCAGGAGCAGGACGAACAGGAGGAGGATGAGGAGGACGAGCAGGAGCAGGACGAGCAGGAGGAAGAGCAGGAGGAGCAGGAGGAGGAGGAGGAGAAGAGCAAGAGCAGGTAGGGCAGGAGGAAGAGGAGGATAACGAGGAGGAGGAGCAGTAGGGCAGGTGCAGGAAGAGCAGGAGGACGAGGAACAGATAACGAAGGAAGAGCAGGAGGAGGAGGAGGAGGAAGAGCAGGAGCAGGAAGAGCAGGAGGAGGAGCAGGAGGAGAAGAAGGAGGAGCAGGTGTTGCAGGAGGAGTAGGAGCAGGAGGAGGAAGAGAAGGAGGAGGAGTAGGAGCAGGAGGAGTAGGAGGAGTAGTAGGAGGAAGAGCAGGAGAGGAGGAGCAGGATGAGGAGGCGAAGGAGGAGGAGGGTGAGCAGGAGGAGTAGGAGGTGGAGCAGGAGGAGCAGGACGAGCAAGAGGAGGAACAGAAGGAAGAGGAGTAGGAGCAGGAAGATCCACAGGAGCAGGGGGAGTAGGAAATGGAGAAGGGGCAGGAGGAGGAGGAGGAGGAGGAAGAGGTAGAGGAGGAGCAGAGGAGGAAGAGGAGGAGCAGGAGGAATAGGAGGAGCAACAAGAGCAGTAGGAGGAGTAGGAGGAACCGGAGGAGGAATAAGAGGAGGAGGTAGAGCAGGAGTAAGAAGAGCATGAGGACAGCACGAGGATGATGAGGAGGAGCAGGAGTAGGAGGAGGAGCAGTAGAGGAGCAGGAGCAGGAAGAGCAGGAGAAAGAGCAGGAGGATAAGGAGAAGGAGGAGGAGCAGGAGGAGCAATAAGTGGTGGAGTAGGAGCAGGAGCAGGAAGAGCAGGAAGAGGATGAGCAGGAGGAGCAGGAGGAGGAGGAGGAGGATGAAGACCAGGGGAAGGAAGAGCAGGAGGAGGAGGAGCAGGCGGAGCCCGACGTGGAGTTGTAGGAGTAGGAGAAGAGGAGGAGCAGAATGAGCAGCAGGATCAGGAGCAGCAACAGGAAGAGCAGGAGCAGGGACAGCAGGATGAGGAGGAGCAGGAGGAAGAGAAGGAGTAGGAGGAGCATGAAGAGGAGCAGGCGCAGGAAGAGCAGGAGGAGCAGGAGAAGTAGGTGGAGCAGGAGCAGGAAGAGGAAGAGAAGGAGGAACAGCAACAGGAGCAAGAGCAGGAGGAGGAGTAGGAACATGAGGAGCAGGAGTAGAAGCAGCAGGAAGAGCAGGAGAAGGAAGAGCAGGAGGAGGAGGAGCAGGAGGAATACGAGGAATAGGAGGAGGAGCACGAGGATCAGGAGGAGGAGGAGGAGGAAGAAGAGCAGGAGCATGAGGAGCAGGAGTAGGAGCAGCAGCAGGAAGAGAAGGAGCAGGAATAGCAGGAGCAGTAGGAGCAGGAGGAACGCGAGGAAGAAGAAGAGGCGCACGAGTAGCAGGAAGAGCAGGAGAAGGAGGAACAGGAGGAAGAGCAGAAGCAGGAGGAAGAGCAGGAGAAAGAGCTGCAGCAGGAAGAGCAGGAGCAAGAAGAGCAGGAGGGGGAGGAGCAGGGGGTTGGAGCAGGAGCAGGAGGAGCAGGAGGAGGAGCAGGAAAAGGAAGAGCAGGAAGAGCATGAGTCGTAGAAGGAGCAGGAACAGGAAGAGCAGGATCAGGAAGAGGAGAATAAGGAAGAGCACGAGCAGGGGGAGCAGGAAGAGGTGGAGGAGCAGGAAGAGCAGGAGCATGGGGAGAAGCAGTAGCAGGACGAACAGGAGGAGGAGGAGGAGGAGGATAACCAGGAGCAGGAAGAGCAGTAGAGAAGGTCCAGTAGGAGGAGCAAGAGCAGGATGAGGAACAGGAGCGGGAAGAGAAGAGCAGGATGAGCTGGAGGAGAAAGACAAGGAGGAGGAGCAGGAGCAGGAGGAGTAGGAGGAGGAGTGGGGTAGGGAAGAGCAGAAGGAAGAGAAGCAGGAGGAGGAGCAGGAAAAGGAAGAGCAGGATGAGGAGGAGCAGGAGGAGTAGCAGGAGCAGGAAAAGCAGGAGGAGGAGGACCAGGAATAGCAGGAGGAAGAGCAGGAACAGGAAGAGCAGGAGGAGGAGGAGCAGGAGGAGGAGGAGGAGCAGGAGCAGGAAGAGCAGGAAAAGATGGAGGAGGAGGAGCAGGAAGAGGTGCAGGAGCAGGAAGAGCAGGAGCAGGAGGAGGAGCAAGAAGAGCAGCAGGAGCAGGAGGAAACGGAGGAGGTGGAGCAGGAGCAGGAAGAGCATGAGGAGGGGGGAGCAGGAGGAACAGGAGGAGGAGGAGCAGGATCTGGAAGAGCAGGAGCAGGAGGAGGAATTGCAGGTAGAGCAGGAGCAGGAGGAGCAGGAGGAGGAGGACGGGCTGGAAGAGCAGGAGCAGGAATAGCAGGAGCAAGAGGATGAGCAGGAGCACGAAGAGCAGGAGGAGGAGGAGCAAGAGGAGGAGGAGTAGAAGGAGGAGCAAGAGCAGGAACAGCAGGAGGAGGAGCAGGAGGAGGAGGAGCAGGAGCAGGAAGAGAA
Organism: Smutsia gigantea; assembly: GCA_032199065.1. NCBI lineage: Eukaryota > Metazoa > Chordata > Mammalia > Pholidota > Manidae > Smutsia > Smutsia gigantea. Next base: position 9,159 of record JAVSCE010001370.1, on the reverse strand, counting down.
GGAGCAGGATGACCAGGAGTAGGAGTAAGAGCAGGAGGAGGAGCAGGAACAGGAGGAGAAGAAGGAGGAGCAGGAGCAGGAAAGCAGGTACAGGAGGACCTGCAGGAGGTGCAGCAAGAGCAGTACAGGAGGAACAGCAGGAGCAAGAGCAGGAGCATGAGGACCAGGGGCAGGAGCAGAGCAGGAAGAGCAGGAGCAGCAAGAGCAGGAGGAGGAGGAGCAGGAGGAACACGAGGAAGAGGAGGAAGAGCACGCGAAGCAGGAGGAGCAGGAGGAGGAGGAGCAGGAGGAAGAGCAGGAGAAGGAAGAGCAGGAGGAGGAGGAGCAGGAGGAGGAGCAGGAGCATGAGGAGCAGGAGCAGGAGCAGCAGCAGGAAGAGCAGGAAAAGCAGGATGAGGAGGAGCAGGAGGAGGTGCAGGAACAGGAAGAGCAGGAGCAGGAGGAGGAGGAGCAGGAAGAGTAGCAGAGCAGGAGGAGAAGGAGGAGGTGGAGAAGGAGAAGGAATAGCAGGAGCAGGAGCAGGAAGAGCACAAGGAGGAGGTGGAGCAGGAGGAGAAGCAGGAGGAGGAGGAGCAGGAGCTGGAAGAGCAGGAGCAGGAGGAGCAGGAGGAGGAACAGAAGCAGGATAGCGGGAGTAAGAGGAGGAGGAATAGGAGCAGGAGTAGGAGCAGAAGGGGCGGGAGGAGGAGGAAGAGGAGCAGGAAGAGGAGCAGGAGTAGCAGCAGGAGAAGGAGAAATAGGAGGAGGAGAATGAGCAGGAGAAGCCGGAGGAACAGGAGGAGGAGGAGCAGGAACAGGAGCAAGAATATGAGGAGCAGGAGGAGGAGGAAGAGCTGAAGATTGAGGAGGAGGAGCAGGATGAGCAGGAGGAGGAGCAGTAGCAGGAGGAGTTGCAGTAGGAGGAGAAGGAGGAGGAGCAGGAGCAGGAGGACGATCAGGAGGAGGAGGAGCAGGAGGAGCATGAGGCGGAGAGGAGGAGGAGAAGGAAAAGCATGAGTAGGAAGAGCAGGAGGAGGAGCACGAGGAAGAAGAACAGGAGCAGGAGGAGCAGGAGGAGCAGAAGCAGGAGGAGCAGGAGGAGGAGGAAGAGCAGGGGGAGGAGGAGCAGGAGGAGGAGCAGCAGGAAGAAGAGGAGGAGCAGGAGGAACGGGAGGAGCAGGATCAGGATGAGCCGGAAGAGGAGGGTGAGCAGGAGGAGGAGCAGGAGCAAGACGAGCAGGAGGAGGAGGAGGAGCAGTAGAAGGAAGAGCTGGGGGAGGAGGAGGAGCAGGAGGAGCAAGAAGAGGAGCAGGAGCAGGAAGAGCATGAGGTGTGGCAGGAGGAGCAGGAGGGGGAGAAGGAAGATCAGGAGGAGTAGCAGGATGAGCTGGAGCAGCAGGACGTGGAGGAGCATGAGGAGGAAAATGAGGAAGAGAAACAGGAGAATGGGGAGGAGCAGGAAGAGGAGGTGTGAAGCAGGGGGAGCAGGAGGAGGAGGAGGAGCAGGATGACAAGAAGGAGCAGTAGGAGGAAATGGAGCAGGAGGAGCAGGAGCAGGAGGAGCAGGAGGATGTGGAGGAGGAGCAGGAGGATGAGGAGCAGGAGCAGGAGAATGTGGAGGAGGAGGAGCAGGAGGTGGAGCAGGAGGAGGAGAAGGAGGAAGTAGAGGAAGAGCAGGAAGAGCAGGAGGCTGAGGAGGAGCACGAGTAGGAAAAGGATTAGCAGGATAAGCAGGAGGTTGAGGAAAAGGAGGACAAGCAGGAGCAGGAGGAAGAGGAGGAGCAGGAGCAGCAGGAGGAAGAGAAGGAGCAGGAAGAGCAGGAGGAAGAGCAGTAGGAGGAGGAGCAGGAAAAGCAGGAGGAGGAGAAGGAGGTGCAGGTGCAGGAAGTGGAGGAGCAGGAACGAGCAGGAGCAGGAGGAGGATGAGCAGCAGGAGTAGCATCAGGAAGAGAAGGAGAAGGAAGAGCAGGAGGAGCAGGAAGAGCAGGATAGGAGCAGAGCAGGAGGAGTGAGTGCAGCAGGAGTAGCAGTCAAGAGAGCAGGAAGAGCAGGAAGGCAGGAGGGGGAGGAGGAATAGGTGGAGGAGGAGCATGAGAAGGAAGAGCAGGAGTAGGAGCAGGAGAGCAGGTGGAGGAGTAGGAGCAGGAAGAGAATTAGGTGCAGGAGCAGGAGGAGGTGCAGGAGAGCAGGAAGAGCAGGAGCAGTAAGAGGAGGAGGAGCAGGAGCAGCAGCAGGAAGAGCAGGAGCAGGAGAAGAGGAGCAGGAGGAGGAGGGGAGGAGCAGGAGGAGCAGGAGGAGGAAGAGCAGGAGGACCAGCAGGAGCAGGAGGAGGAGCAGGAGCAGGAGCAGCAGCAGGAAGAGCAGGAGCAGGAAGAGCAGGAGGAGGATGAGTATGAGGAGGAGCAGGAGCAGGAGTAGCAGGAGGAAGAGCACGAAGAGAACTAGGAGGTAAAGGAGGAGCAGGTGGAGGAGCAGGAGCAGGAAGAGCAGGAGGAGGAGGAGCAGGAGGAGTTGCAGGAGCAGGAATAGCAGGAGCAGTGGGAGGATGTGGAGAATGAGCAGCAGCAGGAAGAGCAGGAAGAGGAGGAGGAGGAGGAGCAGGAGCAGCGGCAAAAAGAGAGGATCAGGAGGAGCAGGAGGAGCAGGAGTATGAGCAGGAGCATGAGGAGGTTGAGCATGACGTGGAAGAACAGGAAGAGCAGGAGATGGAGGAGTAGCAGGAGGAGCAGGAGGAAGTGCAGGAGCAGGAAAAGCAGGAGTAGGAGGAGGAGCAGGAGTAGCAGGAGAAGAGGGAGGAGCAGGAAGAGCAGGAGGAGGAGCAGGAAGAGAAGGATTAAGAGTTGGGGGAGGAGCAGGAGCAGGAGGAGCAGGAACTGGAAGAGAAGGAGGAGGAAGAGCATTAGGAGGAGGAGCAGGAGGTGGAGCAGGAGGAGGCGGAGGAGGAGGAAAAGGAGGAGATGCAGGAGGAGGGGGAGGAGGAAAATGAGGATAACGGTGAAGAGGAGGATGAGGAACAGGAGGAGGGTCAGATGGAGGAGAAGCAAGAGGAGGAACAGAAGGAGGAGGAGGAGGAGGAACAGGAGGAGCAGGAGGAGCAGGAGGAGGAGCAAGAGCAGGAAGAGCAGGAGAAGGAGGAGCAGGAGGAAGAGCAGGAGGAGCAGGAGGCAGAGAATGAGGAGCAGGAGCAGGAGCAGGAGGAGGAGCAGGAGGAGGGAGAGGAGGAAAATGAGGGTAAGGAGGAAGAGGAGGAGGAGGAGCAGGAGGAGGTGGTGCATGAGCAGGAAGCGCACGAAGAGTAGGAGGAACAGGAGGAGCAGGAAGAGGAGGAGCAGGAGAAGGAGCAGGTGGAACAGTAGGAGGAGCAGGAGGAGGAGAAGGAGGAGCAGGAGGAAGAGGAGGAAGAATAGCAGGAGGAGGAGCAGGAGCAGGAGGAGCAGGTTGAGTAGGAGGAGCAGGAGGAGCAGGAGGAGGAGGAGCAGGAGGAAGAGCCGGAGCAGGAAGGGGAGCAGGAGCAGGAGCAGGAGAAGCAGAAGGAATAGAAAGCGCAGGAAGAGCAGGAGGAGGTGCAGGAGGAGGAGCAGGAGCAGTAAGAGCAGGATGAGCAGGGGTAGGAAGAGGAGAGGAGCAGGAAAAGCATGAGGAAGAGGAGCAGGAGGAGGAGCAGGAACAGGAATAGCAGGAGCAGGAGTAGGAGGCGCATGAGCAGCAGGAGGAGCAGGAGGAGCAGGAGCAGGAGGAGGAGGAGGAAGAGGAGGAGGAAGAGGAAGAGCAGCAGTAGGAAGAGCAGGAGGAGAGCACAAGGAGGAGGAAGAGGAGCAAGAGGAGGATCAGGAGAAGGAGGAGCAGGAGGAGGAGGAGGAGCAGAAGGAGCATGAGGAGGAGCAGGTGCAGGAAGAGAAAGAGGAGGAGCAGGAGGAGGAGGTTTAGGAGGATGAGCAGGAAGAGCAGGAGGAGTAGGAGGAGCAGAAGGAGCGGGAGGAGGAGCTGGAGCAGGAAGAGCAGGAGGAGGAGCAGGAGGAGCAGGAGGAGGAGATGGAGGAAGAAGAGCAGGAGAAGGAGGAGAAGTAGGAAGAGCAGGAGGAGCAGGTGTAGGAGCAGGAAGAAGAGCAGGAGGAGGAGCAGAAGGAGCGGGAGGAGGAGCTGGAGCAGGAAGAGGAGGAGAAGGAACAGGAGACGCAGGAGGAGCAGGAGGAGGAGGAGGAGGAGGAGGAGGAGTAGCAAGAGCAGGAAGAGCAGGACGAAAAGGAGCAGGAGGTGCACGAGGAGGAGGAGGAGGAGCAGAAGTAGTAGGAGGAGTAGCAGGAGCAGGAAGAGAAGGAAGAGAAGGAGGAGGTGCAGTAAGAGCAGCAGGAGCAGGAGGAGCAGAAGGACGAGCTGGAGTAAGAAGAACAGGAGACGGAGGAGAAGTAGGAAGAGCAGGAGGACCAGGTGTAGGAGCAGGAAGAAGAGCAGGAGAAGGGGAAAAGGAGGAGGAGGAGGAGCAGTAGCAGTAAGAGGAGGAGCAGGAGCAGGAGGAGCAGCAGGTGTAGCAAGAGCAGGAGGGGAACGAGGAGGAGCAGGAGCAGGAAGAGCAGGAGGAGGAGGAAGAGGAGCAGGAAGAGCAGCAGGAGCAGGAGGAGCAGGAGGAGGATCAGGAGCAGGAACAGCAGTAGGAGGAGGAGGAGATGGAGGAGCAGGATGAGGAGCAGGAACAGGAGGAGGAGGATCAGGAGCAGGAGGAGCAGGACAGGAGTAGGTGGAGCAGTAGGAGGAGCAGTAGCAGGAAGAGCAGGAGAAGGAGGAGCAGGAGGTAGAGAAGCAGGAGGAGGAGCAGGAGGAGGAGAAGCAGGAGGATGAGGAGGACCAGCATGAATATAAGGAGGAAGAGGAAGGGGAGGAGCATGAATAGGGGCAGGAGGTGGACGAGAAGTAAGAGTAGGAGGAGCAGGAGGAGGAGGAGGAGAAGCTGGAGGACCAGGAGGTGCCGGATGAGGAGCAGTACAAGTAAGAGCAGGAGGAGGATGAGCAGTAGGAGGAGCAGGAGGAGGATGAGGAGGAGCAGGTGCAAGAGGAATAACAGGAGAGTCAGGAGGAGGATGAGCAGGAGCAGGAGGAGGAGCAGGAGGAGCAGGAGGAGAAGAGGAGGAGGAGGAGGAAGAGCAGGAGTAGGAAGAGCAGGAGGAATAGCACGAGGAGGCGGAGGAGGAGCAGGAGGAGCAGGAGAAGAAGAGCAGGAGGAGAAGGAGCAGCAGGAGCAGCAGGAGGAGTAGGAGGAGGAAGAGCAGGAGGACAGGGAGCAGGAGGAGGAGGAGGAGCATTAGCATGAAGAGCAGGAGGAGGAGGAGCAAGAGGAGGAAGATGAGCAGGAGGAGGAGGAGGAGCAGGGGAAGCAGGAGGAGCAGGAGAAGGAGCAGGAAAAGTTAGAGCAGGAGGAGAAGGAGGAGCAGGAGGAGCAGGAGTGTGAGCAGGAGAGCAGGAGCAGGAGGATGTGTAGCAGGAAGTGGAGGAGGAGCAGGAGTAGCAGGAGAAGCAGAAGGAGGAGCTGGAGGAGCAGGAGGATGAGCAGGAAGAGCAGGAGAATGAGCAGGAGCAGGAGGAAGAACAGGAGGAGCAGGAGGAGGAGGAGGAATAGCACGAGGTGGAGGAAGAAGAAGAGCAGGAGGAGGAGCATGAACAGGAAGAGCAGTGGAGGAGGGGAGCGGGAGAAGCAGGAGGAAGAGCTGTAGAAGGAAGAGCAGGAGTAGGAGCAGGTGGAGCAGGAGGAGGAGGAGGAAGAGCAGGAGGAGGAGCAGGAGCAGGAGGAGCAGGTTGAGGAGGAGGAGCAGGAGGAGCAGGAGGAGGAGGAGCAGCAGGAAGAGCAGGTGCAGGAGTAGGAGCAGGAGCATGAGCAGGAGCAGCAGAAGGAAGAAAAGGAGCAGGAAGAGCAGGAGGAGGAGCAGGAGGAGGAGCAGGAGGAGGAGCAGGAGCAGGAGGATCAGGAGTAGGAGCAGTAAGAGCAGGAGGAGGAGCAGGAGAAGCAGGAGGAGTAGCAGGAGCAGGAAAAGCAGGAGGAGGAGGAACAGGAGGAGGAGCAGGAAGGTCAGGAGGAGGAGCAGGAGGAGCAGGAGGAGGAGCAGGTGTAGGAAAAGCTTGAGGAGGAGGAGCAGTAGGAGGAGCAGGAACAGGAGTAGCAGGAGCAGGAGGAGGAGGAGAAGGAGCAGGATCAGGGTGAGCAGGGGGAGGAGGAGCAGGAGGAAGAGCAGGAGCAGGATGTGGAGCAGGACCTGGAGGAGCAGGACGTGGAGCAGGAGCAGGAAACGCAGTAAGACGAGAAGCAGGAGGAGGAGCAGGATGTGGAATAGCAGGAGCAGGAGGAGGAGACGTAGAACCGGAAGCAGGAGGAGCAGGAGGAGGAGGAGCACGAACAGGAGGAGGAGGAAGAGGAAGAGGAGGACGAGGAAGAAGAGCAGGTTTAGGAAGAGCAGGAGGAGCAGCACGAGGAGTATCAGGAGGAGGAGGATGAGCAGTAGAAGGAAGAGCAGGAGGAGAAGTAGGAGCAGGAGTAGTAGGAGGAGGAGGAGGAGGAAGAGCAGGAGGAATAGCAGGAGCAGCAGGAGGAGGAAGAACAGTAGCATGAAGAGCAGGAGGAGGAGGAGGAGCAGGAGAAGCAGGAGGAGGAGCAGGAATAGCATGAGGAGGAGATGAAGGAGGAAGTGCAGGAGGAGGAGAAGCAGCAGGAGGAGAAGGAGGAGAAGGAACAGGAGGATAAAGTGGAGCGGGAGGAGGAGGAGCCACAGGAGGAGGAGGAGGAGTGAGAGCAGGAAGAGCAGGACGAAGAGGAGCAGGAGGAGAGGGAGGAGGAGGAGGAGGAAATAGAGCAGGAGCAGGAAGAGCAGGAGAAAGAGGGGCAGGAGTAGCATGAGGAGGAGTAGGAGGAGCAGGAGGAGCAGGAGGAGAAGGAGCAGCAGGAAGAGCATAAGCAGGAGGAGGAGCAGGATCTGGAGCAGCAGCAGGAAGAGCAGGAGAAGGAAGAGCAGGCAGAGGAGGAGCAGGAGGAGGAGCAGGAGCAGGAAGAGCAGAAGAAGGAGGAGAAGGAGGAGGAGCAGGAGCAGAAAGAGCAGGACCAGGAGGAGGAGGAGCAGGAAGAGCAGCAGGATCAGGAGAAACAGGAGGAAGAGGAGTAGCAGGAGCAGGAAGAGCAGGATTAGGAGGAGGAAGAGCAGGAGGAGGAGCAGGAAGTGCAGCAGGAGAAGGAGGAGCATGAGGAGGAGCCGGAGCAGGAAGAGCAGGAAAAGGAGGAGAAGTAGGAAGAGCAGGAGGAGCAGGAGTAGGAGCAGGAATTGCAGGAGCAGGAGCAGGAGGAGCAGGAGGACGAGCAGGAGCAAGAACAGCAAGAGGAGGAGGAGCAGGAGGAGGAGGAGCAGGAGCAGAAAGAGCAGGAGGAGAAGGAGTAGAAGGAGGAGCAGGATGAGGAGCAGGAGCAGGAAGACCAGGAGCAGGAGGAGCAGGATCAGGAATAGGAGGAGCAGGACAGGAGCAGGTGGAACAGGAGGAGGAGCAGGAGCAGGGAGAGCATTAGGAGGAGGAGCAGGAGGAGTAGGAGCAGGAGGAATAGCAGTAGGACGAGAAGCAGGATTAGGAGGAGGAGGAGCAGGAAAAAAAGAGGAAGATGAAGGGGAGGAGGAAGAGGAGGGTTAGGACGAGGATGAGAAGGAGGAGGAGGAGCAGGAAGAGGAGGAGGAGAGGCAGGAGGTGGAGGAGGAGCAGGAGAAGGAATAGCAGGAGCAGGAGTAGGAGGAGGAGCAGGAGGATAAGGAGGAAGAGCAGGTGGAGCAGGAGGAGGAGCAGGAGCAGGTAGCGCAGGAGGAGGAGAAGGAGGAGCAGGAGGATAATGAGGAGCAGGAGGAGGAGGAGCAGGCGCAGGAGCAGGTGGAAGAGGAGGAGGAGGTGGAGCAGCAGGAGAAAGAGGAGAGGTGGAGGAGGAGCAGTAGGAGGAGGAGCAGGAGGTGCAGCAGGAGGAGGAGGTGAAGGAAGTGGAGGAGGAGCAGTGTAGGAGGAGCAGGAAGAGCAGGAGAAGGAGCAGGAGCAGGCAGAGCAAGAGGAGTAAGAGGAGGAGCAGGAGAAGGAAGAGCAGGAGGACGAGGAGAAGGAGGAGCACGATGAGGATGAGGAGGAGCAGGAGGAGCAGGAGGAGCAGCAGGAGGAGGATCAGGAGGAAGAGCAGGAGCAAAAGGAGGAGGAGGTGCAGGAGCATCAGCAGGAAGAGCAGGAGCAGGAAGAGCAGGAGGAGGAGGTGCATGTGGAGGAGAAAGAGCATGTGCAGCAGGAAGAAGAGCAGAAGCTGGAAGAGCAGCAGGAGGAGGAGCTGGAGGAAGAGCAGGAGCAGCAAGGTCTGGACCAGGATAAGGAGGAGCAGGAAGAGCATCAGGAGCAGGAGGAGCAGGAGGAGGAGGAGGAGCAGGAAGAGCAGGAGGATATGGAGACGGAGGGAGAGCAGGAGCCGGAAGAGAGGGAGGAGGAGTAGGAGGAGCTAGAAGAGCAACAGGAGCAGGAGGAGCAGGAGGAGGAGGAGGAGTATGAGTAGGAGCAGTAAGAGCAAGAGCAGGAGGAGCACGAGGAGGAGCAGGAGAATGAAGAGTAGAAGGAGTAGCAGGAGGAGGAGGAGGAAAAGGAGGATCAGGAGGATGATGAGAAGGAAGAGTAGTAGGAGGATGAGGAGTAGCAGGAAGAGGAGAAGGAGGATCAGGAGGAGGAGCATGTGGAGCAGGAGGGGAGTAGGAGACGGAAGAGTAGGAGGAGGGTGAGCACGAGGAGCAGGAGAGGAGGAAGAGGAGGAGTAGCAGGAGGAGGAGGAGCATGAAGAGTAAGAGTAGATGTGGGAGAAGGAGAAGCAGGACGTGGAGGAGCTGGTGGAGGAGGAGCAGGATGAGGATGCGCAGGATGAGGAGGATGAGCAGGAGGAGTATGAGGAGGAGCAGGAGGAGCAGGAGGAGCAGGAAGAGGAGCAGGAGGAGGAAGAGCAGGAGCACGAGCAGAAGAGGAGCACGATGCTGAGCAGGGGGAGCAAAATGAGCAGGAGGAGGAGGAGCATGAGGAGGAGATGGAGGACCAGGTGTAGGAGCAGGAGCAGGAGGAGGAGCAGGAGCGGCATGAGGAGGAGGAGTAGGAGCAGGAGTAGCCAGAGGAGCAGGAGGAGGAGGAGCAGTAATAGGAGCAGGAAGC
>JAVSCE010001368.1:0-30539 GCA_032199065.1 Smutsia gigantea | reverse complement strand
TGATTCTGAAACGTATGAAGTTGTCCCACACCAAGGTCAGCGATTGGCAGGTTCTTTACAAGGTAAGGCCTCTCTTCTTGGATCCCAGAAGTTCAGGTTAAGCCCCTCTGGATGTGTTACAGACTCTCTGTACCCTGTCACTCTGTCCGACTTTATCACATTTTTTAACTGTATTTTGGAAATTGTCAAAAAAAATTTAGGGAGAATAATATAATGAACTCCCCAGTACCCACAATGCAGCTTCAACACTTTGACTCATACCAATCTTGTTTCATGTATATATTCTCCCACTGTCCCCTCCCTGGATTATTTTGAAGCAATTCCCAGCCATCATATCATTTCACCCATAAATATTTCAGTATGATTTTTTAAATGAAGTTATTTTTAAAAAGAATAATGATACCATTATAAAAAACAACATAAGCTAAAAAATTAATATAATTCTTTAATATCATCAATCATCTGATGTTAAAATTTCTAATATCTTTAATGTTGTGATTTTTTAAATTACAGTTTGCTTAAATAGGATCCAAATATATTCAACATTTGGCAATGTGATGATGTCTCTTTAAGTGTCCTTTATGTGTTTCTTGTCCATTTCACCATTCTCTCTCTCTCTCTTTTTCCCCTTGCAAGTTTTTTGTTGAAGAAGCTGGATTGTTTGTCCTATAGTTTTCCTTAGCCTGGATTTTGCTGATGATATTCCCTGTGCGTTTCTGACATGTTTTCATCTCTTCTGCAATTTCTGTAAACTGTTAGTTGAATCAGGAAGCTTGATCCAGGTTCAAGTTTGATTTTTTTCAATACCACTTCATAATGAAGGGCTATGTGTCGGATACTCTGTCACTCCTTTTGTGATGTTAGCAGCCTTTGATGTTTAATACCCAAACCCATTAGTTCTTTTGGTATTGCAAAGTCATGTTATTCTAAGCCTGTCATTCTTTCCTCATTAATTGATCAGAACATTTGTAAAAAGCAATTTCCTTTCATCTGTTCTTTGGTTACTTAGTGATACACTTCATATCACGGAAAACTGCTTGATGTTTTTTCCTCTGCCTTATTTACCAGCTGTGAGCATATAGTAAATTAGTTCCCTAGCGTCCTCCTAGGCAGTCTGAGTCTTTTGTTGTTTTAAAATCATTACAGACTCAGTTTTACACATGTGTTTTAGTCCACTGCATTTTTAATCTTTATACTTATTGAAATTATTCCATCTTTGCTCATTGGGATCCTTTTTATGTTGGCTTCTGAGTCCTTTAAATATGACCCCAACAGACTCTGATAGCTTCCCCACTGTCTGGTTTGACAAGATGTACCAGACATATCCTTTTTATCTCCCGGTTGTGACCCAAAACCAGACATTTTGCTAAGGAGCCCTGATTCTTTTTAGTGAGAAATGGCATTTCTGTACCACAGACTGAATGCTGGAGGGGACTCAGCATGTTTTGCTTATTGCTTTCAAGCCTTTTTTTTGGACAGATCTAGGAACTTTAAAAAAATAAAATACATGATAAATTGGTACTGATACCACCAATTTAAATTCAGACCCATAGGGTTCTCACCTTGAATATTTTACTTATCCTCTTCAATATTTCCTTCCTTCATACTGGAAATTCTGGTTTTCAGTAACACTAGGAATGATGAAATTACAATATCATTCATTCGCTTTTTCCTACATTACATCCACAACAATCTTAGAATAGCAGCAATACTGGCTTATTACCAACTATATGATTATTGAAAACCATTTAAGATTTTCTGGGAGGAGAAAGTTTATTTTGTCCCCACTAGAGAGATATAGTCAGATTACTGTGTTTAATTGCTTGGGATAGTTTCTCTCTGTATGGTTATGTGACTTTCTGGATATACATTTATGTTCACTTGTTTCATTCTATTTTTGATTTTTAGGAATTGCTTTTTGAATTTTAATTTACTTTTATAATTATGTAAAATATTTGCACAGTTCCAAAGTCAAGTCTCCCAACCCAGGTATAGTCAACTAATTCTAGCTTCTATCCCTTTCTCGTCTGTACACCTATAGATAACTTTTTTCCTTTAAAAATTTTAAGATATAGCCTTCTATTGTTTTGTTTTAACTTTTTATTTTTAGAATAATTTAAGACTTAAAGAAAAGTGGCCAGAATTTTACAGAGAATTCTCATATACCTTTCACCTAGCTTCCCCTAATGTTAGCATCTTACATAACCCCAATACAATTATCTCATAAATACTAATTTTATTATTTATATTTAATGCTATCATTGTTTAGTTTTGCTCAAAGTTTTCTAGCTTGGCTCACTGGGAGTTCTTTTCAGATTGGCTTTTGATATGCCCTTTTGACATGGCCCCCAATCCATTTCTAAGCACGTCCTAACTTTCTGCTGCTATAAGATGCCTCAGGCTTGTCTTCTATTGTTTTTGCCCCAGCCCTGGAATCAACTGCTTTTCCAAGGAACCCTGGTTACTCTTTGGAGAATGGTATTAGAAACCTAGATCTGGATGCTAAACAAAGATATTGCTACTGGGGTATCTGTCATTTCTTCTAGGCCTTCACCACAGACAGAGCTAGGAAATATATGTATTATGTACAAAGTATGTATACATCTATATTCCTGAATCTATCCATCTATATGAAAGAACCCATTAGTTCAAACTCATACCCTTGATTCCAACCCAGTACCACAGAGTTCACTCTAGACTTCTTTCTTTCCTCATTTGTAACTTCTTTCTCTGACAGTGGGAAACCTGGTTCTTATTATCTATAATTATTTACTTAACACATAAAGTAGTTTCCATTTTCTTTTAACACGAGCAGATGTGTGTGGCTATTTGTGTATAACCTTGCCACTATTTAACATTTATCCTCTGCTTCAGCCAAGCCAGGCTCTGCATTCAAGCACCCTGCTTAGGAGACCCACTGCTCAGTATAGTACAGTGGTTAAAAGCCAGACAACTGGGTCCACATCCCAGGTCTTCTATTTATTCTCTGTGAGACCTTGAGCAAAAAATGTTACCTCTTTGTGCTTCAGGTTGCTCATCTGTGAAATGGAAATAATGCTAGTTCCTATTTCCTAGGATTATTTTGAGAAGTGAATGAAATTAACACATGTAAAAAGTTTAGAACATTGGCTGGCACTACCTCTATTCATTTGCATATGCTCTTGCCCTCACCCAGAACACCCTCATTCCCTTTGAATAGCCTTATTTAAGACCCAGCTCATTTCCTTTTCTCTGCAAAGATATCCCCAACTATTTCAGCCCATGTTAGTCTTATTCTCTAAACTTCCTTAGTAATATTAGTCAACTTCACAATTTGACCCATCTCTTTTGTGGGTAGTCATTTTTCTGCTGCTTGTTCATTTGTTTCTATCATGGCTAGATTATAAGCCCTTTGACTTACATACTTTATACGTCCTTTACACAAAGTACAGCTCAGTAAATGTCCTGTGATTGGGATGGTCCACTCAGTCTAATCCAGGGTTGAGCAGCTACCTGACCTTCATCTCAGGAATGAACTCTCACTAATACTCACCCTTCCTTTCTTCCTCTCTCTTACCCAATGCTGTGTCGCCTTTTCTGCTCATTTACTTCTCTGCCTTTCATATCCCTATTTCTCTTTCTCCTTCCACCATACAAAATTCTCTATTAAGGCACCTGCCACTTTATTTTTAAATTTTCTGGGTGTATTTCTGTCTTCCTCACTGGAAAGGACCTCGCTGGAAGCTCATCTGGAACAAGGACCATAGTTTAGTTGCCTTTGTAGCCTCAGGGTTTAGTGCTGTACTGGCAGTTTTACAAATGCCATGCCCTCTCTATTTCTTTTTTGCCTTTGAGATCTTCTGTTTTTGTTATTGTTTTTCCCTGTTGGTCTTTGTTCTCAGTCCATCCCTGTTCCCCCTGCCTCAGCCCAGGCCAGGTGTTGGCCCCCTTCCTCTGCCCATCTCTCCTACAGACTGTGTACAGTGCGCTGGGCCTGAGGGATGCTTGCCGCTCCCTTCCCCAGTCCATCCAGCTCTTTCGGGACATTGCCCAAGAGTTCTCTGATGACCTGCACCACATTGCCAGCCTCATTGGGAAAGTGGTGAGTGGAAGGAAGAGACAGAGCCTCTGGTGATGTAGGGGAGAGGAGGGACTGGAGGATGGACAGGGACTGGGCTCTGGGGAGTGTGGTGTAGAAGACGGAGAAGCACGGGAGACACTGAGGTCAGGTGGATGACCAGAGTGGAGTGTTGAAGGTGCCAGAACATCATGGATGTGTGTGGAGGGCTGGGGTTAAAGCAGGGGCTTCAGGGAGAATGGGGGCCCAAGTAGAGGTGAGGGCCAGGACCAAGAGATGGTGCTGGGTGATAAGCAACTGGACTTATCTCCTCAGGTGGACTTTGAAGGCAGCCTTGCTGAAAATCGCTTCACAATCCTCCCCAACATAGACCCCGAAATTGATGAGAGTGAGTGTTGTGGGCAGATGGGTCTGTGAGCCTGCCCAGTGATGGGCTGCTTCATCAGTAGGCTGCCACTGTAATTGGGGATAACTGTAGCAACCAGGACAGGAACCGTACTTTTGATATCATGTGTCATATACCCTCCTAGAAAAACGAAGGCTGATGGGACTTCCCAGCTTCCTCACTGAGGTTGCTCGGAAGGAGCTGGAGAATCTGGACTCCCGTATTCCATCGTGCAGTGTCATCTACATCCCTCTGGTGAGGACAGGAGGGAGGGTGTAACCTCCAGGGGTCTTTTAAGGGGATTTATTAGGCTTAGGAAGGACACAGAGGTAGATAAGAAAACTTCTGGAAAAGTCTGAAGAACATGAACACCTGTGGTGGCTTCAGTCCCACAGAGGGAGGCACTGGGGGTTACAGAGGTCTCTGCCTTCAGTTTGAAGAGAAGGTGCCCAGTATATCACTCTCTGTTTTATCTCTTTACTTCCCTCAGATCGGCTTCCTTCTTTGTATTCCCCGCTTGCCTTCCATGGTGGAGGCCAGTGACTTTGAGATTGAGGGCCTGGACTTCATGGTAAGACCTTTGACCTCTCTAGGGGGTGAGGAAAATGGATCAGCAGCTGAGGGGGACGCTACCCCATAAGCACTTCCCAGTATGGGCTCTCTCTCTGATCCTTACCAGCTCGGAGACAAAGGAGAAAGAAGTTGGAGTGGGGACTAGAGGTGGGGTTAGAGAGGAAAAGGACCACGAATGCAAAGCCCACAGCTTTGAACCCTTGTACCCAGTTTCTTTCAGAGGAGAAGCTGCACTATCGTAGTGCTCGAACCAAGGAGCTGGATGCCTTGCTGGGGGACTTGCACTGTGACATCCGGGGTGAGAAGCAGAGGCTGGAGGGGAGAGGGCAGCTTGGACATGATTCTAACAGGCTCCTTTTCTTTCTGCTCTCTCTCATTCTGACTCTGCATCTTCTCCTCTGAATGTCTCAGAATGTCTGCAAACCTGTTTCCAGGTCTCTGTGCTGGCCTCTGTCTCTCCTTAGCTTTCCTCTGGAGCTGACCCCCAAATCCTCACTCCCCATCCCCAGACCAGGAGACCCTGTTGATGCACCAGCTGCAGTGTCAGGTGCTCGCGCGGGCTGCTGTGTTGACCCAGGTGCTGGACCTTGCCTCCCGCCTGGATGTCCTGCTGGCTCTTGCCAGTGCTGCCAGGGATTATGGCTACTCAAGGCCCCACTATACCCCCCAGCTCCTTGGGGTCCGAATCCAGAATGGCAGGTGAGAACAGGAAGGGGTGGAGGCATAGACGGTAGGAGCCCAAAGGCCCCATCTTCTGGGACTCCATCCATCTGGAGTCACAGGCCATGTGTGTGGTACCTCTCCACCCTCTGCAGGCATCCCCTGATGGAACTCTGTGCCCGAACCTTTGTGCCCAACTCTGCAGAATGTGGTGGTGACAAAGGGAGGATCAAAGTCATCACTGGACCCAACTCCTCAGGGAAGAGCATATACCTCAAACAGGTCTGGAGAATCCTCCCAGACTGGGCCTCTAGTGTCTTCTTCATTGTTTCCATCCCCCACCTGCCAGCCAACCCAGGTCCCTACAGCTCTTGCCTCTCTGTGTTCTGACCCCATGGGTCATGAGAAGACCATAACCCACACCCCCTGTTCCTCTGTCTCCTGTGTTCTTATTCCCTACAGGAGAGAGAGCCATGCTCAAACAGATCTTTCTGAGGCCTCAACTCCTTTCTCTGCCTCTGCATAGGTCCATCTTTACCAGCTTGGAGACAAAGGAGAAAGAAGTTGGGGTGGGGGCTGGAGGTGGGGTTAGAGAGGATGAGGGCCAGGAATGCAAGGCCCACAGCTTTGAACCCTTGTACCCAGTTTTTCTCAGGTCCATGCAATTTCTGGGTGTGCCTCTGTCCACTCTTTATCCCTCTACTGATTGTAAAGTGAGTGGAAAAGGGCTGTCATCTTCTACTAAACTGTGTCCATCTCTCCTTGATCTGCAATTCACCCCTCAGTTTAGCCTCACCTTCCCCTCAGCCCACACCATCAGGCCCCAGGCCCTGTTTCCCCCCATTCAGGTAGGCTTGATCACATTCATGGCCCTGGTGGGCAGCTTTGTGCCAGCAGAGAAAGCCGAAATCGGAGCAGTAGATGCCATCTTCACCCGAATTCATAGCTGCGAATCCATCTCTCTTGGCCTCTCCACCTTCATGATCGACCTCAACCAGGTCAAAGGGAGCAAAGGGAGGTGGGACTGGGGAAGGGGATTGATGGGCAAGGAACTCCAACCCTGAAAAATGATCAAAACAGGAAAAGCATTCCCTCTGCTGCATACCCTCTGTACTAGGGACAGGGGGCATCCAGTTCAGAGACCGGGAGAGTCAATCCTGTGACCCTTTGTGGAGCCCTTGCTTCCTGCGAGGGACTGTTGGCAATGAAAGGATTTACAAAACATGTACCTCACCTTTAAAGGACTTGCAGTTCAGTGGTGTGGACACATATGCAAGCAGCTTTAGTCACAGTCTGACTGTGGTCAGTGGTTACAGGCCTCAAATGCTAATGACTCCCTTGTCCACCTGGTGCCCAGCAGGTGGCGAAAGCAGTGAACAATGCCACTGAACAGTCTCTGGTCCTTATTGATGAATTCGGAAAGGGAACCAACACGGTGAGGGGAGAAACTGATGAGGAACTAAGGAGGGGGGACGGGGGAGGATGAAAGAGCATGAGGGTGAGAATGAGCCTCCAGAAAAGAATGGGGGTGTGAGGACATAAAAGAAACAGAAAAGTGCAGGATGGGAAAGACCAGGGTGGGTGGAGAGGCACATGGGGCACCCACGGATCTGCACACTCACCCCTGCTCCCTGCACAGGTGGATGGGCTCGCACTTCTGGCCGCTGTGCTCCAACACTGGCTAGCGCTTGGACCCACATGCCCCTACATCTTTGTGGTCACCAACTTTCTGAGCCTCGTTCAGCTACAGCTGCTGCCACAGGGGCCCCTTGTGCAGTATTTGGTGAGGAAATCAATCCTGCCCCTTTAGCCCCCAACCAAGCATTTCACAGAGCTGGGGACTGGCTCCTCCATCAGAACAGGGACACCCTGAGCACAGGGACCAGGTCCCTTCACTTTTCTCACTCCTCGCAAGGACTGGCCAAGGGTTTCAGGGCAGGAAACGAGTGATTGATGACATGCTATCCCTTTTTATTCTCTTTTAAGACTATGGAGACCTGTGAGGATGGGAACGACCTTGTCTTCTTCTACCAGGTTTGCAAAGGTGTTGCCAGTGCCAGCCATGCCTCCCATACAGCTGCCCAGGCAGGGCTTCCTGAAACACTCATTGCTCGAGGCAAGGAGGTGAGATACGAGCACTGACCACCCGTCAGGGCTCCTTGTCCCTGCTCCTCTCAGGGGCCTGGGTTTCTGTCTGGGCCCACGGGATTTCGAGCCCTGTTTCTTCTTCTCTCACCCACCTTCCCCTAATCCCCTCACCCCCACCTTCTTTATTGTTGTAGGTCTCAGACTTGATCCGCAGTGGGAAACCCATCAAGCCTGTCAAGGAGTTGTTAAAGGAGAAGCAAATGGAAAAGTGAGTGTGTGCCCACTATCCTGGTTTTCTCTAGCATGTTCTGCATCTTTTCTCCCCCTTCCAGGGATGCAGACAGCCTCTTTGCTCTTCAAAGTTCCACAGTTTATTTTGAAAATCCCAAAATGTTCAAGATTCTGGGTTTCTTATGCCTCAGTCTCTTCCCTCTGCTCAGGGACTCAGTTATCCATCCTCCCATGTCTCACCATTCTCTCTCCTCTCAGTTGCCAGACACTAGTAGATAAGTTTCTGAACTTGGATTTGGAAGATCCCAACTTGGACCTGGACATGTTCATGAGCCAGGAAGTGCTGCCCGCTGCCATGACCATCCTCTGAGAGGCCTTTCTGGGCCCTCCTCCACATCCCAACACCCCTGTGGGCTGCCGTGTCCTCTGTGTTCCCTTATTTCCTTCAGACCCACAGTTGTTTCCCTAGAAATTTTGTTTCATATGAGGAATAAAAGTTTATTATGGAGAAAGGTCTTGTTTCCTAAGAACAGCCAGAACAAAACAGGAGAACAGAAAGGAGATGAAACACCAAGCACAATCCCCAGAGGGACCTGCCTGCCTCACTAAAAGCAGTGACACTGCCGTGGGGAGACCCCTGGATTCTGCCTAGAGGGACTTCATGAGAACCAGCCACTTGAACAGACCCTACAGAGATGAGAGGGAAGACAGAGGAGCCCAAGGGAGATGGTTTTTCCCCTTAGGTAGGAACACACCAGCCTCAGACACACCGAGCAGGAAGGCTCTGCAGGGCTGAAAGGCGAGGTAGGATGGGTGCAAAGCGGGATAAGGGGAGGCACCTGCCAAGCCCCAGTGGGCGCGGCCCCTCCCACCTCAGAGCCGGGGGAGCCAGGGTCCCAGTGGGCCACCTCCTACATGGTTCTGCTGCTGCCCCTGGGGACAAGCCTGCAGCACCCAGGGGCCCAGAGCTTCTTCCTCTGGGTATTAGTCCAACAGGAGGGCCCAGGGGAAGCCCTCCTCCCCAGATCTGCCCCATACACTCCCACTCAATTTTGAGGCCCCATAAGTCTCCCCCTGTGCTTCCCATGCCCTCCAGGCCCTCCGTGGCCAGTCCAGTGAGGGCTCACACTCAGTGGCCAGTGACAGGGGTTGAGAGAAAGGGCATGGCCCAGGGCCCAGCCGCAGCGCCGTAGAGTCAGACTGCTTCTTGCCTTTCCCAGCCGCAGAGGATGCAGGCCCTGGACAGCCAACAGGATGCCCTGTGGCAGGGCTGGAGCTGCTGGAGTGTGGCCAGGCCTGGCCTGCAGGCCCTCTGAGGAGGCGCAGCAGGGCGTGTTGTGTCTGGGGGCCCTTGGTGAGGTGAGGGCTGCCCCAGTGTATGTAGGCATGTGGGGGAGCAAGGGTATGTGGACACAGCCTGACACCACCCTGGAAAGGCGAGTTAATGGTCAGCGATCAGGAACTGGAAGCAGCATTATAATGAGAGATGCCACAAATGTTAGGTTGGTGTTCGTTGTTGGGACTGGAGGAGGCCGGTCTGCATTCCATTCAGATGACTCCATTCCAATGGGGGAGTGGCCTGGGCTATTCCAATGGCTCAGGGATGGACAAGGAGGATCCATAAAGAACAGGGAAGGGGATGCTGTGTCATTTGAGGGGGATGGGGAACTGGGCTGTTAAAGAGATGGAGTAGAGAATATTGCCTTGAGGGTATTGGGATGAGGGGATCCAGAAGGAGAGGTATGGCCTGTGGTGACAGGAGAGTGGCAGATGGACCTCAAGTTTTGACCAAGTTGTCAGCCTATAATTCCTCCTTTAGAATTTTCTAACACATTGACACTCAGAGCCTGTTGGCCCCAGTTAGCCCAGATTCAAAGGGTGAACATCTCTTTGCAGAACCTGATTCAGGGGAAGGTGAGTTTATTTTTAGTTTAGACTTTTGGGAGCACTGGTATAATGGAAAACAGCAACCCCTGCCCCCCAGTTCTCCCCACATTCCTTGAACAAGGCTAGTCTCTGTTGCTCCCAGGACCAGAAAGGAAGACCAAGGAAGCAGAACTGGCAAACAGGCAAACTGTAGGAGAGGAGGGGAGGGGACTGATGGGGAGGGAGCCCGGACCCCATAGGGGAGGGAGGAGCACCGGCAACCCAATTCTTTCTCTCTTCTGCAGGAGTTTTCAGGGCTGCAGAAAGCAATCACTCAGACAAAGGGGGAGGGGGAGATGGCTCAGCCCTGCTGCCCCAGTGGGCAGAGGGGCCCTACCAGTGTCTAAGGCCTCCTCTTGTTCCCCCCAGTTGGTGGCGAGGGAGGCTGAGTCAGAAACCCTGGCTTCATTCTGCCTCTTGACTCAACGGCTAAATGGCTCCAGGTGGTAGGTCAACTGAAGTCCAAACATCTTGGTGTAAAGTTTCTTCTCTGCTCCTGAGAACTTCCATTTCATCTTAGTGTTTTATGCCCTCACTCTGCCCTACATGATGTGCATAAATGATTTTTCTTTGAAATCCCTCTGGGGAGGAGACATGTTTATTTAAACTGTCCTTCAATTTTAAATACAAAAATAAAATAGAAGCTCTCCAGAATTTCAAATAGAGACAATTCAATAAATAACACTTTCTGATACCCTCTTAACCCCCTCCCAACCTTAATCTCCTCCTCATGTATCTTCTCTACCTGAACTTGGGAGGGTATGAATAAGTAGTGGCATAAAGATGCTACAGAGAAATAGAAAGCAGCTTACTCCAAAAATGAGTCTTTGGTTTGGTTACCACAAGGGCTAGGGAAAGTGCACTGTGGGAAAACCCATTGCCCTCCATCCAGTCTCGCTTAGAAAGTGAAGAGACAAGGGCATGAGAAGGAAAACCTCCATCCTAGCTGGGAGAGGTAGGTCCCTGAAGCTCAAGTAGCCTAGCCTTCTCACCGACGGGGCAAGGTTAAAAATAGCATTGGAGCCCTCTAGGGGCTGTTGTGTCACCAGGAAACCAGGCCTGACAGGAGCAGCATCCCTCCAACTGTGCCCCACCAGGGGTTGCTCACCAGCCCTCCCCCAGCCCTCCCCCGAGTCGCCAAAGTGGAAGGAAGAATGGCAGGGCTGGAGGTGGTGAGGACGGGTTCAGACGAATAGGCAGGGGCAGCAAGCTGGTCCTGGGGAGAAGGAAAGACAGGGTGTCTGCACCTAAATTACGCCTACCTCGCCTTCCCCTTGCCCTGCCTGTCCCGCGATGGGAGGTGGAGCGACTCACCTGCGGGGCCGGTGCCAACACCAGGAGTCGGAGGAAGGCATGGGTTGGGGGCCCTGGGCTGGCTTCTCGACCCGTCGCAGTCACAATCACTGTCACAACGGAGTCCGGGGCGGCTGAGTCAGGAACTTCCAGCCACAGACTCCCCCAGGCGGACTCATTTGGTTCCAGGCAAACCCTGTCAAGAGGATACGGACCTGCTGCGGAAGTCCTAAGCTCTCAACAGCCCAGAACCACCTGGCGGAACCGAGCGCAGGCGGGGAGGGGAGGAGAATCTGAGGGCCAATCGGAACTGGCAAGGGGCGGGGCTTACACAGCAAGTACCTGACCCGGTGCCCTGAGATTCGAAATGTGGGGCCAGAGGAAGGGGATGGAGTCGCGGGGTTTCACCTGGAGAGGTTGGAGGTGAGGGCGAAGCTGGGGTTGACAAATGTCCTAAGATCGAGATCCTGAGGGCCCGAGAAGCTGACGATGCGGAGGCTGAGCGGAGCCTTGCTGCCCGGGTCCAGGAAACCCGGGGGGCCATTGAGCTGCAAAGGAGGGCAAGTCAGGGGAGGAGCCACTCCAGCTCTTTCCATCCCCAGCTGCACCTTCCTCTTGCGTCTCACCTCCAGAAGGACAGGGACCACAGTGCAGGGTTGCGGGGCCGCCCGGTGAAGGCCCCGCCCCCCTCCGTCCTGCCCAATGAGCTCCAGAGAGAAGGGTCCCGCAGTGGACAGAAGCGTGGGCGGTAGCGAAGCAGCGAGGAGACCTCGCTCTCGGTGTCCTACCGGCTCCAAAGGCACCCGGCCCAGCTCGGCACCTTCCCGGAGCCCTCGAAGGACGACGTGGGAGAAATGCGGCAGAGGATCTCCAGGGTTGCCTCTGGAACCCAGCCCTGTTACTTCTATCAGCAGCTGGGTCTGGAGACCTGGGACAGGGGAGGAGAGAAGGGGAGAACAAGGGTCGGCGTGAAACTCGGAGACAGAGGAACGAATGGACAGCTTTGGGGGCTGGGGTTACATCTGGGGAGTATGGGTGCGGAAATTGAGGGATATTGATGGGAAAGGAAGGAAGGAGTTCTGGGACGCTGGAAATAATCTATACCTTGAACTGAGTGGTGGCTACATGGGTGTATTATATGAAATCCATCCAGCTGTACTTAAGTTTAGTGCACATCGTTATATATAAGTTGTACGTCAATGAAAAGTTAAATATGCATAGAATATGTATATAAATATATATTATTTATATATATATGTACACACACACATAAAATTAATGAACGAGTTGGGAGGAGGGGATAGATGTACCTGCAACTGGCTGAATCAGGGGGTAGAGGCCAGGGTGGGGGCCATCCTCCATGGGGATTCCAAAATGGAAGAGGAAATCCAGGGAGGTCTGGGCTGAGGAGGACAAAGGTAGTCAGAGACCTTCCCCAGGTGAATGTGACTGCTTTACTCTCTGCTCTGCAGTCCTGCTTCCCTTCCCAGGAATATCTCCCTCCTTACCTTGCACTCTCACCCGGGGGATGCCCTTGGCTGTGACATGGATCTCCCAGGTCCCTGTCTCTGGGGGGTCATTTATGGTAACCATCCAGAACTGCCCAAAGT
This sequence comes from Smutsia gigantea, assembly GCA_032199065.1. Taxonomy (NCBI): domain Eukaryota; kingdom Metazoa; phylum Chordata; class Mammalia; order Pholidota; family Manidae; genus Smutsia; species Smutsia gigantea. The sequence goes on along the minus strand of JAVSCE010001368.1, from coordinate 17,716 downwards.
GGTGGGTGTGACCCAGAGGCCCTTCACCTTCCTCCTGGCCCTGGGAGATCCCTGGGTCGGAGTGGAGGAGCAAGAGATTGTTACATGAAACAATTCCTTACCACAGCCATCACTTCTCATTCTCCAGTCTCTAGTCTCCATTCTTCCCTCTGCCTTTAGATAGACTCATGCAAGTACCTGCAGGGTTCTTGATCCAGAAGCTGCTGACCTCTCTATGGATACGGACCGTGACCCTCCGGAGCAGCCCATCCACACTGAACACAAGCGGCCTCCCAGGTACCACAACAGGAGGTTCCAGGGGAAGAGTCACCTTGAGGAATGGGCAGGACCAAGAAATGGGAGAAGGCATGGAATGAGGGGGGATCAAAGACAGGAGAAAGGTGGAGATAGAAAGAAACTAAGTCATACATGGAGAGGGACACCAGTGAATGGGGCACAGGACCAGGGATGAAGTTATGGTCATTGACAAAGTAGAAGGCAAGGGATTAAGGATGAGGCAATGACTTCTTGTCCCCCCCTTAAAAGAGGCAGGACTTCCTGTGGTAGCCCCAAGGTTGGAATACTGGAGTCCAAGATTTAGAGGATGGGGTGGTACAATATGGAAGGAGCAATGCCGGTGGGTAGCTGTGGATGTCAGAGGGAGACCACTTCTTTTCCGCCCTTCTAACTGGAATGGAAACATAGCAATGAGAGCTATTCCCTTTTTCCTATGAGAGAAATGCAGTGTCACCCATCCCCTCAGTTCTGAGCTGAAAGCATCGGTCCATCTGGCCCCATACCTACTCACCAGGTCAGGCATGCTGTCTCCAATGCTGGCTGCCACATCCTGAATGTGCTGGTCTTTGGTGAAGATCACCTCCCCTCCTGAGGCCAGGGCCACCACTTCATATGGCTCAAAACGCAAAGGGGACAAGATCTCACGCCTAGCTCGGCCCTGAACCCTTGATGGATCTTCAGTCACCAGGAATGTGACCTGTGCCCAGAAGAGAGACCAGTGGTTGAGGTGTACAAGTGCCACCTACCCTTGTAAATGAGGATCTCCTGTGTGCAGGCATTCCACAGAGCTGAAGATTAGTGGTAAGGCTTCTGTCTACCCTCTGGCTGCTGCTGCAGGGTGATCCAATGACACAGGCCTCTGCTTTCAGGCAACAGGTGCCACTCTCTTGTAACTGTCATCATATGTCATCCACATAGTGGATTGTTGGCAACTAGATCTCCAGTTCTTCAAATGGTTTATTGGTGGGGCAGATTCAAATATGAATTAAGCATCAATAAGGGTAGGGCTTCACACTCTTTAATATTGTTAAAAGGATCAGGAAATATTACACTCATTGTCCGTCTCTCCCACCCCATGCCAAGGCTGGTTGGACCGCCATAGTGTGGTGTAAGGAGATTGCTGTCAGAGGGTCTCCCTCATCCTGGCGTGGCCAGCTATGCTCACTCTGCAGCGCCGTTCCTGAGTCAGAGATTCCACCCGGTGGGTGAGAAAGGCATCCTTGGGAGAGGCGTCAGTGAAGACAAAGATGTCTGAGAGTGGAGGTGTGTGCAGCAGGGCCAGCTGGTGGGAGGGAAAGGGCTGGTGTTAAAAAAAAAAAAGGCAGCAGTTGGGGACTGGGTAGAGCAAGAGAAGGGAGAGTAGAAGAAACCCCTGGACCCCTGGAGTGAAACTAATAGAACTAAGCTCTGAAGGCGGAGTAGGGGGTGGGGCCCCAGGAAGGTTCCAGCTCCCCTTGGTGGTGGGGCCTGGAAAGGAGGGGAGAAGCAGGGGCAGGTGAGGGGGAAGGTAGACCTCCAGGGCTGACAGGCACATCTCAGGCTCATCTCCACCCCCCAAGGCATGGATCTCATTGAGTTGTTGCCAGAAGCTGTCAGGGTCACTGGTGGTAAAGACGGGGCCAAACCCTGGGGAGGGAGAAAGGAGGTTGCAATGAATGAGAAGAGGGTTCCCCTCATTCCCACCCAGGACCACCTCCCCAGTCAAGAGGCCTGCTGTACTCCTGGGGTGGACAAGTACTAAATAGTAAGTATTCCCTTATGTTCATGTGGGCAAGGCAGGGCAGGTGCTAGGCACCTTTGGGTGAGAAAGTGGACCTCATTTCCTCAACAAAATCGTGGTACTTCCTGTGGTCCTGAGGAGGCCTTCGTTGGGTATGTGCATAAATTAAAAAAAAAACTGGGACCTTAGTTTCCTCACCAGAAAAGCCAGGGAAATACTACTACTTACGTGAAAGGGTTATTGGGAGGACTAAATGAGTTGATTTTGTAAATCTTAGTACAGTGCTCTGACACATAAGTACCAAATTCTTAATTATTCATTTATTAATACCTTCATCAAAAATGTGATAAGCCCTACCAAATGCCAGCTATTATGAGATTTAAACAAGCAAATCAGACTCAAACCTTGCAGTTAGTGAATTCTCAGTCCTGTAAGCATTTCATGTGATGGTCATTTCAACTCTGGGAAGTAGGCAGATTAAGGCAAGTATTGACCCATTTTGTGGATGATGAAATTGAGGTAGAGAGAGAGGTTAAATAACAAGTCTGAGGACACAAATTAAGACTGGCCAACTCAGGTCAGACAGTCTGACTTCCAATTCAGCAGGGAAAGGAACACAGTATAACTAGCTCTCTCAAGACACTTCACAGAGGCCTGGACCCACCAACCCCACCTTCATCCCACCCTCTGTCTGTAAGAAATGGAGAAAATTAAAAATGACTTATTGGCATGGAAGTCTAAGAAAGCAGAGGACACCTGCCTGCACAGAGATCATGATTAAAGTCGAAAGAAAGTGCGGCCATTCTAGAAACAGTGGAAGAAGTGGCCAATTGTTTCCTGTATGCACACTCAGGACCTTAGGAAGTGCCGGCATTTTGTTAAGGAAGTGGAGCCATGGGGCCCACTTCCCACCAGGGGCATTTACGCCTGTCCTGGATTTTGCTTCCCCCTACTATCCTGGCAAGACCACAGTTACCTGGGTCATGGAAAGGCACCAGGATGTAGTGGACAGGCTCCATGGGGCTGCCCCGCCGCTGCTCCACAATGCGGCGAGCCTGGATTTTGGCGGCGTTGATCTCCTCACCCATACTGCCCGTGGTGTCTAGGACGAAGCTCAGGCTGGAGGCTGGGGTGATGTCCAGCAGCCTGGGGAGCAGGTCAGAGATCCAGTGATGGGTGTGCACGTTCGTCCCCAGCCCCTGGTTTCTCAGCTCCCCCAGGGAGCATGTGCTCATCAAGGAGCCCGTTTCTGGGAGGCCACCCACCTGAGGAAACCCCTGTCTCCCAGGCGGCTTCGCAGGAGGCTGAAGGCCTGGATGGAGGCCAGAAGAGCCAGGTTTGCAGCCTGGAGGTGCAACATGTGGTGGGGAGAGAAGCCTGGGGATGTGCTATCCTTGTTGATGCCTCCCCGCGGTGGCTGGGAGCTGCTCCGGTCAAAATGGCCCCCATGGCTACATTTCCCTGGGTTGGGGAAAGGGATCTGAAGGGTGGAGATAAAAATTGCACTGCCTCCTAAGAAAATGAAGCCTTTTCTGACTTGGCCTGACCCTCTCGCACCCCTGAAAAGGATCAGCAGGAAATGATAACATTGTGTAGAGGGAAAAATCCAGAGTAAATCTGGGGGGGGTCAGTCACTACAGCACATGGTGGATCCCCGACCCCTCCAGTCAGTCCCCAAAAGCTGCCTGGGGGCAATAAGTCTTAGGAGCTGAGCAAGAAGCAGTTCTCTGTCTCCAACAATCACAGCCACCTTGGTGGGCCTCCATCCACCCACCCCATTCCCACAGCCTCTCCTTCTTCCGGGAGGTGATGTCACCAGAAATGGAACAGCAGACTGAGATCCCTAGAGAGGTGGTCAGGGGAAGGAAGTGACTTTCTCTCTGAGGGATTTCCTGCCGGTACCTGGAGGTTTGGAGGGATGAGTTCCAAAGTAGCCAGAGGTGAGGAGAGTGAAGCCCAGCAAATTCCCAGGGCAGCTCGACTCCCCACAGTCGGAGCAGGTAGGATCGCCCGCTGGAAAGAGGGGGCAGTGGTCTAGAACCCAAGATTCTGCCACCACTGACCGTCACCCCTGTCCACCCAAAATTCCTTGGCATTTTCTCCCAGCTGGAGTAAGGTGAAAGTCCACAGGTGCCCTCCTAGGCTTTCTGAGTTCATGGGCTGGCAAAGAGACTGAATATTTGAGACTAGGACTGTGCCAGGAAACCCCGGTGTGTGGGGACCAATCCTATGGGGACTGTGCCCTTGGTGAACTGTGGACAGGAAGTGAACTTGTAATGGACAGGAGCTGACTCCTGTGGCCACATGGAAGAGAGCTCAGCTGAGGTCTGCAAGCCTGGTACTGCCTCTGTCCTCCCCGTGCGACCTTGGGGAAGCCACCTACTGACTTGGCCTCTGGTTGGACTAGGGGATTTCACAGGTTGTTCCAGATCTGAGACAATGTCACATCCTGTGTGACATGGTGGCAGGTGGGCTGAAAGAGGTAGCTCTGTGGGCTCCCCCCTAACCACTGGGGTCAAGGCCGTACCTTGTGCCAGGCTCCTGAGTTCGTGCCTCGGCCAGAGGAGGTGAGGGTGTGGCTGCTGCTTTCCCAGTTCCACCCAGTTGCTGTGACTATAGAAATCCTGGCCCCAGAGGAACAGAGAAGGTGAGCAAGGCCCCCGTCTGACTGTTCTCCCGACCTCCAGCCCTAGCTCCCGGCTCTCTTGAATTCCCCACCAGGAGGGCCGCTCCCATCACCACTGCTCCTGTCAGACACCTGCCCCCTCCATCCCTTCTCCCCACTGCCCAGAGCAGAGCTTTCCTGAAGTGGGCAGCGTCCAGTGTTTCTTCCCATCTTACTCAGAGCCCAGCCAAAGGCCTTCAGTGGCCTACAAGGCCCGCCTCTCTGGCCCAGCACCTTCCCTCTCACCCTCACTTCTCTCCAGCTGCAATGGCCTCCAGCTATTCCCACAGGAAGTGCTGGAGGTGGGATCTCAAGAACAGCCTCAGGACATTGGCAAGCAGTGCCCCAGTCCCTTCTAGAGTAGGGGAAGGCATGATTAAAAAGGCACCATGAAGAAGTCTCCATCTGAGAGGCAGGAAGAGGAGAGGGGAAGACCCCTCTGTTGGTTATCCCAACCCTGTTCTCACCTGCAAGGCATGAAGCGCAGCCCCAAGGCGCTGGCGGGCTAGGGTGTGGTCAAGGGCTCTGGCTGCCACAAGCGTCTCCCGCAGAGCCCCCACGAGGCGTCTGCGCCCCTGGACCAACCGCTCAGCATCAAAGTGCAGGTCAGGGTCATTCTTGGAAGTCGACAAGAAGTCCTGGGCTGCATTGGCACGAGACACCTCACCTAAGGCTGCTCGGAACCGCCGGGAAGGAGCCCCAGGTCCAAAGTACGCAGCAAAGAGATCATCGGCAAGGAGAGTGCGGCCCTGGTGAGAGTGGTAAAGGACAGGGGCTCCAAGGAAGCCCCTCGGATTGGACCGTTGTCTATATTCCTTCGGGAGCTAGCACCCCAGGCTGAGTGTAGAAGGAATTGAGGGTGCTGACCTACAAGGCAGGATCAATTCTGGATCATTCTCAGGTGGGGAGTAGTGACCCCCCTGACTTCAGGATCAGGACGCCTGGGTATTGTTGCTGCAGGGGGTAGAGATGGGAAGAGGGGGGCAGGAGGGGGTCCCTCTTGGCAGACAGGCCCACAGGAGTAGAGGTCCCAGGGAATTGGAGAATTTGGCCAGGCTGTGACAGCACCTGGGGACGCTCACCAGGAAGTCCTCGAGACGGAGCGGGGGCCGACCGGGAGGCGGCTGCTCCAGGAAGAGCTGCAGGGTGACGTTGAGTGCCGCCTCCTCAGTCAGGTCCTGGTGAGTGATGGAGCTGGGGGCAGCCAGAAGGCTCCAGATGCTGGGCAGGAAGGAAGCTGCAGGGGCCAGCAGCAGCTGCAGCAGGAGCAGTGTGGGTGTGTCCATGGGGCACAGGGCGGAGACACGGGCCTGAGGGACAGAGGCTCTCAGCAGAGAAGGGAGCACTGAGGGCGTCCATGGGGCACACGGCGGAGATAGGGGCCTGGGGGACAGAGGCTCTCAGCAGAGAAGCAGCAGCTGTTACAGGGCGGGCCCAGCTACCTGTCACCACTGACACCTGCCTTGGCCCCTTCTACTTTGCCCCCAGCACCTGTGTGCTCCAGCCCGGCTTCCCTTATCAAGCTAGTAGGGCTGTACACCTGCAGGAGACTGAAGCTCCCCCAGCACCCCCTCCCCATGCCTAGGCTGACACACCTGTGGGCAGCAAGCCCCCGTCTCCCCTCTAGGCCTCTTCCCTACCTGGTTGCTGGATCACCGGGCAGGGCCGCTGGGGTGTGGTGCTCACAGGGCACTTAGGTCAGAGTTATAATTAACCTAAGTGGGACTCAGCAGAGGGGGAGGGAGGCCCCGGCAGGGCAGGGTCAGGACAGTCAGCCCCTGGACCCTCTACTCAAGACTGCCCAAGGGCCTCAGCGCAGGTGGCATCAGGGCGGGTGTCCCTGGGCTGCAGTGTGCAGAACAGAGAAAAGCCGGGAGGAGGGACTGTGCAGCGTGACTCAGGCCTGGCTCAGTGCCAGGACAGGCGCAGACAGAGGCACCTGCCCAGCAGGACCCAGGGCCTTGCACCCAGCCTGCAGCACTTCCCACTGCTCACCCGGCCACCTCTGAGGATTCATGAAGCCAGCACCTCGGCGCCCTTCCCTGGCCCCACCACACACACAGACAAAAGATGATTTTGTGGCAAAATATTTTATTGCTTGGTCCCCGTGGTGGACCAATGGGGAGGATGGAGTTGGATCATCACAGCATCGTCTGAAATAGCGTGATGGCCTCATCCACCTTCCTGAGCTCTGCTTCTGTCTGTTGGAGCTGGCGGTAGAACAAGGAGCAGGTGAGGGGTGAGGCCCCAGGCCCAAGAGAGAACACCAAGTGCCCATAATGGCAGATGGTATGAGCTGGAAAGACAGGCGAGGCCCAGGAGCAGGGAGTAATTCAGGGCTGTGTGCCCCCCAGCCCCTCCCTTCCCTTCCACTCCCACTGGCCGCTGGGGTCTTGCCCTTTCCCAGTGTGGCCAGGCCCCACTCAGGCCTCAAAGCCTGTATGCCCCCACCCCACAGCCCAGCCCCAAGATGGGCAGGAGAGCACAGTGGTTAGGGGCACTTGGTCCTAAGCAGATACTGGGCCTTCTGGAGTTCTGGTTCTCTGAGGTCTGGAGAACTGAGATAGCCTTGCTCAGTTGCCCAGGCTCTGTGACCCTCAGCCTCCACTCCTGTGTCTCTTTGCATCCGGGCATCTTCCCCAGTCCTCCTCCCTGGGGAGGGATCCCAAATGAGCCTGGTGGGCTTCCTGACTGCACGTGGTCCTGAACCCAGCCCCAGGCACCTGGGACGCCGTATTCTGGGTTCTGGTGGTGGAGAGGCATGAGGGGTCCAGCAGGGAGGCAGGATACCTGGTTCTAGGTCTGCCTCTGTCAGCTTGCTGCATGCCCCTGGGCTGAGCCCCTGCCCCCAGCCATTCCTCACATCTAACAGCAGGGATCACCTGGCCCCACCTGCTCAAGGGGCCTGTGATCCCTGCTTCCCCAGGGACTGCCCAGGATGAGGCAGAGTGCAGTGGCAGGACAGGGGTCTGATGATGGAGGGACAAACGGTGCAGGAAAACGCCCACCCACACCACAAACCTTGACTTTGTCTGCCTCCTGGACTTCAATGGGCACCTTGACAGAGTAGCCTGAGGCAGCACGGCGCTCCCGCAAACGCTGTGCTTGCCGCTGCGCCTCACCATGCTTGGCCTGCAGCTTACCCAGCTCCCGGGCTGGGTCCACCAGCCCCTGAAGTTGCAGGTGAACAGAACAGCGGTCAGAGGCCAGGGCCACTGCGCAGCCCTGTGGTGCAGGAGCTCCCCGAGCCAGGACAGCCACCACCCCCGCGCTGGCCAGCGCCTGCACGTAGCCTGACACCGCCGATGCCATGGCGCCTGTAGCCTCCTCAGCCACTTCCAGGAAACCTGCGGGGAAGGCAGCAAAGCGAGATTGCAAAGTGAGATGTGAGGGGAAAAGGGGAAAACGAGACAAGGCGACCACCCCAGATACTGGTCCCAGAGTGGGCTAAGAGGACAGCGGTCCAGGGTGAACGTGGGGACCTGAAGCTCACAGTCAGGCCGGATCCGGGTGAGGTTGTACTCGGCACGCAGGGACCGCACAGCTCGTGTGATGCTCAGGGCCAGCTCTATGGTGGCTTCTGCCTCAGGGTCCTTCCAGGAGCACTGTGGGTAGCAGAGGGGGTCAGGGAGTCCAGGGGGCAGGACGGAGCCTCCCTCCAGGCCATATCCCCTACCTCTAAGGGCTCCGGGTAGGGGGTAATACAGAGGCTGGCGGGAGCCTGTGGTGTCCGCCGCGGCAGCCTCTGGAACAGCTCCTCCGTCACAAAGGGCATGAAGGGGGAGAGCAGCCTCAGGCCCACATCCAGGCAGGTGTAGAGGGTCTGGCGGGCACACCCGGCCGCCGCCTCATCCGCTCCGCTCAGCACCGGCTTCAGGCACTCCTAGGGGACAGGGGGGCACAGGGCTCAGAGCTGAAGAAGGACTAGCCCCCAGCCCTCACTGCACTTGTGAGGACAACGGTGTGGCCTCCTGGCCAACCACAGGCAAAGTGAGGCCCAGGGCTCTGCTGTCCCCTACCCCAAACTCAGCTGCTCCTTACCAGGTAGACATCACAGAGCTCATAGAGCCAGAAGCTGTATTGGGCGGTGGTGACAGCTGGGAAATCATAGGCCTGGAAACCTTGGTTGCTGAGCCTCACAGCCTCGGTCAGCCGGCTGAGGATCCATCGGTCCACCAGGCTCCTGTGGCCTGCAGGCTTGGGCAGAGAGGGCCTATAAGCCAGGGGCCTCCAGATGCCCAAGGGGAGGAAGCCAGCACCCCACAGTGGGAGTGGGGGGAATCACAGCAAATCTGCAGTCTAGGTGCCAGAGGGGTCCAAAGCAACCGCCCTGGGTCCAGGATGTCCAAATTCTGGGGGAGAAGGGACAGGCCCCCACCATCTTGGGGGAGGACCATGCCCTGGGCTTTCCCTGTAGCTCTCTGTCCCCTCAGCTACATGGAGGCTCCTTGGGGTGGGGGCTGCAATCCTGCCCCAGCAAGAGCCACAGGAGATGCCCAAGTGGCTGGCGTGCGGCCTGTGTGGGTACTGCCCACCTTGCCACCTGCCAGACCCTCACCTCGGAGGAGGGTGAGGGCACAAACCCCTTCCCAAGGCCACGGAGGGCAAACTTGGTGGCGTTCCAGAGCTTGTTGCAGAAGTGGCGGTAACCCAGTATGCGGTTCACATCCAGGTTGATATCACGACCTGGTGGGCATGAAGTGAGGGTCCTTACCATTCTCCCCGCCCCACCCATGCCCAGGGCAGACAGGAGGGGTGGGCCTCAGGGAAGGAGGAAGGACACGGCTGAAAGAGGTTCTGGGGGCCATACCCTGGGATGTGTAGGCACACAGGCCGAACCGGAGAGCGTCGGTGCCACACTCTGGAATCCCCGCTGGGAAGTCCACCTTCTGTGGGAGGGAGCAGAGGGAGATGTCCTGAGCCGTCCACCCGTCCCCACCCACAGGCCAGCCCAGGCCCGCCCTCTGTACCTGCCCCTCTCTAGCCTTCTCCACCTCCCTGGGATCCAGGTTGCTGTCCAGCAGCTGCTCATGAAGGCCCTGAGGGTGAGGCGGGAGTGGTCAGGCAACAGGGGCCCCTCTGGCCTTCTGGGCCTGGCACAGTGCCCAGCCGCACCTGCAGGGAGACCCCGTGGATAACATCCAGAGGGTCGATGACATTGCCCAGAGACTTGCTCATCTTCCGGCCATGGGCGTCTCGCACAATGGCGTGAAGGTAGACCTGCAAGGCAGGGGAAAGGAAGGCCTGTGCAGATCGCTCCACCGAGACCCCAATGCCTACCCCAGGGCCCTGCATCTGGCCCGCCCCTCTGAACCTCAGGCCCCCGCCAGCACATGCAACACCTCATGTGGTCAGAGGCACTCCCTACTCAGGAGGCCAGGGCCACGAATCACTGAGCAGAGTTTGGCTGGCTTTCAGCCCCCACAAATAGCCACTGGGCCAGGCCTAAGGTGTGGCACAGGAGGGTGGGTGAAGGTGGGGACCATGGGAGGGGTCTCGGCAGCCTTTATACCTCTCTGAAGGGCAGCCTGCCGGTGAGTTTCAGGCCAAGCATGACCATCCTGGCCACCCAGAAGAAGAGGATGTCATGGCCCGTTTCCAACAGCGTCCCCGGGTAGAAAACACTCAGATCTTCGGACTAGGGGCAGAGCTGGGCATGATGAGAACCAAGCACCCAGCTGCAAGACCCCCACCCTACCCTGGGGTGGCTCCAGGAATGTACCTGGTTGGGCCAGCCCAGGATGGAGAAGGGGAAGAGGCCAGAGGAGAACCAGGTGTCCAATACATCCTCATCTGAGGGAGACCAAAGGTCAGCGTCAGAAGGGGCAGAGATGAGGATCAGGGTCCGATCTCTGCCCTCCACCTCCGAAGCCCTGCCTTGCCTTGCCGCAGGCTGATCTTGTCGGTGGGCACTCCGAACTCCCTGGCTGCCTTCTCCTGGGCCTCGGCCTCACTGCGCCCACTCACCCAGTACCGCCCGTCGGGGTCCTGTCACAGGTGGGGTAAGTATGGAGGGGGTGCCTCTGCCTCCCCAGCTCCCCCAGGACCCAACCCACCCACAGCTCCCCGAGATGTGCCAGTCTCCAGCTCTGGCCAGTCCTCACCTCGCCTGGAGGCACAGCTGGGTCGCTGACAGTGACAAAGTAGGCTGGGATACGGTGGCCCCACCACAGCTGCCGGGAGATGCACCAGTCCCTGCAAACGGTTGCGGCAGGGGAAGGAAATCAGGCAGCGGCGGGAGGGGCCCGAGCCTGTGCCCTGCTCAGCCCATCCCTGCCGCCCTCCCCGCGTCAAGGAGCCTCACGCACCGGATGTTGTCCATCCAGGCGTGCCATGTCCTCTGATGGGCCTCAGGCAGGATGCAGAGGTCGCCGCGCGTCACTGCGGCACTGGCAGCCTGGGCCATCTCCCCGCAGCGCACGTACCACTGCGGCCGCAGCAGAGGCTCCACCACGTCCTTGGAGCGGCTGTAGGTACACAGTGTGGAGGACGGTGGTGAGTACCCTGAGGAGCCCTCCCCACCTCCTCACCGGGCTCCCTCCTCACTTGCAAAGTGGCACCACCATGGGGTTGTCCTCCATGCCACGGAACAGTCCCTGCTCCTTCAGTGCTGCCAGCACCGCCTTCCGGGCCTCAAACCTGGGTAGGCCCTGGGCAGGAGACAGGCCCCGTCATGGCTGTGCCTAGGCACCGCCGTTGCCTACCCAGCCACCACGCCCCAGGCAGTCTCACCAGGAAGGGCGGGGGCACGTTGACAAGGGCCCCTCGGGAGTCCATGATGCTGATGGCCTCCAGCCCATGCCGCTGCCCAACCTCATAGTCATTCTGGTCATGGGCAGGGGTGATCTTCACAGCACCTGGGGTGTTCGTGCGGCGCCAGGGTCATTGTGAACTCAGTGGAGTCCCGTTCCACCCGTACCCCTTTTTTTATGAAGGATGTGCTCCCAGACCACCCTTGTCCCCTACTTCCCTAATACAGTCCCCTGAGACCCAGCCCAAGTCCTGCCTGTCCAAGTGAAGCTCTGTTCTCCTTAGAGAGGGAAGGTGAAAGGCCACAGTGCGCCTCATGGGCTCCCTCCTCTCCCCGTAGGACAGCCAGTCCCCTGCTCACCTGTGCCAAACTCCATGTCCACAAAATCATCAAAGACAATAGGGAGGCTCCGAGACAGGAATGGGTGGGTCACACTCTTCCCCTTCAGATGCTAGGGACAGGCAGATGTCAAAAATGCACAAAGGGCTCGGCCCCACTGCCCCTTCCCACAGCCCTGGCTGTCCTAACAAAGTGCCAACTTCAGAGCCACAGTGGAGCTGGAAGATGTTTCTAATCCCATTCTGTCTCCTCAGCCGGCATTCTGCCCCCGGTGCCAGCAGCGCGCCCGCCACACCTGGTATCTAGGGTCCTTGGGGTGCACGGCTACAGCCACGTCTCCCAGCATTGTCTCGATCCGAGTGGTCGCCACCACCAGCTCCTCATCGCTGTCTGGGGTGACAGGAGGCCTTGTGGTCTCAGCACTGGCTCCTTCCCGGCCCCCGTTCCAGCCTAGGATCCCAGCGCTCCCAGCTCCTACCTGAGCCTTGGACCTTGTAGGCAAAGGAGATGAGGACCCCAAACTCCACCTTCTCCTCATAGCCAGGCACGGAGAGCAGGGTACGACCTGTCAGCTCCTTCTTATCCACCTGTGAGATGGGTATTAAGACAGTTGGTCCAGGGGCTGGGGCTGGGGCTCGGGTGGAGATGCAAAGAGCCTGGTGGGGAGGCACACCTCGATGTCGGAGATGGCTGAGTTGAGGGTGCAGGACCAGTTGACAAGGCGAGTACTGCGGTAGATGACTCCCTCCTCATGGAGCCGGACGAAGGCCTCTGTCACAGCTGCTGAGAGTTTCTAGGGCGAGGCAGTGGGGTCTGAGATGGGCCTAGGGGCCTGGGGCCTGGGCAGACTCACCAAGGCAGTAGGGCCCAGTGGGACCTGGCCTGTCCAGCCCCTCACCCAGCACACCGACCCCTCTGGGCACTGGAGAGGTAAGTCATTTTCTTGAGGGGGAGAGTGGACTATGGGAACACAAGGCAGGCAATGAGCCTAGTGACACTGGAGGTGGCAGGGAAGGTACCATCTCTGCTGGGGACAGGTACTGGTGCAGAGAATCCTGGGAGCATGAGACCCCATAATGTGCTGCCCGGAGGAATCTGAGCTCCCAAAATGAGCAACAGGGAACAGAAACGGCCATAACAGGGTGAGGAGTGGGGTTTGCAGCTGAGCCCTTAGTTTCCTGAGTGGGCTCACCTGCTGGGAGAGGCTACACACATGCTCTCTTCTGCCACTGCCACCCTGTGGGGAGCCTCCCACGCCCAACCCAGACCTCAGCCCCATCCTACTCACAGGGTCCATGGTGAAACAGGCTCGATTCCAGTCCAAGGAGCTGCCAAGCTTCCTCAGCTGGTGATAAATGCGGTCACCTTTCCTGGAAGTGGACAGATAGGCCAGGATTGGCACTCAGGCCTGAGCTAGAGGGAGACATAGGGTGGCTGATGGGGCACTGTGGGGGTCACTCATCCCTCTAAGATTGACCTGGGCACCAGAGCCAGCTGTGCATCAGCCTCCGTGAGGAGGTCTGGCCTGCACTTGGGGTCGCGGGTTATAGATGTCTCATCTGGATGGGGCAGAGGACAGGGCTGCAGCACTTACTCTTCTTTCCACTTCCAGACCTCCCGTAGAAAGGCTTCACGGCCCAGCTGGTGCCGGCTCAGCCCCTGCTCCCGCCAGAGTTTCTTTTCCACCACTACCTGGGTGGCAATGCCCGCATGGTCACAGCCAGGATTCCACAGGGTGGTCTCCCCCCGCATGCGGTGCCTGTGGGAGGAACACGGAGGACCAGAGGTGAGCAGGCAGGCAGAGCGTGACACCACAGGAACAAGGGGGCTTCCAGGCAGGGAGTCACTGGAGTTGTAAAAGAAAGGGGTGGTGGAGAGGGACCCTTGGATCCCAAAGGTACAGTCAGAAAGAAATGTCCAAGAATCTCCAAGGCAATTTGGCAAAAGAAAAAGAGGGCCTTTGTTTGTCCGACTAGATAGAAAAAACATGAGTAAGTCACTACATAGGAACAAAATTACAAATTAAGGGAACAAAACAGTGTCTGGCAACAAATTCAAGCAAATTTATTATTTGTTAAAGGTGGCATTTCTTATCAGTAGGGAAAGGACAAAGTATTCAATAAATTTATCTAGAGCAACTAGTTAGCTAATTAGTTGAAAAAAAAAACTCCCTACTTCCCATCACAAAAAGAAATTATAGTCAGTTAAAGAACTCAACATAACAATAACTATGAGAAATGCATTAGAAAAATGACATAGTACTCCTACCCTCACTAAAAAGAAGGAAATAACACAGGGAAAATGTTTATAACTTCGAGGTAGGAGAGGCCTTTAATAAGACCAACAAATAAAGTCAAAGAATGCTGGCAAACAGACTAGGTTAAAATGTAAAATCTTAAAACTACAAAACCTCTAAGTTAAAAAGCAAGTGAGTAAAATTATTAATACAACTCTTGCGAAAGATTTAAATGATATCGACCTCATGACTCTCCCTGAAAAGGAAGTGATAGACTATTTCGGAGAAAATTTCTGGAAGGTACAAATGTTTTAGGAAATTAATCAAAAGATGAATCAGAAAAATAGATAAAGTAACATCATGGGCCTTCACCTACCATTCTCTGGTAGAAATAAATTCAATTACTCTTAAGCTGTATGTTGATGTGGCCCATAAAGCAATGAACTCTAGTGTACTTTTTTGTGACCCTTTAGAATGATAAGGCACATTAAAGTGGGGAGAGGAAATCATTACAGAAACACAGTCATGCTGTATTCACACATTATTCTCAGGGTGTCTAATATAACCAAACTAAATCACATGCTCATTACTTTGTAGATCTGTTTATACCTACTATGTTCCGATCTCCTTGGGACAGGGATTGTAGCAACTCCATTTTCTTGTAAGTAATAAATACTCTGAGATGTTGCTTATATGCCGTAATGGATGTGAACATATTTTATGAATGCCAAGATGATGTTAGATATCATATTAAAGAAATGAAGTACAAGAAATGAAGATAAAAATGTTGTTTTACCACAAGTATTTCTTTTTTCTTAATATAATTTATTTTGGTATCATTAATCTACAATTACATGTGCAATATTATGGTTATTAAACTACCCCTTCATCAGGTCCCCCCCACCAACCCCATTACAGTCACTGTCCATCAGCGTAGTGAGATGCTATAGAGTCACTACTTGTCTTCTCTGAGCACAAGTATTTCTTTAGGGGTCATATACACTTGGCAAAAAATAAATCAATAAAATGTCATGGATATATGTAGAAAAGCACCCTATTCTCTGCTGGAGAGAGAAAAAAGAGAAAAAAATCTAGATACACAACTCATTTTTATTTCATTTTTGTAATGTTTTGGTGGAGATATCTAAGTTTTTATTTCATATATTATTTTTTATTTTAAAATGTTGGTAAAAATCTATTTCATTTAAGTAATGGGAGTTCCTAACATTTCATTTAAACTATATTCATTAGAGAAAATGTTGCCACCTTCAGGGTTTTGTAAGAAACATTCTTTTCTCCTGCAAATTACTTAACCATTATATGCTACATATATTTCATATGACTGTGGCTTTCCAGCTTCCAGTTCCTTGCAGAATTCTAAATCTGACGTTGTATCCCCACAGTGCCCAGGGTAGAACTGGCACACAGAGATGTCCAATAAATATTTTTTTGATCAAATTAATTTAGTAGGGAAGATTTCAGAAAAACCTCTCAAAATTTAAAATATAATAAATAAAACATGGTTTTCAAAGAGACATAATTGTTTTTAAAATACTTTTTTAAAGGAATTTGTCATCCAGAATATTAGACTTTGTAGTTGCTAACTAATCAAGATGTTAATAGTTAAGGGGAAGCAAATACTAGAAGAAAACATTTACAACATCTGGAAGAAACCAAAAAATCAATACCCAGACCACATAAAAAATCTTCCATACCCAGAATATGTAAAAAAATCTTCCAACAAATCAATTAAGAAAGAACAACAGCAAAGGATCAATAGAAAAATGGGCAAATGCTAGGAACAGATGATTCACGTAGGGAGAAACTGCAGCCATGAGACATGAAGAGGCATGTATAGCTTTACCAGTGATCAGAAATAACAAAGGTGCCATTTTTTTGCCCATCAGCTTGGCAAATGAACACCAATAACGTCCAGGATCAGAAAGGCACGGGGAAATGAATGCATGGAGGTATAAACTGCTGAAGCCATTTTGGAGGGCAACCTGGCAGCTTCTATTTGTACTTAATATAGGCACGCCCCTCCGACCTAGCAGTTTCACTTCCTGGGAGCTACACCCGAGAAATCCTTCCACGTGTGCTTGAGAAGGCACATGAAGGAGTGTGCATTCCAGCAAGGTTTCAACAGAGAAAAACTAGGAACAACCATTAATACGTAAGTAACTCCACGATGGTATAGCCACACTGTAGAATACCACGGAGCAATGAAGGATCTCTAAGGTAAACTGTTAAGTGTAAGGAAAAAGTTGTAGAGTAACGTTTGCTGTTTTATGTTAAAGAGTAGAACGGAAAAACCCACTCAAAAGGGACACTCTAAGTTTCTATGGGTACACACTTATGTAAATCTGAGGAAGATCTGGAAGTATACATAGCTAAGTGATAATAATGGCTAAATCTTGGGAGATGGTGGCCAAGGAGACTTAAAGCTTTACATTTCTTCCAACAAGAACATATTCACATATTTCTTAATTCGAAATAATGTTATTTTTGTAGCAAGAAAAGGGAGAGCAGCCGTCTCAGGTGGGGGTGTTGGTTACCCGAGGGGAGGACGCCCAGTGATCCGAGAGAGAAGTGGAGCACCACCAGGGGGCAGTGCCGAGGGCCAATATGGAAGAGAAGATGGAGGGCCAGTCAGGGAAGAGGACAGGAATGGGAACCAGAGAAGGCAAAGGGGACCAGCTGGAGGAGAGGACAGGAGCTCACCATCGGGTCAGGGAGTCCTGGATGGCATTGGTGAGGGCGTGGCCCAGGTGCAGGGAGCCTGTCACGTTGGGAGGTGGGATGCACATCATGAAGATGCCCCGGGGATTTGGTGCTGACACACTGGAACGCTGATGGGGGAGAAGGATGGTGCGTGCTAAGTCCTCAGGTCACCTCTCCTTCCCTTGCAGGCAGTGTGTCTGTGGGCCCTGCCCTGCTCTGCCCACACTGCCTCCAGGCCTGGGTGGCAGTGCCCACTCACCCCATATTCTGGCTTGAAGAAGCCCTGCTGCTCCCACCAAGGGTACCAGGCAGCCTCCACATACTGAGGACTGTAGGAGTCAGGCATGATGCCACTGACATCTGGGGGGACAGAAGGGGCAGGGTTGGTGCTGAGGCTGGAAGCAGCTGGGAAGGGGATGATGGGCCAGCAGAGAAGGCCCTGGACCTCTCTCAGTTGCTCCCATCACTGAGGGACAAGGGGGCTCTCTGCAAATCCTCACCAAGCAAGGCGGTGAGAGCAAGGGCAGAACAGATAAGGGTAAAAATCAAGTAGCAGCAGCTGAGGAGGGTGGAGTTGAAGGGTACTGCCCCCTGCCAGTACCTTTCTTTTCCCCAGGTGGGGTTGGGAGGTCATAGGTAATGATCCCAGGATCTCTTTTCCCTTTCTTCTCTGGTTTTGTTTTCTTCTGCTTGAGAGGGAAAAGATACAGGCCCAGCTATCAGCCACCTGACCACAGGACCAACATTCCTTCCAATTCCACTCTCTGCCTCTCACCTCCGCCAGGGGCGGCTGCTGCTGTTGGATCTTTTGCTTCTGCTGGAATTTCTCTAGCTTCTCCCGTTTCTTTGCCTCTTTCTTGAGCTGAGCAGCTGACTTCAGGGGTGCAGGGACCTCAGGGCCTGGAGATAGGCACAGAAATGACAACTTTACCTGCTTGGGACCCTCCGTGAATGGTGCTACCATGTCTCAGATGGGCTATTTCGGCTGCCCGAGGGCTCCCCCACGCT
>JAVSCE010001367.1:0-23411 GCA_032199065.1 Smutsia gigantea | reverse complement strand
ATTTGACAAGGAGATTGACGAATGCATGGCTGAATATGAGGATTAGAAATAGTAAAACTCTAATTGAGAATCGTAGCCAGATATCTTGGGAAAACTAGAATTCTGGATCTAGTTTATGTCTCAATAATTAGTATTAGGACTCAGATAAGGCTGCATTATTGAAACAATGCTTTTCTCTAAAATCACCCTCATTTTTATTAGAAGTAACTAGATTAAGAAAATAATTAACACTTGGCTTGATTATTTGCATAAGTGCAGCAAGAAGAGCAACTGATTACACAGGCTCTTTTAAATGTGCTTTGCTGGAACTTTTTATAAGGAACTTCAGATTGTACTTTTAAAGGCCTCTCAAGGCCCAAAAGCCAAGCCAGACTTGCCATCAGGTTTTGCCTGCAGTACCTGTAGATTTGGGTGAATTCCTCTCTTCTTGAGGTCCCCAAGACATTCTGAGGTTCCAGCACCTGCCAGGAAGTGACCTTCTTTACTCACCTGGGAAGGCTGCTGGGAATCCTGTAAGGAAGGTACCAGGCCAGTTCTTCCAAGGGGCTTTGGTGGCTTTATAAAGTCAACCTCAGTTCCTTAAGGCTGTCTGTTAATATGAGTTTACACATGTGTCTCTCAGGAATAACATTCCAGTTATAGCCTTGGTAATATAACCAGTGTTTTAAATCGGTCTTCCTACAAGGAAAGCAGGTTCTTATTGAACTTATGCAAATAAATATACTGTTATGAAATATAAAAGTAGTCACTGAGAGTTGTTAAATACTGCAGGGATCAGGTAGAGAGAAAGATAAATGTTTCAATTCTGCTTACAAATGTATTGTCATTTACTAAACTGTTGTCAGCTTAAGAGAAAAAGCTTAAAACACTTTATCAGTAACATTTCAACTTTAGTTTACTTAATCTTATGTAATACATGTTTTGCTGAAGTCTAGTTGTTTACTAGTTTAGGAGTAATAAAATAGTGATTATAAATGACAAAATATTTACAAATGACAATGTTTAAATATTTGCTGAGAGATTACTATAAGACAGCTGACATAAGGAAATTTGGATATTTCTGTAACATAAAATATTTAGTAACAAAGTTTAGCATTATTCCCTTTGACAGTGCTTTCCAGGTAATTATATATTAGATAGAGAAGCTAATTTAGTCAAATACTTTCTCTAATGAGAAAAAATTCCTCTGACATGTTCCAGGGGCCCTCTGAAAAATATCAGAGTTAACTAGAGGTTAAAGTACATTTTTGAATTTGATTTTGGGAAGTTGTCAGAAGAAAGTTTCTTTGGCACTTGCTTAAATAGGATTATAGGTTGCTATGAAGCAATACTTATCCATTTAACTAGAAGTAACAACAAAATACCTCAAAGGCAAATACAGAAGGTTACAATTGTTAGCAAATAGTTTTTAGTCCTTTTAATACTAAGATTTCATTTTCTTAAATACTCAGACAACTCATTGAGAATTTAAGCATGAGAAACTGCTTTGATAAAATAATTAGAGAATCCTTTGCAGTCTTTCAACATTAAGAGCAGGCTAACAGTTTAAGAAAACTTTGTCTTTTTAAGTGAGAACAAAATTCTAATTTTGCTGTGTACTTGGTATTGAGACTCATTTGCTTTAATTTCACATAGCATGACTGTGTTAATTCTCCCACAAACTTTCTACAACTTTCTTTTACATTCAGAGTTCTCTTTTAAATAAACAGCTGTACCTTAGAAGTTACTTTCTTTTACCCTCAAAAAAATGAATTTTTTATTCTTTATACTTTCTCTTATTAAACACATATCTTTTATAGCAAGCAGAGATATTTTCTTTATTTAAGTAGTTTTATTTAGAATTTAAAACCATTAGGAACTTTAATTGTCAGTAAACACTAAGAAGTGGGCTATTGTAAACTATTACACTAGCATTCTTTAGATTAACAAATTATGAACACATTTTATAATTTCTGGAACTGTGTGCTTTACAGCACAATTTATAAGCATAAAATATGTTTACTTAACTTAGCAAAACTTTGTTTTAGTTTACTACAAAGTTTTCAGGCAGTTTGTATGTACAACTTAACAGATAACATCAATTGAAATGACTTTAGGTAAACAGGCAGCTGATAACCATAAGGACATGTCCGTTTCAGTTCAACTTAAACTAGCATTAATGCTTAATATTTTTTATTAGAATTTTCTGGAAGTTTTAGAATGCGTAATTTTCACAAGTGCTTGTCTTAAAATTAATTTGTATTAAAATACCATCCGGACGTAGAAAAACATTTTTCATTTACATACTTAGACAAACAAACATACAGACTGAGACATAATGATTACAGTTAGCAACACTACACAGACAGATAAACTGATATAAAGATTTGAGTTGCTGATATTTAATTGCTTTCTTTCCTTTTAGCTCATTTGACTAAAAGTATCTCAGTTTTCCAGAATACACTCTAAAGGCAAGCAGTTTACATAACTGGGTTAAGGTTTAGATGGCCCAGGCTAACAGGGCTGATGAAAGCTCTGAACTGATAAGGACTGTGTGTGTCTAGGTGGCTGGAAATGAAATGCAAGTCGAATTTTAACACCAGTCATTTAAAGCCAGGCTGTATTGCAGAAGATAAATCTTTCTTTGGGATACTGGCATCTTGGTCTAGGACCATATCAAAAGGCGGCTTGCCCAGCCTCCAAGGTAGGCTGAGGTATTGTCTGTTTGCTAAAGAGTAAGTTAAGAATCTTGCTTTCTAAACTTCTTGGGTGTTAAAATGCAATCTTATCTTTAAGGTGGAATCTTTCCTGCTTTTTACTATGTTGTTTACAGCTGGGTCTGCATGCTAAATTAGTTGCCCAGTTTGCAAAACTACCCTATAAGATCTGAAAGAGGAAAGACAGCACATAGGCCTGGGCCTTTTAGCATGCTAAAGTGAGTCTTAACAATTGATTAGCATAATAAAAACATTGGCTACTCTTCTTTGTCTGGGGAACACTAACTGATCTTACTGAAGAATGACTCTAGAGCTCAATGTTTAACACAGAGTTTTGGTAGTGGGGTTTTGGATTTAGACTGGTATACTGTAAGAGGGCTTGCATTAGCCTGTCTAGGAAGGCTGAAGGGTTTTCGTCTTTATTTTGGACTTTTTTCAGTGGGGCTAAGAGGTGAGTTTTTGTGTGTCTGCGAGTGGCGGGTGGACTGGGAGGCAAGGGGACTGAACAGGGCTCAGGGTGAGGAGAAGGCGGGGGAGGTGGTACGAAGGCTGTGGAAGGAGAAGAAGGGAGGGTCGGAGGGGTGAAGGCAGGCAGCACAGGAGATGGAAGAGGGGGGTATAGGTTGTGGGTGGTGGGAGTAAGGCTGGAAACAGAGGAGTTGGATGTGAGATTGGAGGCAGATGGTTGCATCTCCGTGTTGGGAAGAAATGCAGGAGGGGGAGGGGAACTGATTGAGCTTTGGGCTTCTGAGTGACAAGCGGGGAATTCACCTGCAGGATCTGGATCTAGGGAGGAAGGGGAAGTGCTTAGCGAGCTTGAAAGGACGGCAAGGACATGTTTGGCGTGACAAGAGCTACATAGGGATGACTTGTTTTGAAGATAGAAGAAAGCTTGGACATAGGGAATTTCCTTCCATTTGCCTGAATGCTCACAGAAGTTGTGGAGTCCTGAAGGACTTTAGGGTCTAAGGACCCATATTGAGGCCAAATTGTTTTATTGTCTGAAGGATATTGGGGCCAAATCTGGCTGCAGAGCCGAATTAACTTGGAGGGCTTTAGATCTGGATGTAGATGAAGAGTTTTGAAATTGTCTAGGAGGCAGCTGAGCAGGGAATCAGCAGGGATGGAGGGGGATGCTCCCATTGTGACTCTGTCGTGGAGTTGCTGCAGCACACCCCAGGCGTCCCTAGGGGGCTCAGAACTCCAAAGAGTAGCCCAACTCCAAGTGAAGGGTCGTCACCTCTGTCACTGGATAGGCATGCTTGCCCTGAGCAAGCAGGTGGTGCCTAGTGCTAGGACTTTTTGGCCATGAGTCCGGCTATGAGCCAGTGGAACAGAAGAGTCACAATGGGGGCAGTCTCTTGCCTGCTGGGGACGAGAGGGACTGGGGTGTCACTGACCTGCTGTGGCCCTAGTGGGGGTATAAGAGGGACGGGAGAGACTAGTGGACTGGGGATGTCAATGACCTGCTGCGGGTCTAGGGAGCAGTCTCTCGCCTGCTGGGGATGAGATAAACTGGACTGGGGATGTCAATGACCTGCTGCGGGTCTAGGGAGCAGTCTCTCGCCTGCTGGGGATGAGATAAACTGGACTGGGGGCAAGTCTCTTGCCTGCTGGGGACGAGAGAAACTGGACTGGGAGTGACTAGGGGCCCAGCCGTAGCCAGTGAAGGCTGCAGCTGGGGGCGGTCCCCCACCTGCAGTGAGGCTGTGAGGGTGCCGGACACTCAACGGTCAGCCCTTAGGCCCTCACAGAGGCATTTTAGTCACTTGATGGGGGAGGGTGACTCAGCGCTCCTTTGGCATGGGTGGTGGATGCTGGAGAGGCATTCAGGGAGATGGAGGGTGCTGAGGAACCCCCGTGTCCAGAGGGGCCGGGCACTATTGGATTCCCAGTGCAGCTAGAATTCCTAGGGAAGAGCAGGCGACCAGGAGATCCTAAACCGGGCAGAAACACCAATGAAAGGGTTCTTTAGCTACCTGACTCACTCGCTCACAAAAAGGACACGAGAACTCCATCAGTTGTGGTTTTATTCCCCATGAGATAGACAGAGTGGCTGTCTCGAAAGAGAGAGAGCAGCAGCGGCAGCAAGGGGGGAACTGCTTATATAGGAATTTAGGGTCTTGGTGAGCAGGATGGTGGCCTTGGGACTTCTGAGAAACAGAAACTGATGCAGACAATAGAAAACTTAGAAACTGCTGTGGGGGACTTAGAAACTGCTGTAGATGCTAGCTGTAAGTGATAAGGAGCCACTGCACCCGGAGACAGTTCAAGGCTGTGTTGTGTTAAAGGG
Source organism: Smutsia gigantea (assembly GCA_032199065.1). Lineage (NCBI taxonomy): Eukaryota > Metazoa > Chordata > Mammalia > Pholidota > Manidae > Smutsia > Smutsia gigantea. The sequence continues at coordinate 18,422 of JAVSCE010001367.1, read as the reverse complement.
GACTTATGCACCTGCTGTGAATGATAAGGAGCCCCTGAGCCCAGAGGCTCAAGGTTGTGTGTTAAAGGGAGCTTAACATTCTTTCAATGTTGTATGTTAAAGGGAACCTAACAATATGTCTTTTTGAATCTGAGATCTTGCTTTCTTTAGGCAAATTCCTAAAAGTGGAGTTACTGGGTCCTATAGTATTTCTATCTTTAGTTTTTCAAAGAACCTCCATAGAGATTGCACCAATTCACATTCCCACCAACAGTGTAGAAATGTTCCCTTTTCTTCTTATCCTCACCTTCAGTTTTAAATGTTTGTGGCAGTGGAAAGTGTTCATATAATGTCAGATTCTATATACTTTTTGAAATTAGAGCCAAGACAATCTGCTAATGTGGAATGTGCAGTTAAGAAGAGATCCAAAAGAAACAACAAAGTGTCCTTTGCTTTTCAGGAGACAGGGATCTTGGGATCCCTGCACTATGGACATCATGCTTCTCCACACTTCTGGGGAGTCATTCAGGAAGGGGACCTGTGAGACATGACTGTTGTTGGAAGACCACTCTCCCTCTCCTGTCTGTATGCACAGCTTCTCCTGGTTAATCTTCCTTTAGATGTATGTCACAACATGGAGCCTTGTAAGTCCCTAAATGTATAAACACATGGCTCTGAAAACTTTTTTCTACCCCAGATCTACTCCTTCAGAAGTGTTAAAAATCTTCCATGCCACCTGGAAATTACTAATCAGCAAAATCCCTTAGAGTTTAAAACTTTACCTTGAATGTCCATTCAAACATCTTCATTCCCTTAAAGCACAGGGCTTTTCTGAGAATACATCCCACCTTGAAGTCCTCTCAGATGGTGTTGATATGTCTCTGGAAGAAGGACTTGCTGCCTAACTGAGGTCAGCAGACATGCTCAGGTAGTCACCATCTCAGGACCTACCTGGGGAAAAGCAATCCATGCCCTACCAACACAGCTCACCGTGACTGAGCAATGTTGGGGTGAAGGGACACCATGGTAGAAAATGCAGGCTCTGAACCCTAACTAGATGTTGGTCCACGACCTTGGGAGTCTCAAGATGAGATTCAATATGACCACCACTCACGCAGGGCAAGGAAAGACTAAAGAAAGAGGCAGGCCACTCCATGTAAGTAAGCGGCAGGTTCAATAAGCAAAGGAACTTACGTACATTGTTATTCTTGGGTGGCTGCAAGATGAATACATCATCCTCCTGCCTGCCCACTAGTATCTTAAAAATATGCACAGAGGTCTTAATGGGCTTCAGGAATTTATAGGGTCCAGATGCTCTCACTAACACTAATCTCTCATGGCTGTATTCTTGAAACAGCTCCTATAGTGGGATGGTGGCACAATCTAAGGAGAAGGGAGAGAGAGAGGAGCCTTCCACTTCCCAGTTCCAGCTTGTTCATCAGTAGTGGTTATGCCCTCTCCATGACCACCTCCAACACTAGGTAGGGAGAAGCTTTGCTGTCTCACCTTCTGCCCAATCCTGCTTCTTTCTAATTCTTTCCACTGGTGGTGTTGATTTCTGGAGTATATCCAACTCAATTTAATATCTGTGTCCAGGGACCCCTACCTGCAACACAGGTGGGGGAGCTGCCTTCTCTTTCACTCCCTTATATCATTCAGTCTACAGAAGAGCATGTCTGCCTTGCTGTCCATCACCAGTTCTAGATCCTTCTCCCTGCTTCTTCCAGGGGTGATGAGTTGTTTGAATTTTACATCATAAGCCTATACTTCCTTCTCACCACCACTTTTGTTGAGATGTTTGCTCTCCAAGATTCCCCACCTGGATGATCATGCCCACTTTGATTTCTCATTGTCATTATTCTAGACAAAATGAAATATGAGGAATGTGGTATACTATTAATGTAATTATTATCAGAATGATATATTTCAGTAACTGAAGTTTTATAAGACAAACATAACAATATACATTTAGAATGAAATTCTTCAGTTCCAAGGAAATTAACTGCAGTAATGTTGTGATTTCATTTCATTTATTAATGCTTCTGATAGGAGCTTTCAGTTATGATATGTTTTAGTCTTACCTCTGAATGTAGCATTTTCTCAAAGTGTCATGTATATATTTTTGAAAACTCGAAACTTTTTGCAGAATAGATTTTATAATTACCCTTAAGTGTTATACAAAATTGATGTATCTTGATTTAACAGTATTGTGATATCTGTAATATTTTTGGTGTGCTTTTATAATAATGCAGAAAATATATTATATTTTATTATTTTCTTTTTTTACTGAAACCATTCTAGTTTCATCATATATTAGGTGAAAGAGGTGATTGAAAGTGATCAAGCACCCACTTTATCGGATATGCGTTACAAGGATGGGTGCAGCAATTAGGAATAAAGCAGAAGTTTCATGTACCATATAATCCTCCTGGGGAACGCATGATAGAGAGGTACAATGTTTTATTGAAATCTGGCCTGAAATCAGATACCAATAGTCTACTGGGCTGGTCAGCTCAATTATGGACAGTGCTACGGTGTTTGAATGAGAAGCCCTGAAAAGGAGCCTTGAGCCCTGTGGATATGCTAACGCACATTGCTGCCTCTCCTATACAACTGTATGTGCAAACCAAAGAGGAGTTACTGAAGACAGGACATGTCCAGCAGAGTAGCATCTGGCTGCCAGCCCCTACTGCATTAAGCCCTGGAGACACTGTTGAATGGACATGGCCCTGGACATTTTGACACATGGACAAGCAATGCCTGGCCCTTCTGGCATCTTGGGGAAAAGGCCTGGAAGCTGGCCTCATGTGTATTCCTGGAGTAACAGCAGAGTGGCCCCCAAAGATCACAGTAGTGTACCAAATACACCCGGGAGGTAAAAGCATCTTACTTGGAAATTTTGTTTTATCTTTATGGCCAGTGCATGTGCCTCCCATAGTCTGACATATTGACCCATCTGTAACTTCCACAGGGAGGGGAGTGAAAGTCTGGTCTACTAGAGCAGGACGAGATCCCATTCCTGCCACTGTCCTATCATAGGACCACTCTCTTTCATTTATCCTACCTGATGGACAAGATTTGCCTATGCTGGCGTCATTTAAAAAAATGTACCTTATCACCCTTAAGGTTATTTTCTTATACAGTCCTTATGGCCTGGATGTGCCCCCTGGCTGCAGGTGTGGCATGATGATTGCTCTGAACTACTTGTTCAGCTTCTTACTGCCTGTGCAGTGAGTGAGCTTTGGACTTAATCTGCCTACGACTTTGAACCTAGCAGAAGCCTACAACTTGAGGATTATCATGATTTTATTACTTTGGTTATTTTATGTTATTAGCCTCCCTACAATGATCCAGTTTTCTTGCACATGAACCATTGCAGAAGATGGGGAATATGTACATTGTGAGGTGAGATTTCTGGAGGGGTGGGCTGTGGGTAAAATTGTAATATTTCCAGAATCTCTCATCTGGCTTTAATGCATCTGCGTATCAATAGGTGTTTCCAAAGGGTGGAGATTGGTAGTACATCTTCTTATCAATAGGCAATTGCAAGGGTATACAAGGGTTTATCTGGACCAGAAACGTTTGGTCAGCTTTTTTCTGCTGCAGCCTGGTCGAGAGAGATGGGATGACTGCTTGTATGAAATAAACGGGTCTCTTAACTTTATTTCTCCCTTTGACTAATTTTGGTTTCAGAGGTATTTTGCCCCAGGATTGTCCCCCTTGGACTTGCACTCTTACGTATCTCACCCATAATGCCTCTAGTAGTACACTACTGAGCACTCCTCATCCTTACGTCTTCCGAATGACAAGCAACAAATTTAGATACGATTTTTGACAACACACATTATATTTTTACTGTGTTTCCGTGGCTTGGTATATGTCTTGCATTAGTCATCATAAAGTGACTAAATTCAATATTTCACATGTGGTTATATTAAAAAGTCCCAAGTTTGGTAGCTGGTAAGTGTGACCCAACCATGGGAAAGGTCTAATGGTCTTGCTAAATAGACTCCAGTCATATCTAAATGGAGACAGACCCAAGAGATTTACTGGAAGGTGCATTGTCTTCCTCATTTCTGCAGTCATTATTTTAGCTACCTCCTCTGTAGCAGCAGTGTCTCTTACCAAATCTATTCACACTGCTAAGGTAGTGGAACTCCAGGAGGAAAGCATTTTCCCAGCCTGGGGCAAAATAGCTTTGAACTGAAATCAGTCAAAGGGAGAAATGAAATGGGAGAAACCTGTTTATTGATTACACACAGTTGTTCACTTCTGCATACCCATGTCTCTCACAACCTGGCTGCAAAAAGGAACCCCACCAAACCTCTCCAGTCAGATATTCCCTTCTCTCCTTATAATTACCTATTGATATGGAGATGGACTAAGGCCAGGTGAGAGATTCTGGAAATACTGCAATTTTACCCACAGGTATTTAACCATGTTATGACTAACATCTCTTGAGCAATGATAACACAAATGCAAATTGATAATGGCCTTATGCAGAGGTTGCAGGCTGCGAAGGCTGCTCTTGAGTGGCTTGGAGACCGACAACAAGCTCTCATTGATCAACAACACCACATGCGACTGACAACATGACAAAGTCTGTGTTACCCCATTGCCGTATCATCAATCCCAGCACTCATGGGACCTTGTAAAGAGACACTTGCAAGGAGTCTTTTCCTCTAATCTTCAGATGGAAATGAATGCTCTCTTTACTCAATCACATCAACAATTACTTGATATCTAACCAGAAACACACATACAGGCTGAACAAGATCTACCCAATATCATGAAATGGTTACCCAACACGTTGGTTCCATAGCGCTAATTTATGTATTGGGTCATTGTAGCTCTTTGTCTGTTAATCTTTTTCATTTTTCTCATAGCCTCATGAATGATTTGTATCGTCATGGCCGACTCCACGCATCATGAGCAGCAGCTGGTTACGTTGCTGTGTTCTGAGAAGCGTGAGGATATTAAAACCAAAAAGAGGGATATGTGGGGAACCAAATGGCCATGTCTTGGATTAGAAAGCTGTAGGGCCACATGGCAAAGCACAACGCTGCTTCCTCATCATGTTGAAAACAGCGCAATATGCTTCGCTTATCTATTCACAGGTACATAGGATTTTACTTTCCTTTGAAGTCATGGAAATGGCTATACTTGACTGTCTGCACATTCCCTGCAACATCCTATTTGGCACGTAGCCTTCTGACATACCATACATTGTTTTTGTAAATGTAGGCTTAATAAATATGAGAGCTTGAGAGCAGTTTGGGGAGACCTCCCTTAGTCTCCCTCTTACCTCCCTTGACTTTCCTATCTTAAGTTCTTTCTGCCACTGCTGACTATGCAGGACAAAGCCCACAAAGAGAGTATTCTCCACTTCAAAATTTACTAAATGAGGAGATCTCATGTAATGTTCCCACCACACACACGCTCATGCACAAACACACATAGGAACACAAGGAAACTCTGGGAGATGTTGGATATACCCTTAATATTACCTTGATCGTTATGATGGTATGAGAGCTGTTTGCATATGTCCAAGCATATCAACTGAATATTCTAAATATGCATAGTTTTTGTATATCAATTACACCTAAATGAAACTGTTGAAATATATAAAATGTAACAAAAATAAATAAATGAAGTTTTTAAAGCCATCATCCTTCTTACTCCCAACACAAAACTATTAGGGCACTGAAGCTTTGGGAATCTAATTTTATTAATTTAGCTAACCTATTAAGGTTTAAACAGTGAAAATTATCTTAGCTTAGTCTTTATCCACGTTATTTTTACTTCTCGGATTAGTCTACTTTTTTTGCTGTTTCTTAAAACTCATTACTATTTTGAAGTAGTGTATTGCCTCTTCATGACATCTCTCCCCACTGGAGAGATAGAATGCCACTTTGGGATTGTGGCAATGAAATGTAGAACATTTACTTTTCTCCCCACTGTGAACTTACCTGAAGTCTTTCTATTCAAATAGTGATGATAGCATCTCACAATCAATCAGGATTCTTTTTTTACTATCCTTCAAAAGCAGTAAAGGAGCAGAGACTAATTCTAAGCTTTAGGTTAGGATCTTACATTTTGTTTTAATAGAAATTTTCCTGTTGTATTCTGTGTCTTGTGATTTTCAAACTTATCATAGTTTATTTACTATTATCTTTGGTGACATTGAGGCTGTTTCAAACACTATTGTAGATGTGCGAGTTAAGTGAATAGATCATGTTTTATTTCATATTTTCACACATTTATAGACATTTATTTTCCAAATGTGATAATTGTATTGATAATACTTTAATTTCAATATGTTATAATACTTATATATGCATATATGTATAAATAAAACATTTTATTATATTGTTTTAATTTTCACTCCAAGGATATTGTTCCTATTATCATGAGGTATTAACTTTGAAATGTCATTAAACCAAAACTGACCCAGACCCCATTTTAGAGAAATTATGCTTTCTCAAGAGGTATAAAAACCTCTAGTGAAAGTTATCTCCTAAAAAAGTCTATTATGAATCTAATTAATCTCACTGGACTGGCCAAAACATCTACGGGAAACAAGGTGTTGAAGGCTCTCAGCTTTTCAGGAGTCTGCAATTATTAGTTCCTCTGAGGGCTGTAAGATATATAAGTACTGCAGTGCCCTCCAAAAAGAAATCACTATGCAAAGCGGAGAAACAGTACACCCTTCCTCACGTGGCTAGAGTAATGACACACTCTGAGAAGGGCTCTCAGGGTCAGGAGGAGTCAGATAGAAGGACGGTCAATGGTATTGCGCTGTAGTGAGTCTGGAAGAGACGCTGGTGTGTGGGAAGACAGACCTTCTGTCTCAGCTCTCAGGTATATCTGCTTTTCCATCGTGTTCAGGTCTTTGTGGGACTGTAGTTAAGATTTTTAAATTCCATTTTACAAATTTCTAAGATGTCCAGTTTACAGAGATAGCATTTGTCATTAGCATTTTTGTATTTTCCTATATTTCATTGTATCAATTTCATTCATTTGACTAATATGTACTGCACATTGCTTGGTGATTATGAGTCATGAAACCTTAAAGTCAGTAATCAATTCATAAGAAATATTTTCCAATATATGACAATAATTTTGTTTCCTATTTTGAGTGTAGCATCATCTTACTACATTATCTACAGACTCAATGTTACAGAGCATGTTAGTAGACATGGACAATCTCACCATCTTCACAGAATTTGTTCTCATGGATATCTCCAGTTCCTGGGAACTTGAAATCTTGCAAGGTCTCATGTTCTTAGTAATTTATCTAAGTGCCCTGGCTGGAAATCTTATGACCATTATTATCATTGTGATGGACTCAAGTCTTCACTTCCCTATGTACTTCTTTATAGGTAATTTATCTCTCCTAGATTTTGGTTTCATCTCAGTTATCATTCCCAAACCGATCATGAATTCCCTAACAGGGAGTAAGGTGATTTCTCTCAAAGCATGTGCTGCTCAGACTTTCCTGTATATTTTCTTTGGGTCCACAGAGATCTTCTTCCTTGTGGCGATGGCCTATGACTCCTATGTTACCATTTGCCACCCTCTGCATTATGGGCTCACAATGACCCCACATAGGTGCACACAGGTAGCAGGTGTCTCATGGGCAGGTGGGCTGGTCAACTCTGCTGTCCACACAGGGACCATGTTCAGGCTTCCCTTCACAGTGTCCAATGTGATTCACCAGTTTTTTTTGTGACATCCCTCAAGTCCTGAGCATCTCATCACAGGAGGCGCAGTTTCCTGAGTGTGTAACTCTTGCTGTAAGCGCTTGCATTGTTTTACTCTGCTCTGTCATCTTATTCAGCTCCTATAGTCACATATTTTCAGCTGTGCTCCAGATGCGTTCTGCGGAAGCCCGGAATAAAGCCCTGTCAACCTGCTCCCCCCAGATAGCTATTTTCATCCTATTTGTAATGTCTGCACTGTTTGCTTACTTGAGGCCCATTTCACATGTATCAACCATTCAAAACCTTCTCAGAGCCATGTTCTATTCTATGGTGTCCCCCTTTGCAAACCCTATTATCTTTAGTCTAAGAAATAGGGAAATTAAGAGTGCTCTGGGTAGAATGTTTATTAGAATGCTTCATTTCCCTAAAAGAGCTTGTATGTGTGTGTGATTGGAAATATTATTTTCAATAATCAAAGTGGAAAATGAGTTCGTATTAAACATTATTCTAAAAATTCAAATGTAGTTAAAATTTAAGCCACATAATTGTTTTATACTTCAAAGGATATATAAATAAATTAGTTGTATTTAATCATTTGAATTAGATCATGGATTGTGTAAAAATAATTTCTTACACTCACTGTTGTTGAAAGATAACATACGGTAGTAAATTTTTTGTCTTACCATCTCATGGTGTAAGTGAATTAAGATGTCAAAAGAAAATCATTTTCCTATGAGAATAATGATTTATTGCTGAAAAACTAAGTTGCAAACGTACTCATAATTAACTGCAATATTGTGCCATAATCTCTTCTTTTTTCAACATTTAATATATTTAGACATACATGTCTATTGCATTTTCATAAACATAAGGAGTAGAATACTGAAATAAAGTTCTGCATTTCAAATACATATATGCATATAGAAATAAATATATAAAACATAAATGCAAATAAATACAAATTTTATATATAATATATATAAACATTGCATAAATAAACATATAAAGAACAGGTGTTTAAATAACTATGTATATATATTTGCATTAAATATGTGTGCATATGCTTAATTTTATGTAAATAAATATATATATAAAACTTGAACTACAGAATTTTGTTTCAGTATATCTACTTATATCTATGAAAATATAACCTAGGCTTTTTCTGGGAAATTACAAAGAGAAGTACTTACAACCACAAAGGGATTTAATCATATTTATAATATATACAGTATAAATATTTTTCAGGGTTCCTGTAACTCAATGACCTAGTTGTGGTGAGAAAAAGGCAGCTGGTAAAATCACCAATTTGTAAGAGGTTACTGGTTAGTAGTCATGAAAAAAATGTAGATGAACAATATGTAATCATATCCAACATAGGAAACAGTTGCTTCTAGTAAAGTTTTAATGCTTGACATAAATATAAATAATTTACTTAAACAAAGATTAAGAAAATGACAATAAGGTGGCCACATTCGTTCATTTACACTCCAATATATATGACAATAATAACAGGAAATAGTGAAGGGCAATGGATCAAAATGTAGATCTAGGAGAAGCTAGTGACAGTTCAGACTGGACAAGGAAACAGACTGGCACACACTGTATGAATCAAAGGGAAATATGTTTTGTTCTCAGTACCATTCAAAACTGCTTATGCAATTATTACTGTTTTATAATGTTTAATTTTGTGTGTGGTTGAATAGTTTTGCTCTAGAAATGATGGGGGTTATATGTTCAGGAAAAAAACTATTTGCTAATTCAAAGATGCCTGGATATTAGATAATTTTAGTCTACTGTAATATTAATCTTTCATTTAACAAATTATGACAACTGTCATTCAGGCCTCAATGGGCAGTGCCCCAAAACATTTTTCCTTCAAATGCAACTAGTACTGAAGGCTTAATTTATATTAAATGTTACTATCTGTGTTTATGCATTTCATTAATTCTAATAAATATGGTTGTAATGTAATATCAGTTGTTGGTTTTTGTTTAAATCAAATGGGTCAGTGAAAGCTTTTGAACTTATAACTAAATATACAAATTTTTACTAATTGCATTGAATCTCATACCACTCACCACATTTCACCTATTTATTCCATAGTCCATGAATACTTAAGTAATTATAACCCTAAGCATATAAAATGTTTCGGTTTTAAGAAAAAAATTTCACATGTTTAAACTACCATTAGCAATTCACCAACATGGCACTTACTCCATAACTATGCTAAAATATGGTCAAACCTAGCTTTCCAATTGTTGTTATTTTACGTTTATTAAGTTATTTCTCATTTTTGTGAGTTGCATTTACAGATTACTAGCAAATTGGATGTCATAATTGATATACATGTGGGAATTACCTCACAGATATTAAAAAATATTAATTTTCCCATATATTTTAGTTGATGTATTAATGTGAGAATTAATTTTTTTATACTTGCACATTGTGAAATAATTACAATTATGATAATTAACACACCCATCATCTCACATAATTACCATTTTCTGTGTGTGTCATTGGAAAACAGGATTTTTCTTCTAAGAAAATCTCAAGTACACAATACATTAGTGTTACTTATAGTCATCATGGTATACATTAGGTCTCCAGAAAACTGGAGTCACAGGCAGGTACATACTGAAAGCCATGCCTTAACTAAATACAGACTCTCAAATGAAAACCACCATTGGAATCAGTACAGGGATGGGTAGGAAGACTTGAACTACAATTGACTAATTGCTGGAGACTCAGTTTTGCACTCAGTTTGCACAACTCTTAGAGTCACAAATGCCAGGGAACTCAAAGTGATGCTGATATCTTACGTCATTTTGATTTGCAAAACCATGATGATTAATGAGAAGGAGCATCTCTTCAAGTGCCTGTAGGCCATTTGTATTTCTTCTTTTGAGAGAAGATCTATTAAGGTCTTCCACCCATTTTTTAATCAGGTTATTTGTTTTGTTGGTGTTGACATAGGAGTTCTATGTATATTTTGGATGTTAACCCCTTATAGGAGAAATCACTTATGAATATATTTTCCCATTTTGTACATTGTCTTTTTGTCCTGTTGATGGTGTCCTTTGCTGTACTGAAGCTTTTAGTTAGATGTAGTCCCACTTGTTCACTTTTTTATTTTGTTTCTCTTACCTGCAATGTGTCCAGAAAAAAAAATTGCTCCTGCTTATGTTCAAGAGGTTTTTGCTTATATTTTCTTGGAAGAGCTTCCTGGATCAACGTCATCATTTAGTACTTTAATTGATTTTGAGTTTATTTTTATGTGTGGAGTTAGTAATACAGTTTCATTGTGTTGTATGTAGCTGTCTAGTTTTCACAACAAAAGTTATTGAAGAGACTTTCTATCCCTCATTATGGCTACTTTATTATATATTAATTTACCATAGATTATTTGTGCTCTAGTCTCTTCTATTGATCTCTGGGTCTATTCCTACATGAGTACCATACTGTTTTGTTTACTGTGGCTTTGTCATATAGCTTAAAATCAGGAAACATACCCTCAGCTTTGTTCTTCTTTCTCAAGATTGCTTTGACTATTGGAGTCTTCTGTGGCTTCATATGAATTTTTTGGTTATTTGCACCAGTTCTTTGAAAAATGCCATTGATATTTTGATAGTTATTGTATGGAAGCTGTACATTACTTTGCATATAATGGGCATTTTGACAATAATAACTCCTCCTAACCATTAGCATGGGATAATTTCCATTGATTTTTTTCTTTTGTAATTTCACTCATAAATGTCTTACAGTTTTCAAAGTAGATGTCTTTTACATCCTTGGTTAGGTTTATTTGCAGAAATTTTATTCTCTTGGATGATGCAATTATAAATAGAATTGTTTTCCTGAATTCACTTTCTGCTATTTCATTGTTAGAATATACTAATGCAACAGATTTCTGTTTATTAATTTTATGTCCTGCAACTTTGTTGTATCCAGTTATTTTTCTAATACATTTTAGTGGAGATTTTAGGGTATTCTATATGTAGTATCATTTCATCTGCAAATAGTGAAAGTTTTACTTCATCCATACCAACTTTGATGTCTTTTACCTCTTTATCAGTTTCTGATTACCTTAACTAGGACTTCCAATACTTCGTTGAATTAAAGTGGTGAGAGTGGACATCCTTGTCTTGTTCTTGATCTTAAAGGAAAAGCTTTCATGTTTTCACTATTTAGTATGATGTTAGCTTTGGGTCTGTTGCATATGGCATTTATTATGTTGAGGTTTGTTCCCTCTAGAACCATTTTGTTGGTAGTTTTTAATCATGAATGGATGTTGAATTTTTTCAAATTCTTTTTTAGCATCTATTAAAGTGATCACATGGTTTTTATCCTTTTTGTAATATGGTGTATCGCATGACTGATTTATGAATAGTGCACCATCCTTTCATCTTTGGAATTAATTTGACTTGGTCGTGGATGAAATTTTTGATATATATTTGAATGTGTTTTGCTAATATTTTGTTGAGGATTTTTGTATCTATGTTCATCAGGGATATTGGTTTATTATTTTATTTTTTATAGTGTCTTTAATTTGTTTTTTTGGAATAATGCTGCCATCAAACTAAGTTTTCAAGATATTCCCTTCTCTTTTACATTTTGCAATACTTTTAAAAAGCTCAGGATTGTGTTTTCTTTAAATGTTTGGTAGAAATCAGCTGTGAATCTGTGTGGTTTTGAAATTTATTTTCTTGGGAATTTTTTTATTACAAATTCTATTTTGTTGCTTGTTCAGATTTTCTGCATCTTTCTGGATCAGTTTTGTATGCATACTCTTCTAGGAACTTTCCATTTCTTCTAGGTTGTCCAATGTATGGACATATAATTATTCATAGAACTCTCTAAAAACTCTTCATATTTCTGTGGTGTTAGCTGTAGCTTGACATATGATGTTGACAACTGTTTTCTGGCATAATATCAGGGAAATATGTAGAATGTTTCATGTGCTCCTTGGAAAATTAAAAAAATTTAAATTTTTAATGAAAAACATTTTCTTGTTTGAGGGTATTGTCAACATGTCTTTTATGTCAGGTTAGTTTATCATGCTATTCAAAATCTGCACTTACCAATGTCCTTTCGTTGATGTTACTCATGTTCTTTAAGCGATGTTAGCTGAAAAGTATATCAGTCTGGTGGTTATTAAAACAATGGTCATCCCTGAGGCCATCCCAGAGTGAAAAGTGTGGGTTAACAAAACACAATGCACATCCTTATAGGACAAGGTTCTTACTGACCAACCTGACACCCATACATGAAGTAGGAACATAGTCCACAATGTCCATTTCTTTCTCTCATTGGATGGAGTAATGTGGGATGGTAGTCCTTCTGTGAAACATCAGAATTCGCCCAAACGTGGAAGTATCTTTCCTCCTCAGACATGCTCCTGAATGTTGCAAATGTTATTCTGGAGTTCTGATATAGTTTTTCCTGACAGATATTTCCAGATCAATGGTTTCGGTGAAGAGACTAATTCCTGGACTATCTTCTATGACATCACTATTTCCTTAGAGTTTTACAGATATTATTTTTTCCTGGGACATTTTTGTTTTTGCTATATACTGTGAAAATGTTGTTCCTTTATCTTCTTACTTACATTGTTTAAATGAAAGTGTGAAATCAAACTTATTCTTTGTCTTTTATATGTTTTTTCTCCAGCTGATTTTCAACTTTTCTCTTTACAACTAGGAGTAATTTTACCATGATGTGTCTTTGTGAAGCTTTCTTCATGTTTGTTTTGCTTACAATACATTTATCTCGGACCTGGTGGTTTATAGTTAACATCAAATTTATAAAATTTTGGCCAATATTTTTTTAAACATGTTTCTTCCCCTTTTTCTTACTCTTCTCCTTTGTGGATTCTGATTATATGTAAAATGGGCTAATTTTAGTTGATTTTGTACATTTAAAAAACTCTTTTGTGTGTTTTATTCCAATAGTTTCTATAACTGTAATTTCAGTTTCATTCTTTCCTTCTGCAATGCCTAAAATACGATTATCCCACAAATATATTTTAACTCTAAAATTGAGATTTGGATAAAACTAAAATTGAGATTTGGGTCTTTTAAAATTTAAACTAAACTACAGACTTCATTGGCAGTTTCTTTGTTTTCCTTCTTTTCTTTTCTTTTGCTCTCATTTCAATCCAGCATCCAATTATGAGATGAAATCATGGCATTCAATCCACTACATTACATGGTATTTTGTGATCATGTTGTCTATTGTCCTCACATCTGTGACCAATTTGCAGTCTTCCCTGTCTTTCATGACCATTATTTCATTTTTTTGGAATATAGTGGTCAATTATTTTTCAGAATGCTTTTCATTTTGTGTCTGATGATTTCTCATGATTAGATTTGAGCTGTAAATTTTGGAAAGTGCAACACAGAAATGAAGGTCCCTTCCGTTCCATTCTATTACTTTGTATTTTAGATTAAGTTAATTAACACTGAATATGTTAATACTGATATTTTGTTAAGGTGCTGTCTGGTGTCACCATCACCATATACACACGCTAGGCAAAAGGACCAAGGTGTCTCAGGCCAACACCCGGCTAGGGAAACAAGGGCAATGACACAGGTGTGAGAAAATTGGCCAAGGAATGGAGCCTCCATGACAAAGAATCTCAAAACTTACTGGTAAAATTAGAATGTACAACATTTGGCTTAAGAGAAAATGGGAATATTACTATTGATGGGATGAAAGTGAAAGTTTGGATAAAGCCTGGGATATATGAACAAACTTTATGTGAGTAGTTTCATTTGTCTGAGTTTATTATGAAAATTAATATTATGTTTAATTGGAGAACACTTCTATCTACTCTTGTAAAAAAAGAGGCATGTATATCCAACATTGTTCATGTACCAACTGGATATGCCAAATGGGAATATGCAGAAATATTGAAATGCCTCCATATTGTTGTTTTTTGGAATAGACAGATGTACCTGGTAGATAAAATAGATTTAACATTATAATACATAACATGTTAGAAGCCCAGTTTTCTTTGGAATTTTTTAGGCTCCATATTCCACATCTGGGGATAATGTTATCTCCTATCCATAAAACTACCTAAGTACATCTTTAAATGGTGAAATAAATAGTGGGCAATCTGATCTGAAAATAGTGGTCTTCCTCTAGATGCCTTGGGCCCTGAAGATCCATACTCAGATTTGATTTTGGAAGTGCCTATAACACATCCTTGGGCAGGATGGAACTTGTGCAAAAGGCTGTGAGAAGCTTCTGACAGGTACTACTTGAATTTAGAACATAGAATTTTCAGTGGAGAGATACTAACTTGGTATTGCCCTTAATAATATTGTAGTCTGGCTGAAGGACCTACAGTAATCATAAAAGCTACGACAGCCCACATGTTTGGTTGATATTGAATACTCTAATGGGGATGGTGGTGTCAAGATGAGTTCCACAGCAAAGTGGAAATGGATTCTGCAAGAACATGCTACCATGTAATGACACCACTCACCTTATTCAGAAGCTGACATCTTTTTTCCAAGACTGACATTGGAACCACCTGAGGAACTTCTAAAACCTGTAGTCCCATGGGCAGTCCTATGAACAAATAATTTTGAACAAAAAAGAGCTGCCTGGTTTATGGTTTGTCATTGCAACATAAACAGATAGCATCCTAATGGGGAGCCATCCACAATGATAGAAAAGGAAAATCACATCAGCCAGGTGGGCTTAATTACATGCTGTTTCTTCTTATGCCTGGGCTGTTACTGCTTCATGGCCATGATTAAATGCCCGTCAAAAATAATATTTTTTTTGAGCAATGGAATACTTGTTTGTTTAAGGAAAACTCTTTTTGACTATGGACCTTGCAAATTACCATAGGAATTCAAGGCATCAGAAGACCCCTTTCACAGCATTGGAAGTTGATCGGAATTGAAAAGAGGGCATCCATTGATGCTTTCATGGAGGTGGCCACTGAGTTCATGAAATGAAAAGACATGGAAGAGCTGCTGTGATGGACAGATAGTCTGATATTTTCCTTCCATCCTCTAATCACCAAATTCTATCCCCCACATAGCTGGGAGTTTGGAATGATGCATGTACACACAAGAGACTTCAAATGGGTTCTGACAGGAATAACATTAATCTCATGAATGGGCTTGCATATGCAGTTGTAGAAGCAACTGTTTACAAAAATCCTGAAATGGAAGATATTGGGACAGTGTTATCCCATCAAATGAACATATTATCTTGCATATCATTTTCAGAGTAATAAATTCCAAGAGAATTTGAATGAGCAATTGAAATATTTGTTGACTGAAACTGGGGAGATACAGGCATGAAAGGCTGTTTTACAACTTTCATAGATCTGAGAATCACACCCAATAAGAAGAAGACAAATGGAAGTTCCCCTAAATAGATTCCTCTCCTTTCTTAGGACTCGTGGGGAAGGGGTAGGAGAAGATGCTGCTATAACTGTACAGTTCTTCTGTACATCAAGTTTATTTTTGCCCAAGATAACCTCAACCCTTTATTTCAACCAGGTTTTGTTGTCCCTGGCCAACACTTCATCAGTGGGTGCTTGAAGAGAGGATGTTCTCTAGACAAAAAATCACAACTGTACTCCAAAATTTTTTGGTTAGTATTTGTAAGGGCCTGATGGAGTGGATTATGCATTTTCCCCAATTGGAAACACTGGAGTTTATAGCAAAATCTACATTGCTTATTCGTTGAAAGAGCCTACAAGTTCTGTACTTATGAATCCCTACCCTATATGATGGGAATGGACCAAAGGTAATGGCAGCCCAGTACTGTTTTCATGAAATAGACCATCACAACAGCTGAACTAAATACCACTTCCAAAAGAGTGTACAATATACTTTAGGTTACTTTTAGCTCCAAAGTTTACCTAAATATCAGCCACTAGTGCCTCATGTATTTAGGGACACAGTCACATGCTGTATTTCATAAAGTAAATATCAACAAACTCTTTTTGTCATGTTTCAAATCTCTATGTAGCTCTCCTCCATACAAACCAGGTGGGCTATGCAGAAATCATTAGAAGAGATATTTGGTCATCTAGAACTTAAGGTCTAGATGAATGATACTCAGTTATGATAACATCTGAATGCTCTCAATGAAAGTGAATGTACTAGTTCCTAAGTTAATTACATAACTCCTTTAAGTATGTCAATTCAATCAAGATGAACTCATGTTAGACTTTATTAGATATAGAAATATTAGGAAAGAACTGTAAAAGTATTAGACTGGAAAATAATTCTAAAACTATTGGCGCATCTAGCTTGATGTCTAGACAACGACTTAGAGGTGCCCTGTGTGTCCTGGTGGTTAGGAAACTGGATTTACTGGTTTCCTGATAGTGCTGATGGTATGGTTACTCAGGCTCTCATCTGATTTAACTAGCTGAGTATCACAGTAGTAGGAGCAATTTGTACCATTTCATTAATTATTAACAGTGGAATAGTCTCATTCAAATACTGGGAAGTATTTCATGCAAACCTGAGTCAAAACTTTTGTGTTGACTTTGTTCTTAAGTCAAATCAAGACTTTAAAGAAAATCAATTTACCACATGAAAAGTATAAAATGGGGCAATAATTTATTGATTGTGAAAATATGTATTAATATAGATACTTTATGAATTATAAATAATAGCATAAAAAGTAGAAAAAAACCTAGATAACCAAAGATAACCAGAAAGTAACAATCATTTCCCAGCTGAGAGAAAATCAGAAAGGAGAAACTATGGACAAAGCGTCAGCTTATGCTTGAGCAGAGATGTTCCTGGGGCAAGGAGACCACAGCAGGCCTGCTAGACACCGGGTGCTGCCGTGATGAGGTCTGAAGCGGTCCCCATGTACCATCCATTCTCCTGAAATTGCCACAAGCAACTTCTGAGGACATTTCAGCCCTAGGAATTTTTAATAATTGTTAATTCAATGTGCTTGTTAAATTGTTCAACAGTGAAAAGTACACTATGCTATGTTTTTAAACCATTTTACATTCTACACTCATTTACTTTTGATTACTATGTGCCCAAAAACCGGGTACTGTTCTTAGTATATTTGTCTTGTTAATACCCCTCTTACTGGCGTCATGGTTATTAGACACATGATTTTGAAGTTTTTCTCCTAGGATTTATTCAAGATTTTTCTACTCATTCTTCATGACAGTTTCAGTATCACCTTAAGATTTTGTCCATTTGACTTTTTTCATTACAACCTTTGCATTAGCTACCCATCAGGGACTCATCCCAGCACAGGTAGTGATTTACATTGTGATATAATAGCCATTTTCATTTTTCATCCCGTGGCTGCCAATTTTTAAAATTATTGCAATAACTTCACCACTAACAAGGGTGAATTTGAGTCTGCAACAGACTTCTGGTTAGTTTAATTCAGATATGAAAGTTGAACACACCTTCTAACTTTTTATTGAAGTATCATTGATATGTGATCTTATATTGGTTTCAAGTATAAAACACAGTGGTTGAACAGTTACACATATTATTAAATCCTCATCTTCACTAATGTGGTTGCTATCTAGCAACATAGAATGATGTTACAGACCCATTGACTATATTCTCCGTGTTGTATACTATCCCTTTGACCAGCTTATATTATGATTGAGAATTTTTGTCCTCCTTTATCCCCCTCACCCTCCCAACCCATCCACGCCACTTGCTCCCCCACGGTAGCCACTAGTCACTTCTCAGTGTTTCTGAGTCTACTGTTGTTTATTCT
>JAVSCE010001366.1:0-156353 GCA_032199065.1 Smutsia gigantea | reverse complement strand
ATCCTTTCTACAAACACCTTTATTAGGTGTCCATGTAAGCCTGTGCTTGAATTTCTTCAGAACCTGGAAAGTCACTGCCCTGAAGCAGCCTGGAAGTTCCTGGAAGGCAGGAAAAGTGTCATTAATCTTTGTAATCTCCTGTGTCTAGCACTTAGGTTTGCAGTGTGTATTCTCTGTATTGGTTGAACAGATGGATGAATAGAAGTATAAAAAAATCTTTTATTGTTGTTGCCTGATTCCCAGAAAATCTTTCATCATTAATATGATTATTTTAATCTCATCTTTGTTGTTTTATTTTATTCTAAATTATGACCATAGTACTTATGTATAGAGACTGACTATTCTAATTTAGGCTCTGTGGTACATCCTTACAATTTGAAAACTCAAATTTTCAAGCAATTCAGTCAAAAAAATTTTCACAAAACCTAAATCCCAGTCAATCTTGTTTTATAAACAAATACAGCTGGGATTTATGTAGTATTCTTCAAAATATTTAAAGCTCTTTGATATATGTCACAAAGGGAATCAATTATAAAGTAGACATTAAACCTGTTGTTATTTCTACGATACCATGACTGAGTTTATCCTTCACTAACTGAAGAGGGTTGAGGCATATTCAGAGTGTATGCTAACATCTAATATACCAGAGCTATAGAAGTTGTAGCTTATTGTGCGGACATGTCCAATTCAGTGCCCACAAATAATAGTAAGATCTAAGGGTTCTCAGAACCATCATACATTTTTGAGTAAGTTGTATATTTTTGTCATTTGTCCTTAAAGCAACCCCACAGAGAAATGTAATATCTTATACTTTGTCTGGATAAATAAGTTGCCTTTTATAGTAATTATAGGACCACTTTATTTCTAGCAGTACAAGGTATAGTGTTATGTTTTATTTAACCTTCCCATAAAACAACACAAATTTGTTCATAAACACTTCTACCCAGTTGTTTAACTTCGTTTTGAAATGTGTCCTTTTTTTCCTTCATGTAATTATGTAGGATGATTTTGACATGGAAACTAAAATGGAAGAACAGAAAAGAAAACCTGAATCTTCTGAATTTGAGGGTAAGAAGTTACTGAAAATGTAGATCAATCTACTTCCAATTCAAGTATATACCATTCTAACTCTTAAAAAAATTTTTTTTTTAAACAGAGCCAAATTTAGTTTGTGAGGAAGATGAAATGATGAAGTCTAAAAAAAGCCCAGATCTTTCTATTTCTCACTCTCAGGTATAAACTTAATAGTTTCATCTCACTTTTAACTTGTTTTTTTTCCAAAAGAGTGTTTACATGCTTATTTAGTTATTTATCAGATTTTCTTATTATATTATTATAGTTTACGCATTTTAGAAGAAAACGTAGTATTAAGAATGTTTGTTAACAAAACCTGGGGATTATATTTAGAAGTTTTGAGTATATTACTGGTGGATTTGTTTAGTTATAAACCTAAATTCTGTTCATAAAGTATCAGACTTTCAGAGCTAAATACAATCTTAAACAGCTATTTATTCCACCACCCTTTGTATTTACAGTTGGGTATGTAATATATTTTTATTGCCTTGGAATAGACATGTTTAATTTTGTTTTCCATAGCAAATTGTGAAATAACATTTATATAAAATGAATGCAAAATTAATGGGACTGATAACTGTCTGCTTTCCTTTGCACTGTCCCTTTCCCCATGAGAGTAGGCTAAAGTTCTTATTTTCTAGAAGAGTAGTACCTAATGACCATTTGGGACTTTCTCAGTTGAGTGCATGGCTGACTGTATACACCGTCAGTTTCATTATCTTTACCTTTGTGTTTTTTGTGACAGTAAGAACCAACTCAAAATTATTGGTGGTCATTAACTCAGTATAACAAGACCCTAAGTTTTATGTGATTGAATTTTTGGACCCCATTATTGTGTTGTGAAAAGCTTTAATCATATTATGTGGTTTTGTGTAATTATTTTCTTTTCTAGGTTGAGCAGTTAGTCAGTAGAACATCTGAACTTGATGTGTCTGAAAGCAAAACAAGAAGTGGAAAAATCTTTCAAAATAAAATTGTAAGTGTCTCTTTATATTTGTTTTCCATTATCTTGTAATTTTTCCCCATGTGTGAGCTTATTTTGATTTTTAAAATACTTCATCTATTGGATCAATATTTAGTAAGTGCCTGTTATGTGTCAGGTCCTTTACTAGGTGCTACAGATATAACATAAATAACACATAGTTCCTGCTCTTGGCTAAACATTTAGTAATTGGAGGTCAACCAGTGCAGTGATACAGGGCCATGAAAACAGTCTGAATAGGCTACATAGAGGCACAAAGGAAAAATGGTTAATTTTATTGAAAGTATATTAGATGGATTATTAGTCAGCCATAAAAAAGAAGGAAATCTTGCCATTTGTGACAACATGGATGGACCTAGAGTGTATCATGCTAAGTGAAATAAGTCAGGCAGAGAAAGATAAATACCATATGATTTATATGTGGAATCTAAAAAAACAAACAAAAAAAGAAATAGATCCATAAATATGGACAATAGACTGTTAGTTACCACCATGGGAAGGGGGTAGGGGTATGGGTAAAAAAGGTGAAGGGGATAAAGAGGTAAAAACTGTAAATTTTAAAATAAGTTAATCATAGGAATGGAAGTACAACATACAGAACATAATCAATAATATTTAACATTTTGGTATGATAATGGGGAACTCGACTTACCATGGCAGGCTTCTGGTAATGTATATAATTATTGAGTCACAATGTTGTACATCTGAAACCAATATAATATTGTATATCAACTTCATTCCAATTTTTAAAAAGTATATTAGAGAAGGAAATCCAGGAAAGGCTTTGAGAAGTGACACTATCATCCAGACTTACAAGGAAATTTCCTAGAATACGAAAGTGTTCCCATGTCCTATCTTGTAAATGGATCATCTTGTTAGTAAGACATTAAAAATGAGTGTTTTGTATGTATCTTGCATAAAATGAATCCCATGTTTTTAAGCAAAAAAAAAAACCCTAAAAAACAAAACACTGCTTTTCATTTTTGGTGTGAATTGTACTAAACAGAAATTCATTTTTTTTTTGGACCTTTAAGTTACTCTCAAAAGTTTAGAAGTGAAGAAAAAGCATTCTGTAAATGAGTAAAACATTACATCCAAAGTTATGGAACAAATAACATACTCTAACGGTATGCCTGAGCGTTTCTTCCCAACTCATTCAGTGACATCATGTTGGTAACTTGAACTTGGACATAAGAGTACTGACAGGATTTGTTTCTCCCAGAGAACTGGTCATTTACTATTAACCAGCACACTACTACTTATAGTGCCACTTTTAGTTGTCCTTTTTCTCATATTCTCAATGGGAAGTTAGAACTGGCAGAAGGCAGCATTCAAACTGGTATGCTGATAAAATAGAGAAATGGCTGTTTTTTAAAAAAACTGCATATAGTTGCCTGTGATTGAAAAATCAAGTGTTGGTTGTTCTTTGAGAAATAACAAATTAGCAATTATTCTCTTTATAAGGCTAATGGAAATCAACCAGTAAAATCTTCTAAAGAAAATCGGAAGAGAAGTCAACTAGCATCTGGGAAAACAGTAAGTCTTAGTGATAATATATAGGTTGAATAAAATGGCAAGTATCAGAATATCATTACTATAGTAAATTTAAAACAATAAATATGATAATATCCCTGGCTCAGAACTCTGATATACATATCTTGTTTAAGTATATTTGGCTCTAAAAAATGAGATGATTTTAAAATAAGTACTATGTTGGTTCATTTTTTGCATGTAAATATACTGTCTGATTCCATGAATGATTTGAAGTAGTTGGAGGAACTTATAAAATAAATAAAAATCAGTGTCCAGAAAAATATGAATAGAATGAAAAAAGGAGAGCACGAGAATATTCAGGCCATTTTACTTATGTAGAGCTAAAATTGGGCCACAAATTTGACCTGAGCTTTCTAGAGATCAGAACTAAAGTAGAAACAAGATAAGCTACCAAATCGACATGTTCTCTAAAAACACAGTATCTCCTCCTAGTACCTTAAGAAAGAGAACATTTTTCCTGACCTAAATTTCCTGTAACAGTTTTTTTATATTTGGAATTTTATTTTACCAAATCAGATAATTTGCCATTTCTGGGATAAATATTAATATTTTTTCAACTAGAATTTTTAGTATTGTTAGTAGGTTAAAATTAGACAACTGAAAATTTAAAACTTATTTTTAAAAATCAAATATTAAAGGTGAAATCCCCAAAGTTTAGTTGGTTAATACCATTTTCAATTTACATATCTTAAGCAAATGGAATAACCTGGCATTTCATTAATTTATTAGGTTAATGTTTCCCAATGTATTAAGCCTTGATTTTTTTTTTGCAAAGTTACAATCCAGTCTGTATCATTTGTGTTTTCCTCCAGAAAAATCAAAAGTTCAGTAACTCAGGTAATATTGTTAGGAATTTTCTTCATCCTCCCATTCATTCAAAAGTGTGATTAAATGTCTAATATCTATTAGGCACTGCTAAGTACCAGGGATACAAAAACAAAACATTTACCTTACACGTTGCCAAGGTAGAATGTTTATTTATTTACAGCTAATTTTTAAATCTTTTTTCCCCTTTCATCCCTCCAAAATATTTTACTATTTTGGGAAGATAATGTTAAACCTATCTTTGTAACTATTCCAGCAACCTTAACAAAGACCTTATATTTTGCAAGTGTATACTTTGAACAGCCATCAGATGGCACAAAAATGTCAATAATAAAATTTACCCTACTTTTAAAGAACCCAGGTGTCCTAGTTTAGTAGGAAATAGTTATGCTAGGTATAATTTTTTTTAATAAATA
The DNA here is from genome assembly GCA_032199065.1 of Smutsia gigantea. Lineage (NCBI taxonomy): Eukaryota > Metazoa > Chordata > Mammalia > Pholidota > Manidae > Smutsia > Smutsia gigantea. The sequence goes on along the minus strand of JAVSCE010001366.1, from coordinate 151,502 downwards.
AGTAAACCTCAGAGACATGAAAAAGATTTAAAATTAAAGACATTTAAACTGGAAAGTATCTATCCTTAGTAGTTGTTTTCTTTTGACAGGTCCTTCATCACTTTGATTCTTCTAGTCAAGAGTCAGTGCCAAAAAGAAGAAAGTTTAGTGAACCAAAGGAACATATATAAAACTTTCGTCTTCTGCATATTTGCAAAGTTCTCAATGTTTAAACTAAAGAACACTATAATAGTATTTTACGTGTGTTTGCCCTACCTCTGAAAACTTTTATGTAGTCTTAAGCACTTAAAACACAAATGAATTCTTACCAATCATAATGTGAACCTAACCTTATCTAAGATAAATCCAAGAGAACTTTTGAGTAAAACCAAAGTACCAGTGTCATAATTGATTCTGTTCATTACCTACTCATTATTGCTCTATCTTCCATTTTGGTGGCCACTTCCTGTAAACATATTAACTTATAAGGCCCTCTGAAGCCATTTTTGAAACAAATAATGTCTTTTTTGGTGTGAAATTTTGATAAGAATTCACTTTTTATTTATGTTAAAACTATACCATTTAACTATTTGTCATTGAGTTATTAAAGCAATGTTCTTCAGTGCTTTGATAGTGTATTAACATAATTATATATAATGTACAATTAAAAACTGGAGCTTTATCTTTTTTTGAAAAACATTTTTTACTACAAGACAAAATGATGACTGATTTTTTTAAAAGTCTGGCATTTTTGACAGCATAAATAAAATGTTCAGCATCTAGACTTTCATGGCTTCTAATTTTTATTTAATTAGCAGAAAATTTTTAGGCACTAATTTTGAAATCGTTTTAATATATGTTACTTTGCAAGAGTTGAGCACACTTCCTAGAACTTTTAAGTGATAGTGTGAAAGATACTGTGCTTCTAGGGAGAAACTTGGGACCTGGTTCCAGCCTTGACCTTTTCCTTTACTTTTGAAAAGAAAAGACATGGTCTGTTTGACTCTAGGCAGTTTCAACAGCCATATTCCAAAATCATACATTATCCAAGGGTTTGCCAGTAACATGCACTAATAGAGAATGTTGGTATGTATAGGATGGTAGAAATGTACCTATCCTGTTTAATGTAAACCAAATAAACGTCCACAAACTGACCCAGATCAGGTTTTTCTAGAAAGGAAAGTTAGAGATAAGGTAATTGTCGAAAACAACCAATTTAAAAATGTACATTTATTCCTGGCTTTACTGGATCCGAACACATCTCACCTAATTGTCCCAGTATACACTGCTACGGTAACACACCTGCTACCCTGAAGTTGACCAACAGAAACCTTCGTAGTGATTTCGGCAGCTGGTGCTTGCTAACTGAACTGTTTGATTGGCCGGTTTAATGTGAGTGGAGATCAGTCCTCTTTCCTCACTTCAACCAAGGTTCCTTCATTGGATTGACCAGCTGTCAAGTTGAACCCAAACCCGCCCACTTTTGATGGTGTTTGTCAGGATTGCCACACAGTAGCTGCGGGAGAGCCTCCCCTTGTAGGCTCCGATTGGTTGGGATCAACCTTGGCGGTCTCTGATTGGTCCAATGCAGAAACACCAAGGTAGGTTGCCTAGTGATTCCGAGGAAGATGATGTGTTATTCCTTTTCTTCGTGGAAGGATCAGGAAGTTTTTGCTCTGCGTGGCTGAGAAGTTTTTCACTTACTAGGGAGGGGGGTGGGGGTTGGGGGTAGGGTAGGACAGGTGTGCCCCTCACAGAGCACAAAAAAATAGAGCGCAAGCTGCAGCCTGCGTCCGGCGGTAACCCAGGAGTAAAGTCAGGTAAGCAACGGAATGAAATATATTTCCTAACGTCCAAAAAAGCCTCGAAATGTTTTATTTGATGGGGAGGGGGAGGTTTTTATTTAATATTTTTTTTGGCCATTTGTTTTTGTTTCAAATTGGATTTTTAACTAGTAAATGTCCAGGGGGAATTAGTTGCTCAAAGAAAATTTCCCTTTATTTTTTTCCCCGAAGTTGTAGTTTCTTGGATTGTGTTACGAAATAAGCCCTACTCACAGTGCCAGATAGAGTTAGTGCCCGTCATCATTTATTTCACAGTTCTCTTCCAACTTCACTCTTCTTCCCGGCTCCCACCAAGAATTATATTTGAAATATAGCCTTGCGCAAAGAATCTTTCATTTCATTTGTATTTCTATTTAAATGGTCATATGAATCCTGAGTATTCATTTTAATCAGTATATATTTACCGAGCAGTTACAACCTTAAAGACATTGTGCTAGTTGCTATGGAGAATATAAAAACCCAAGAAGGCAATCTCCCTGCCCTCAAGAAGGGTACAGTTGAGAGACAGCTGTACCAAAAGAAAGACTGTAATAAATGCCTTAAAGGAAATAAGTATAAATAAGGTTCTGTGAAAGTACAGCTGAGGGAGAGACCAATTCTGGGACGTAGATTCACTGAAGACTTTATAATGGGTCCTCAATAGGCCTTTGAAGAATAGGTAGAATTTAGAGAGGAAGGGAAAAGAGAATTCCAGTATGTACGCAGCAGAGGTGCAAGGCATGGGACATGCTTGAGAACTGGTTTGTGAACAGTACAAAATTGGGAGTAATGGGAAGGTAGAACAGTTACAAGGTACCAGTTACAGAGGCTCTTGAGTGCATTCTTTTGATCCTGAAAAGAATTATTTAAATTACTAATTATTTTTTAAATATTGAGTAATTGCTAATTTGAATGTTTTCATTATATATCACCTTAAAAACTGGCATTTAGATTTATCTAAAATAAAGTATGCTAACTTTAACTTTATCACAGATAATTAGTGCAGGTTTTCTTGACTACATTTTTAAAACAACTAGTTGATGGTGTAAAAGTGCATGTACTTTGATTTTTTTGTAATTGAGAAAGAATTTGATAATCTTTAACGTTATCTTGCCAGTACTTTTTGTTGGCAGCTCTTTGTGTATTTGCAAGATGTCTAGCTAGGGATAGAGATGAAAGTTTTCTAGCTATATAGAACTTGACCACACATGATCTTCTGAGCATTATTTTCTAGACTGGTGATCTCCAAAGTGAGTTCATGAGATGAATCATTAGAGCATGGGAAGAAAGTATTAGAACGTGTATTTCTGCTTAGTTTTTATTTTTTTACTTTCTATCTTTTAGGATGTTTTATAATGTACCATTAAATGTTTATAGAAATTATATATTCAGCATTATATGCATTTTGGGGCTGGATACTTAGAATTTTTTGCTGTCCTATATTATTTAACTTGGGGAGGATCAGTTCTTGTGAAATGAGTCACAATGATGGACATTCACTCCTGGGTTATAGGTTATGCACGAGAAATCAGCAGGTTTAAAAGATGATCATTTCTACTGGTTTTATAATTACCAATTTGATTTCTTTTTTGTTTCCTCCCTGTACATTTTTTTATTAGGGTATCATTGATATACACTCTTATGAAGGTTTCACAAGAAAAACAACGTGGCTATTATATTCACCCTTATTATTGAGTCACCCCCATACCCCACTGCAGTCACTACCCATCAGTGTAGTAAGATGCCACAGAGTCCCTATTTGTCTTCTCTGAACTGCACTGTCTTCCCAGTGACCCCACACACCATGTGCACCAATCATGATACCCCACAATCCCCTTCTCCCTACTCCCCCACCCTCCCCCACCCCTCCGCTTTGGTAACCACTACCAATTTGACTTCTGATCAGTGCTTTCTGTGGAATTCAAACTATTGTCCTTTGGAAAAGATATTGTGTTACCCACCTAATTTTTCTGGTAGTTACTCCTCCCATTCTTTAACTATTTAAGTTTGTAAATATTACCTGCATACATTTTTAATATGCATGTATGAATATCTATATGTGTTTGTTTATATAAACACACATATTCCTATTTTTTCATCACCCCTGCTAGAAACAGGTAAGAATGACCACTTTAACTCACCGGGCCCGTCGCACTGAAGTAGGGAAGAACTCTGAAAAGAAGGTGGAAGGTGAGAAAGACACTAATCAAGACAGGCATCCAGACAATGAAGACTCTGGAGACTCTAAAGATATCCGCCTCACGCTTATGGAAGAAGTATTGCTCCTGGGACTAAAAGATAAAGAGGTAATAATACAGCTGGTTTGCAAAGACTCTTAAATTCTGGATTTTTTTTTGCTATTATTAATCTACAATTACATGAGCAATATTATGGTTACTAGACTCCCCCTATTATCCAGTCCCCACCGCATACCCCATTGCAGTCACTGTCCATCAGCGTAGTAAGATGTAACAGAATCACTATTTGTCTTCTCTGTGTTATACTGCCTTCCCCATAGCCCCCCACCCCACCCCCACCCCTGCTACATTATATGTGCTAATTGTAATAGCCCTCTTTCCCCCTTACCCCCCACTTCCTACCCATCTTCCCCAGTCCTTTCCCTTTGGTAACTGTTAGTCCATTCTTGGGTTCTGTGAGTCTGTTGCTGTTTTGTTCCTTCAGTTTTTTCTTTGTTCTTATACTCCACAGATGAATGAAATCATTTGATACTTGTCTTTCTCCACCTAGTTTAATTCACTGAGCATAATACTCTCTAGCTCCATCCATGTTGTTGCAAATGGTAGGATTTGTTTTCTTCTTATGGCTGAATAATATTCCATTGTGTATATATACCACATCTTCTTTATCCATTCATCTACTGATGGACACTTAGGTTGCTTTCATTTCTTGGCTATTGTAAATAGTGCTGCAATAAACATAGGGGTGCATATGTCTTTTTCAAACTGAGCTGCTGCATTCTTAGGGTAAATTCCTAGGAGTGGAATTCCTGGGTCAAATGGTATTTCTATTTTGAGTTTTTTGAGGAACCTCCATACTGCTTTCCACAATGGTTGAACTAATTTACATTCCCACCAGCAGTGTAGGAGGGTTCCCCTTTCTCCACATCCTCGCCAACATTTGTTGTTGTTTGTCTTTTGGATGTTGGCCATCCTAACTGGTGTGAGGTGATATCTCATTGTGGTTTTAATTTGCATTTCTCTAATGATTAGTGATGTGGAGCATCTTTTCATGTGCCTGTTGGCCATCTGAATTTCTTCTTTGGAGAAGTGTCTATTCATGCTCCTCTGCCCATTTCTTAATTGGATTATTTGCTTTTTGTTTGTTAAGGTGCATGAACTCTTTATATAATTTGGATGTCAACCCCTTATCGGATATGTCATTTATGAATATGTTCTCCCATACCATAGGATGTCTTTTTGTTCTACTGATGGTATCCTTTGCTGTACAGAAGCTTTTTAGTTTGATATAGTCTCATTTGTTCATTTTTGCTTTTGTTTCCCTTGCCCGGGGAGATATGTTCATGAAGAAGTTGCTCATGTTTATGTCCAAGAGATTTTTGCCTATATTTTTTTCTAAGAGTTTTATGGTTTCATGACTGACATTCAGGTCTTTGATCCATTTTGAGTTTACTTTTGTGTATGGGGTTAGAGAGTAATCCAGTTTCATTCTCTTACATGTAGCTGTCCAGTTCTGCCAACACCAGCTGTTGAAGAGGCTGTCATTTCCCCATTGTATATGCATGGCTCCTTTATCATATATTAATTGACTGTATATGTTTGGGTTAATGTTTGGATTTTGTATTCTGTTCCACTGGTCTGTGGGTCTGTTCTTGTGCCAGTACCAAATTGTCTTGATTACTGTAGCTTTGTAGTAGAGCTTGAAGTCAGGGAGCATAATTCCCCCTGCTTTATTCTTCCTTCTCAGGATTGCTTTGGCTATTCGGGGTCTTTTGTGGTTCCGTATGAATTTTAGAACTATTTGCTCTAGTTTATTGTAGAATGCTGTAGGTATTTTGATAGGGATTGCATTGAATCTGTAGATTGATTTAGGCAGGATGGCCATTTTGACAATATTAATTCTTCCTAGCCAAGAGCATGGGATGAATTTCCATTTATTAGTGTCCTCTTTAATTCTCTTAAGAGTGTCTTATAGTTTTCAGGGTATAGGTCTTTCACTTCCTTGGTTAGGTTTATTCCTAGGTATTTTTTTCATTTGGATGCGATTGTGAATGGAACTGTTTTCCTGATTTCTCTTTTTGCTAGTTCATCGTTAGTGTATAGGAATGCAACAGATTTCTGTGTATTAATTTTGTATCCTGGAACTATGCTGAATTCAGATATTAGATATAATAGTTTTGGATAATCCAATAGAATATTTTCAGTAATGCTAAGTTGGCCTTATCATTGTGCTCTAGCCATCTAGGGGATGGGGGAGTTTGGGAGGGTGGCTCATACTTAGTGGGTAAAATCCAGAAGTTTAATTGACTTGAGTATAATTAAATTACAAAACTACTCTAAAATTTTAGAGGATATACCAAAGTGTGAAGTTTTTGTACTTGTAGTTTGCCAAGTGAGATTAAAGGTAATATAATCTCTTATTAAGAAAGAGGGCCCAATCTTATTACACTGATGGCCAGTGTCTTCAATGGGGTGTGTGGGGGGACTTGATAATAAGGGTGAATGTAATAACCACATTGTTTTTCTTGTGAAACCTTCATAAGAGTGTATATCAATGATACCTTAATAAAAACATACATAAATAAAAATAAATAATTTAAAAACTGTGAAAAAAAAAGAGGGCCCACACATATGTCTTCTTGAGCTTTGGGGAGAAAAAGTCTCTTATATAAAAAGTTAAGGAACAGGTATGATTAGCTGTCTTATAAAAAGAAATAGTAGAGCCATATTATTTACAATAACTATGTTATGGAAGCAACCTAAGTGTCCTTCAATAGGTGAATGGATAAAGAAGATGTGGTACATATACACAATGGAATATTTTTTGTTTGTTTACTATTTCCTTTAGTTTCTGCACTGTCCAATGAATAAAACATTTTTCTAGATGGTTTATTTTCTGGCTGAATTATTTTTTGATGCTCTTTATCCATGGTTCTTGGTGCTGGGTACAACATAGCAGTTCCACTTGGAAACTTTTGTTACTTATTTGTTTAAAAAGACTCCTGCTTTTCATCCCTGATGATTCAGATTTCATATTTTGAGGCTAGCAAGATGATTTTTTAAGCAGCCTCAAGGTTGATCTTTATTTAGAACCAGGTTTAAATACTACTTTTTAATATTAGGCAGGGAGGGATATGGGTTACTGGTACAGGTTCTGGAATCAGGATCAGAGGGAAAAAGTTCCAAATATACAACTTGTTGAGTCTGGATTTACAGGAAGTTATTTAACCTGAAAGTGTGTGTGAAAGTCCTTACTGTGATACCAGGTACTTAGTAAGCATACAATAAATGTTAGCTACATTATATGATTATCATTATTTTTATTAGAGATGTTTCAGTTTTTCATAGTACATTACTCTTTAATCTGTACACAATAGAATATTATTCAGCCATTAAAAAGAAAGAAATCCTGCCATTTACAACAACATGGATGGACCTGGGGGTATTATGCTCAGTGAAATAAGCCAGGCAGAGAAAGACAAACACCATGTAATTTCACTTATTTGTGGAATATAAAAACAAAACAAAACAACAAACAAAATAACAGTAGACTCATAGACACTGAGAATTGACTGGTGGTTATCATGGGGAGTGGTTCGGGTGGGTGAGGGGGGGCACAAAATTCTCAATCATCGTATAAATTGATCATGGGGATGGTAGAGAATATGGCCAATGATTCTGTAACATCTTCCTATGTTGAAAGACAGTAACTGCACTAGTGGGGGTGAGGATTTAATAATATGGGAACTGATGAACTGTGTTGTGTGCTTGAAACCAATATAAGACTGTATATCAATGATACTTCAATTTGAAAAAAAGGAAAGAAAAAGTAGTTTTTTTATGATACAGTAGAAATAACTTCTCTGTTCTGTGGATCTGTAGAAGTTAAATATCAACAGTTGATTAGGTTATTTTATTTCAGAAAATGTTTTTAAGTCAATTGCAGCTTTCCCTTTCAAAATTTTCCCTTATCAACAGAACATTTGTTTTATAGTAGAATTAGTCTTGAGAGAGGGAGTGTTACAGTATAACCAAATATTCTCTTGGCTTTTCTACCAGTAGTATACATTATCCTTCATTTGTAATTTAATTTGTTGTTTTGTTTTCCAATCACCTTTTTCCCTCATGAAGAGGTTATGAAGATATATAAATGTAATATTTTAAACAATTTACTTCCTTTCCAAGAAAGTCTTTAATAAATACAAATAATAATAATAAAGACATATTGGCCTCAATTTTGAAAATTTATCAAATTAAAGTGCTACTTTATATTTTAAAAACTATGAAATTTGGCTTTAGTAATTGTCCTTAGCTAGAAATGAATTGGCTACATACATCTAGCAACATCTTTTCTACATAGATTGCTCACCCTGGGAATACCCATATTTCTTAGACTCTACATTATATTTTCTTTACCACTTTTCCCTTCTCTGATTTTTGTCATGTCAAAGTACTAATTTAAAGAAAACTTACAAGACTTGTCCTATAACCTGTATACTGTTAAAACTAATATTAGAGACATGCCCATATGCACTTGGCTGAGACACAGACGCAGATACATCAGAAAATCTTAGCCAGAAGTATACTTTCCTGTTTGCCCAGAAAGTTGATGAGGCTCTAGTTTTATGAAAGTCAAAAAAATAAAAACACAAAACTGACTCTCCAAGCAAATGTCAGAATAGGTCTAAAAATTAAATGGCATAAATACTGTTCTGAGGTGTTTCCATAGTGTCTAGGGAACATTGACTGTAGAAGAACTTATTAGAACTAAATAGCTATTTGGTTTATTTTAGTTTTCAATAGGAATGATTAATTCCTGTTAACCCTAGGTACTAGATTTTTTGCAAGTTTATAATAGTTAATATAAACTTAAGGAAATAGAATAAAAAAATAAAGGAGCTCATTTAGAGCTATGATCATATAGTGGGAACTCAACATATTGGTGAGATACTGTGTGAAGTTGGGTGGATAATAATTAACCACCTTTGAATTGTTCTGATTTTATTTTTGAAGGTGATAAAATTTTAACTTTCAGTTGGCTCAGGAAGAATAAGTGATAAATCCTTAGATGTAAACAAATAGAAGAGGTCAAAGCTTCTGATTAATTATTGTCCCGAAATACCAGTTACATACCTATCTCTAAAAATGTTACACTGATTTCCAGCACTACTTATTTTCTTCTTATTGCCTATGCTACTCATAGATTTATTTAATCATTATTTAGTGTTATTGGGAACACCCATTATGTGCTTAGCACTCTGCAAATACCAACATATATGTAAAATAGTACAATATGTGGTTCCTGTTCTCAAGAAACTTGCATTATAGCTGAGGAGACAAGATACACATACTGTTTAAAAGTTAAATGACCTAAAGTTCCATCAGCAGAATGGATAAAAATGAATCATTCATTTATTTAAATGAATATAAATATATTTTCTATACAAAATGAGAATGAACATTGTAACAAAATATGTATGATTCTCATATAATGTTCAGTAAAGAAAGCCAGACACAAAAGAACACATACTGTATGATTCCATGTACATAAAAAATTTTAAACTATAGTTTTTAGGTTGCATATTTAGGTGGCAAAACTATAAAGAAAAGCAAGAAAGGGATTACCATAGTTGTTAGGGTAAGGGTTGCCTTTCTGTGAGGAGCAGGGAAGGTGGGGGATGCTAGTGATTAGAAAAGAGCATGATGGGTATTTCTAACAGTTCTCTTTCTGTACTTGGGGGAAGTTTCATGGATATTTAGGGATAATTCATTGAGCTTTTCACTTCTGTGCACTCTTCTGTGTGTGCATTATATTTCACAATTAAAATGATTTTTAAAGAAATTAAAAAAATTTTTTTCCATGTTAGAACAACAAGATCTGAGGGAGTTGAAGGAAGGAAAGATCATCATGGGTTAGAATAATCTGGAGAATAGAAGGCTGTAAAACAAGGTGGGTCTTAAAACAAGCTAGTCTTTAACATAAATGGAGAGAAGAGAATACATTCTGGATGAGGGAACCAGAGTGAGCAGTGGTATCATGAGCTTGATGAATTTGGGAGATAATTAAGTAACCAGTACAATGGAAGTAGGTGGTGGTCTTGGAAAACAATGAGATTCAGAATTGATCAGTTAGATTCAGACCATAGTATGGAGAGTTTTGAGTATCAGAGAGAGACTTTTAGACTCTTTTGAGAGGATCAGCCTAATGAAAACAGCAAAGCCCATTTCATTTTTGTTTCCGAATTAAGGACTTTAATGATATTTTTGCCCTATGTTCTTTATGAATATGTTTTGATATATATATAATTTCTTGTTTTACATGATTTGAGGTTTGTGTCATGTCAAAAAAAATCGTAAATGTTAAACTTTGCATCCCCAAGTATTAAAGTTAACTTTTGCTGAAGATTTCCATAAGATTCTCTGTTTGGAACCCTTTACTATAAGTATTTTTTTTAATTGTATCTGTTTCAGAAAACTTATATAAGTAGAAATTAATATAAAGAGGCAAAAGTTTCAGGAATTATAGGCCTAGAAAAGCATAACAGTAGGTCCTATAGTCAAATCACTTTTGAAATATTACTGTCATCCTTTTCTTAAGATTCTTTTGAGGAATAGCTGCCACAGATTGGCTTTAAAATATTAAGCTTCATTATCTTGAGAAAATAATCAAGAAATCTAAATATATGTTGGAGCATCTAACCTTCCAAGTACTTTTAAAATCAGATGTTATCTCAGTGCTGGTGCCTGACCAAAATAAAATAGATTTTTTTCCTGTTGGAAGTCAAGATCCTGTTTGGCATTATTGCCTTTGGTAAAAGTTTTGGTATGGGTATTATTGACACATGGACAGTTAGTGCATTAACTAAATTGCTAGTGTATTTAAAACTTCTTCTTTTTGAGAATCATTATTATTAAGTTACCTGTAAGGAGTGAGCCTATTAAAGCTTTTCACTTTTGGCAATAATCGTTTTAGTTTGTGTATAATGTTTTTTAACCCTCTTCCCTATCTTGCAAAGTTTCCTCCTAGTAATGCCATCTATTGAATATTTATTACATACTTAACAGAAAAGCTTTTCACATATTTCTCATGTCATTAGAGTAAAAATGATAGAAGTATTGTTCATTGGAATTATAGAGATATATTTTCACTCATTTGTTTGGTTACAAAAACTTACTGAATGTCTCATATATGTCACGTGCCAGATATTGAAAGAGAACAAAGACAACAGACCTACTTTAAGATCATTTATAGTCTAGTGGCCTGGGAATGGCTGGCGAAGTTGGGAGGAAGCTGGGGAAAGTCAGCAGACCATTGCAGTACAGTGTGATGTATGCAGTGTGATGTATACATAACTATGTTCTAGGTAATGAGGGAGCGAAGAAGAAAGACACCTAACTCAGATGGGTGGTGGAAAGTTCTAATGGGAGAGGTAACAAGAATTGATACTGGGAAAGACTTCTGGGAACTGGTGACTCTTAACTTGAATTCTAAAGATGAGCAAGAGTTAGTCTGTGAAGAGGGATAGGTTCTAGGAAAAAACATCAGCTGAATGTTTGTGATAATTTCTGTAACTTGCAATGGAAAAACCACAGATACTTAAAAGCATCCTATCAACTTGAAATGAACTCTGATGTTTTGAAACTTAAGTATCAAACAGAGCTGGATATGAGTTAAGTGTTTTATTGTTTAACTTTTCTAAAGTTGTGAAACATTTCCAGAAAGTATATAAAACATATGTGTACAATTTAACAGATAATTTTAATGTAAATGCTTATGTAACCACCACCAACAGAATATTATCTGCATCTAGAGGAATCCTCTCATGCTCTTCCCTAATCACATGCTGCCTCACCTCCCTGTAGGTTTAACATGTAATTATGCCACTAAACATTATGTTTTTGCCTGTTTTTAAACTTTATGTTATTGGGTTAATGCTGTGATGTATACTTTTATTCAATGTATTTGAGATTCATCCATATTCCTGCATATAATTTAATTTGGTTAATTGTAGTGTAATATTTCATTATAAGAAACATGTCACTATACATTTATTCTACTGGTTAGTGAATATTCTGGAGTTCATTATGAACAGTTCTCCTAAGAATATTCTTTTATTTACCAGTTATGTTCTTTTAAACAATGCCACTATTCATACACATAGAAAATAATAAATCAGACTGGATAAAACTTTTATTTTAAATTATAAATATAAAGAATGTTAATGGTAAACTTTTTCAAGCTATTAATGACCCTCCATCAATTCTAATTCACTCATAATTTATTAACAATGATTGGAAGTGCAAGCCTTTTTAAATCTGGTAAAAAAATTCCTTAAACTAATCGGTAAGTTAAAAAAATTCAGTCCTAGTAAGTTAGTACACAACTTGTCAATGAATGGCTGTCAATGGAGACAACTGTTCCTCTTTGAAAGTTGCCCAGTCCTAAAACATTTTATTAAAGTCAGAAGATGAAAAGTCTAATTTAATTTAAGTCAGTACTTGGTCTTTTAGTTTCTGACTGCATAAAATGAACAATAAATCTCTTGTCAGTAGTTATTGCCATTGTGAACAGGCAAAGTGTATCAGAAGAACTTGTTTGTCAGGTTTTGTGTCTTTTATTAACATAAGCTGTTAAAAAAAAAGTACTTTTGTTTTTTTATTATATCCAGATTTATACTCCCAAATATCCATTTCTGGTACAAAAAGGAAGAAACCAGGAGACCAAATGCACACTGTTCTCTTCTAAACTATCTGATATTCATATTAAGATAAAAATGACCCCCTTAAATTTGAACTTTTGGCTGTAACCACTGAGCCTATTTGATATGAGCTATTTCATGTCTTTTGTTTCCTTTATATTTTGTGTTTGTATAACTTAGAGTTTTTAAAACATTTTGCACTTTCTCTTGCTTAATCCTGCCAGGCAAATACGAGCGTCTCTTTATGGGAGTCAAAGTTAAATGGTTAATTGGCAAGTAAGTTGTAGAATTTATGTTCAAACTGACTCTGAGGTTTAAAAAAGGACATGCTTGTAAAACAGGTATCACATGTTTTTCTGTATTTTTGCTGAATGGCAAAAATTATTTAGGATTGTTAATTGCTTAGTATGATGCCAAGGAGATGAATTTCATCTCATAGGTTACCGACATAAGGAGTTTTAATGTGTCCCTACTATTAAGATAAAAAATTATTATTTAAGGACTTATGGGAAGATGGCGGCGTGAGCAGGGTGGTGGAAATCTCCTCCCAAAACCATATATATTTCTGAAAATACAACAAATACAACTATTCCTAAAAGAGAGACCAGAAGATACAGTACAACAGCCAGGCTACTGCTACATCTGCGAGAACTCAGCGCCTTACGAAGCAGGTAAGATACAAAGCCGTGACCTGGCAGGACCTGAGCACCCCCCACCCCAGTGCACGGCAGGAGGAAAAGATTCAGAGCAGGGAGGGAGTGGAAGCATAGACCAGCTAAATAACCACCCCTGGTGATCTGCACTGGGAGCACTGACACACATGGCATGGTGTATTGGAGATTAGGAAAACAGAAGTGCAGGATCTGAGACGAGACCGCAACCAGGTCCTCTCAGCTGGCTCCCTGGGACAAAAGAAAAGCGCACGCTTTTTTTTTTAAGTCTTAAAGAGACAAGAGCCCAACAGCGGAACAAAATCGTCCCAGCGCACTCGGCCTCGGACTCTTGGGGAAATTCAAACACCCTGCCCATGGCTGGGCAAAGCAGCAGCGCCGAGGCTTCCCACAGAGATCAGCAGCCGGCCATTCATTCCCCCCGCCTAGCCAGAGCCGCAAAGGATCGATTGGAGCTGCCGCTGCTGCGGAATGGTGGAGGAAAGGCGCTACCCACAGCATCCTCACAGAATCACATCCAGGCTGGCGCGCAGCTAAGCGGGAAGGACCCCAGAACCAGGTTTGGAAGGCACCAAGGGGACCAGAATGCCCCTAATGAGACTGCAAACCCCCGCAGTGCTATAGGCTAAGCTAAGGGCAACCCCGCACAAAGGCAGCTTAGGGGATTATCCCAGAGACTGCCTCCCGGTGTGCTGGAAAACAACTCAGGCCCTGAAGAAGGGCAAGGAGAACAACAAGCAGGAAGGGACTTTGTTCTCCCAGCTGACACACATGGCGACTACCAGCGACCACTTCTATCACCATGAAAAGACAGACGAATATGGTACAGAAAAGCTTAGCCAGACCCCAGAGAGGGGGCCTGATGGAATGGACATGCACAATCTTCCTGAAAAAGAATTCAAAATAAAAGACATGACCATGCAGATGGATCTACAGAGAAATATGCAAGAGCTAAGGGAGGAAGTGAGGAAAGACAATGCAGAAATGAGACAAGCGATCAGCGGGCTTAGCAGCAGACTGGACGAGATGCAAGAGACTGTTAATGGAATAGAAATCAGAGAACAGGAATACAGAAAGCTGAGGCAGAGAGAGATAAAAGGATCTCTAGGAATGAAAAAATATTAAGAGAACTGTGTGACCAATCCAAATGGAACAATTTTCACATTATAGGAGTACCAGAGGAAGAAGAAAGAGAAAAAGGGATAGAAAGTGTCTTTGAAGAAATAATTGCTGAAAACTTCCCCAACCTGGAGAAGGAAATAGTCTCTCACACCATAGAAGCCCACAGATCTCCCAACACAAGGGACCCAAGGAAGACAACACCAAGACACATAATAATTAAAATGGCAAAGATCAAAGATAAGGACAGAGTGTTAAAGGCAGCTAGAGAGAGAAAAAAGATCACCTACAAAGGAAAACCCATCAGACTATCATCAGACTTCTCAACAGAAACCTTACAGGCCAAAAGAGAATGGCATGATATACTTAACGTAATGAAACAGAACGGCCTTGAACCAAGAATATTGTATCCAGCATGATTATCATTTAAATTTGAGGGAGGGATTAAACAATTCCCAGACAAGCGAAAGCTGGGGACTTTGCCTCCCATAAACCACTTCTACAGGATATCTTAAAGACACTGCTCTAGATGGAAGCACTCGTAAGCCTAAAAAGATGTCACCAGAGAAAATGAAATCATAGCAAAGAGAGCAGACCATCCAACTAAAGGCAAAAAGTAAAATCAACTATCCACAAAAACAGTCAAAGGAAATGTAAAAGAGTACAAAATAAAACACCTAGTATATAAAGAATGGAGGAGGAAGAATAAGAAGGGAGAGAAATAAGAATCATCAGACTGTGTTTATAATAAAAAGAAACTGAAGTTAGACTGTTAGATACTAAAGAAGCTACCCTTGAACCTTTGGTAACCATAAATCTAAAGCTAGCAAGGCAATAAATACATATCTATTGATAATCACCCTAAATGTAAATGGACTGAATGCACCAATCAAAAGACACAGAGTAATAGGATGGATAAAAAAGCAAGACCCATCTGTATGCTGCCTACAAGAGACTCACCTCAAACCCAAAGATATACACAGACTAAAAGGTGAAGGGATGAAAAAGATATTTCATGCAAACAACAAGGAGAAAAAAGCAGGTGTTGCAGTACTTGTATCAGACAAAATAGACTTCAAAACAAAGAAAGTAGCAAGAGATAAAGAAGGACATTACATAATGATAAAGGGGTCAGTCCAACAAGAGGATATGACCATTTTAAATATATATGCACCCAACACAGGAGCTCCTACATATGTGAAACAAATACAGAATTAAAGGGGGAAATAGAATGCAATGCATTCATTTTAGGAGACTTCAACACACCACTCACTGCAAAGGAAAGATCAACCAGACAGAAAATAAGTAAAGACACAGAGGCACTGAACAACACACTAGAACAGATGGACCTAACAGACATCTACAGAACTCTACACCCAAAAGCAACAGGATACACATTCTTCTCAAGTGCACATGGAACATTTTCTAGAATAGACCACATACTAGGCCACAAAAAGAACCTCAGTAAATTCAAAAATATTGACATTCTACCAACCAACTTCTCAGACCACAAAGGTATAAAGCTAGAAGTAAATTCTACAAAGAAAACAAAAGGCTCACAAATACATGGAGACTTAACATCATGCTCCTAAATAATCAGTGGATAAATGACCAAATTAAAACAGAGACTAACAATATATGGAGACAAATGATAACAACAGCACAAAGCCCCAACTTCTTTGGGACGCAGCAAAGGCAGTTCTAAGAGGAAAGTATATTGCAATCCAGGCCTATTTTAGGAAGGAAGAACAATCCCAAATGGATAATCTAAAGACACAATTATTGAAATTGTAGAAAGAAGAACAAATGAGGCCCAAAGTCACCAGAAGGAGGGACATAATAAAGATCAGAGAAGAAATAAATAAAATTGAGAAGAATAAAACAATAGAAAAAAATCAATGACCAAGAGCTGGTTTTTTCAAAAAAATAAACAAACTAGATAAACCCCTAGCCAGACTTATTAAGAGAAATAGAGACTCTACACACATAAACAGAATCAGAAATAAGAAAGGAAAAATAATGACAGACCCCACAGAAATACAAAGAATTATAAGATAATACTATGAAAATCTGTATGCTAACAAGCTGGAAAACCTAGAAGAAATGGACAACTTCTTAGAAAAATACAACCTTCCAAGACTGACCAAGCAAGAAATAGAAAAACTAAACAGACCAATCACCAGCAATGAAATTGAATCAGTAATCAAAAAACTACCCGAGAACAAAACCCCTGGGCCAGATGGATTCACCTCTGAATTCTACCAGACATATAGAGAAGAAATAATACCCATTCTCCTTAAGGTTTTACAAAAAATAGAAGAGGAGGGAATACTTCCAAACTCATTCTATGAAGCCAGCATTACTCTAATACCAAAATCTGGCAAAGACCTCACCAAAAAAGAAAATTACAGACCAATATCCCTTATGAATGTAGATGCAAAAATACTCAACAAAATATTAGCAAACCGAATTCAAAAATACATCAAAAAGATAATCCATTATGGTCCAGAGGGATTCATCCCAGGGATGCAAGGATGGGACAACATTCGAAAATCCATCAACATTATCCACCACATCAACAAAAAGAGAACAAAAACCACATGATCATCTCCATAGATGCTGAGAAAGCATTGACAAAATTCAACAGCCATTCATGATTAAAACTCAACAAAATGGGTATAGACGGCAAGTACCTCAACATCATAAAGGCCATATATGACAAACCCACAGCTAACATCATACTTAATGGTGAGAAGCTGAAAGCTTTTCATCTAAGATCGGGAACAAGATAGGGATGCCCACTCTCTCCACTGTTATTCAACATAGTACTGGAGGTCCTAGCCATGGCAATCAGACAAAACAAAGAAATACAAGGCATCCAGATTGGTAAAGAAAAAGTCAAATTGTCACTATCTGCAGATGACATGATATTGTACATAAAAAACCCTACAGACTCCACTCCAAAACTACTAGAACTAATATCTGAATTCAGCAAAGTTGCAGGATATAAAATTAACACACAGAAATCTGTTGCTTTCCTATACACTAATGATGAGCTAACAAAGAAATGAGGAAAACAATTGCATTCACAATTGCATCAAAAAGAATAAAATACCTAGGAATAAACCTAAGAAAGGAAGTGAAAGACCTATACCCTGAAAACTATAAGACATTCTTAAGAGAAATTAAAGAGGACACTAACAAATGGAAATCCCATGCCTTTGGCTAGGAAGAATAAATATTGTCAAAATGGCCATCCTGCCTAAAGCAATCTACAGATTCAACGAAATCTCTATCAAAATACCAACAGCTTTCTTCAATGAACTGGAACAAATAATTCTAAAATTCATATGGAACCACAAAAGACTCCGAATAGCCAAAGCAATCCTGAGAAGGAGGAATAAAACAGGGAATTACCCTCCATGACTTCAAGCTCTACTACAAAGCCACAGTAATCAAGACAATTTGGTACTGGCACAAAAACAGACCCACAGACCAGTGGAACAGAATACAAAATCCAAACATTAACCCAAACATATACAGTCAATTAATATGTGATAAAGGAGCCTTGGATATACAATGGGGAGATGACAGCCTCTTCAGCAGCTGGTGTTGGCAAAACTTGACAGCTACATGTAAGAGAATGAAACTGGACTACTGTCTAACCCCATACACAAAAGTCAACTCAAAATGGATCAAAGACCTGAATGTAAGTCATGAAACCATAAAACTCTTAGAAAAAAACATAGGCAAAAATTTCTTGGACATAAACATGAGTGACTTCTTCATGAACATTTCTCCCCGCGCAAGGGAAACAAAAGCAAAAATAAACAAGTGGGACTATAGCAAGCTGAAAAGCTTCTGTACAGCAAAGGACACCATCAGTAGAACAAAACGACATCCTACAGTAAGGGAGAATATATTCATTAAATAACATATCCGATGAGGGGTTGACATCCAAAATATATAAAGAACTCACACACCTCAACAAACAAAAAGCAAATAATCCAATTAAGAAATGGGCAGAGGACATGAATAGACACTTCTCCAAAGAAGAAATTCAGATAGCCAACAGGCACATGAAAAGATGCTCCACATCGCTAATCATCAGAGAAATGCAAATTAAAACCACAGTGAGAGATCACCTTACACCAGTAAGGATGGCCAACATCCAAAACACAAACAACAACAAATGTTGGCGAGGATGTGGAGAAAAGGGAACCCTCCTACACTGCTGGTGGGAATGTGAGTTAGTTCAACCATTGTGGAAAGCAGTAAGGAGGTTCCTCAAAAAACTCAAAATAGAAATACCATTTGACCCAGGAATCTCACTCCTAGGAATTTACCCTAAGAATGCAGCAGCCCAGTTTGAAAAAGACAAATGCACCCATATGTTTATTGCAGCACTATTTACAATAGCCAAGAAATGGAAGCAACCTAAGTGTCCATCAGTAGATGAATGGATAAAGAAAAGGTGGTACATATACACAATGAAATATTATTCAGCCATAAGAAGAAAACAAATCCTACCATTTGGAACAACATGGGTGGAGCTAGAGGCTATTATGCTCAGTGAAATAAGCCAAGCGGAAAAGGGCAAGTATCAAATGATTTCACTCATATGTGGAGCATAAGAGCAAATAAAAAAACTGAAAGAAAAAAACAGCAGCAGACTCACAGAACCCAAGAATGGACTAACAGTTACCAAAGGGAAAGGGACTGGGGAGGATGGGTGGGAAGGGAGGGGTATTACGATTAGCAGACATAATGTTTGGGGGCCACGAGGAGGGCAGTACAACTCAGAGAAGACAAGTAGTGATTCTATAGCATCTCACTATGCTGATGGACAGTGACTGTAATGGGGTAAGTGGGGGGGACCTGATGAAGTGGGGAGTTCAGTAACCATAATGTTGCACATGTAACTATAGATTAATGATACCAAATTAATTAATTAATTAATTAATTAATTAATTAATTAAATCTCTAGGTGCCAGAAAAAGAGAGAGAGAAAAATTTTCTAGTTGGAGTGGCAAGCTTCAGCTGATGCCTTCATGGTCCAGGACGATACTGACCCAAATATAGGCCCTAATGTCTAGAGGCTGGGATTATAATACCCACAAACACACCAAAGCAAAAGATGAAGCTTTGGGGCCCTGTACTGTAGAATCCAGAAGCATTAACTGGAGACCCTGGACAGAGAGTTGCTTCAATTTAAGCCCAACTCATAGGCCCAGGGAAACTCCAGGGACATGGGTCTCAACCCAAGTTGCAGGCAAGAAAACAAAACTACCCCTGAGAAACAAAACCTCAAATCAGCACCAAACACAAGTGTGTTCTTCCAACTTACACTACTTACATGCTGTACTCATCAGGGCTCTCCAGAGAAATAGAAAAAAACAGGATGTTTTACTTATATACATATATGTGAAGATAAATTTTTACATATATATACAGAGAGAGAAAAATTTATGTTAAGGAATCAGCCATGCAACTGTTGGGGCTGGCAAGTCTGAAATCTATAGGCTTCCTACCCAAATGAGAACAGCACTTTTGGAGAAGCAGCAGGTACCTTGTGAACATGAAGAGGACGAAGTCACATACTAGGAATGGGAGAAATGGATGAAAGAAAGAACCTGGCTGCTTGATGAGCCTTAAAGAGGTACACTAGCTCTGGATTATTTGACTCTGACCTTCTTGTTACAAAATAAACCCCTAGAGGAAATGACAGCCTCTTCAACAGCTGGTGTTGGCAAAACTGGACAGCTACATGCAAGAGAATGAAACTGGATTATTGTTCAACCCCATACACAAAAGTAAACTCAAAATGGATCAAAGACCTGAATGTAAGTCATGAAACCATAAAACTCTTAGAAGACAACATAGGCAAAATCTCCTGAATATAAGCATGAGCAACTTCTTCCTGAACGCATCTCCTTGAGCAAGGGAAACAAAAGCAAAAATGAACTCATGGGACTACATCAAACTAAAAAGTTTCTGTATGGCAAAGGACACCATCAACAGAACAAAAAGGCACCCTACAGTATGGGAGAATATATTTGTAAATGACATATCCAAGAAGGGGTTAAAATCCAAAATATATAAAGAACTTACACGCCTCAGCATCCAAAAAGCAAATAACCTGATTAAAAAATGGGCAGAGGATATGAAGAGACAGTTCTCCAAAGAAGAAATTCAGATGGCCAACAGACACATGAAAAGATGCTCCACATCACTAATCAGAGAAATGCAAATTAAAACCACATCGAGATATCACCTCACCCTAGTAAGGATGGCCAGCATTGAAAAGACTAAGAACAACAAATGCTGGCGAGGAGGTGGAGAAAGGGGAACCCTCCTACACTGCTGGTGGGAATGTAAGCTGGTTCAACCATTGTGGAAAGCAATATGGAGGTTCCTCAAAAAACTAAAAATAGAAATACCATTTGACCCAGGAATCCCACTCCTTGGAATTTACCCAAAGAATACAACTTCTCAGATTCAAAAAGACATATGCACCCCTATTTTATCACAGCACTTTTTACAATAGCCAAGATGTGGAAGCAACCTAAGTGTCCATCAGTAGATGAATGGATAAAGAAGAAGTGGTACCTATACAAAATGGAATACTATTCAGCCATAAGAAAGAAACAAATCCGACCATTTGCAACAACATGGATGGAGCTGGAGGATATTATGCTCAGTGAAATAAGCCAGGCAGAGAAAGACAAGTGCCAAATGATTTCCCTCATTTGTGGAGTATAACAACGAAGCAAAACTGAAAGAACAAAACAGCAGCAGACTCACAGACTCCAAGAAGGAACTAGTGATTACCAAAGGGGAGGATGGGAGAAGAGGGGTATTATGTTTAGTACACATGGTGTGGGGGATCATGCAGAATACAGTGTAGCACAGAGAAGGCAAATAGTGAATCTGTGGCATCTTACTACACTGAAGGACAGTGACTGCTTTGGGGTATGGGTGGGACTTCATAATATGGGTAAATGTAGTAACCACATTGTTTTTTCATGTGAAACCTTCCTAAGAGTGTATATCAATAATACCTTAATAAATAAATAAACCCCTAAAAAAAGATTACTATCTACTGCAGTAGTTTATTTGACACAAGTTGTTTTTTCAAGTCTTAGCCATGACTTTCTTATTCTAATGTATAATACGCTAGCAAAACTCACTCTTAAATATTTTGGGATCCCATGAAAATATTTAGCTGACATCAGTTATGTTCAGAATAAGGGAAAGTACCGCTATAAGCAATTCTGAATGATGTAATTTTAGTAGTTTTATTTTTCATCCCATTACCACAAGTTTTAAGGAGGAAATACGAAAATTGTGTACTTTTTTTTTCTCCTCTCTTCCCTCAGATAAGATGTACTGGTCATATAGGTCCAATAGCCCAATTTGCAAAATGAAAAATATTTTAAAAGGCAGTCAATATTTAATTTATTAGAAGTATATCTTCAGAGAATCTGGTGTATAAATAAATAGGCATATTTTTCTCCTCAGTTCACTCTGACATCCATAGATTAGATCCCATGTCACGTATCTTCCATATGGAAGGAGAAGGAGACTAAATACTAAAAAGGGGTAGCATTCTACAGGTAAGTAATATTCTTTTTCCTTGAATTGTAAAGCTTAAGACCAAATGAATAGACAGGTCTCTTCTAGATTTTTCTGTAGGAGTATGATTGTATGATGTTTGCAAGGGATGCCATAGCAAAATGCCATAGACTGGGTGGCTTAAACAACAGAAATTTATTTTCCCATAGTTCTGGAGGCTAGAAGTCCAAGACTTGGTTTCTTCTGAGGCTTCTCTCCTTGGTTTTCAGATGGCCATCTTCTCACTGTGTCCTTACATGCTTTTTCCTCTGTGTGCAGGAATCCTTGGTATCTCTGTTTATGTCCAGATTTCTTAAAGACACCAGTCACACTGGATTAGAGCTCACCTTAATTTAACTCAATCACTTCTTTAAACGCACTATCTCCAAATACAGTCATATTCTGAGGTTCTGGGGTTAGGGCTCAACATACGAATTTGGGTGGGGAGATAAAATTCAGCCCATAACAATGACTTAGAAAAGTTTTAGGAGAAATATAAAGGTTTTCGAGGTAATTATGCAATAATTTACTTATGTCCACTTGGAGTGCAGTTCAACTTCAGGAAGTGTCATTAAAATTGTGTAATGGTACGATTTTTCCTTCAGTTCAAGTCAGCCAACAGTTATTGAGCACCTGCTCTGTGCAAGGCACTGAGAAAAATAAGGAAAATACAGAGGTAATTAAGATTTGTTTATCTTCCCTCAAGGAGCATAATGAATCTGATCTGGGAGAAAAGATGTTATACAATAACCATACTACTAGACACAATATGTCAGTGCCATGACAGAGGTACAAAAAGTGCTATAAGAACATGGGAAAAGAGGAAATTCCTTAGAGGTTTCTTCACTTCCCCTCTTTGCCCTCATCTATTAGCAATTGTCCAGAAGTTTTAAGGTGGGAATGGCAAACAGAAAAACGTACTGAATCAAAGGTTTTGGTGTTTTCAGTGTGTTCATTTGTAGATTGTGCTCACACCTTTTTTTTTTTTTGGTATTACTGATTTTTTTAAATTTGTCTAACATATAAAAAGTTTTATTACTTTTTATTATTTTTAAAGTAAAATATATACTAAGAAATTCAGAAAAAGATCTACATGAAAAAACTTACTGGAGTGACAGAAATCTCTGTCTTGATAAAGGTGTGAGATAAATGGGTATATGCATTTGTCAAAACTAATGGAACTTGATAATCTGTGCGTTTCACTCTATATAAATTATACCTCAATTTTTAAAAAAATGTTTAAAGAAGAAAATAAAAATCACCCATAATCTCACCACCAAAAAATAACTACCATAAAAATTCTGATATATATTCTTACAGACTTTTTTCTATGTAATGTTCAGCATGGTGACTATAGTTAATACTATATTCTATATTTGAAAGTTGCTGAGAGAGTAGATCTTAACATTTCTCATCACAAGAAAAAATATTTGTAACTATGTGCAGTGATGGATGTTAACTAGACTTACTGTGATTTCACAATATATACAAATATTGAATCATGTAGTACACCTAAAACTAAAGTTGCATGTCAATTAAATCTGAATTTTAAACAATAGCCATATGTATACTATTTAACAAAAGGCCCCACTGAGGTTAAAAAAGAGCTTATGGAAAACAAGGCTATGTGTGGACTTTGTTTGGCTCCTGATTCAAACAAACCAACTGTAAAAAAAATATGTATTAGACAACTGATGAACTTTGAAGGCATACTGAATATTTGATAATACTAAGGAATTCTTGTTAATTTTTTAGGTGTGATACTAGTCTTGCAGGTTTTTAAAAACCTTCATCTCTTGGGAAGAGCACTGTAGTATTTTATTTCATGGGTGATATGTTATTATGAATGGGATTTGCGCTGAAATTATCTGGGGATGGTGAGAGATGTAGAGGAAAAAAGATTGGTAGGTGTTGAAGCTAGATGATAGATACATAGAGGTTCATAATCTCTCTACTTTGTATTTGAAAATCTTAAACCAAAAATGTTTTTTAAAAAAGAGTTGTTGGGGTCATGTTTTCTAAACCACACGATTCCATTTTAGACATATCCTATTGACTCCGTTATGAAAGATGATGAAACTACCACTCTCGCAGTTTCTTCTACCTCTCTTCGCCAATATTTTATGAAAATTTATAACATAAACATTCTGCTGTTATTCACATGAAAGAAAGCCCCAAAATAGAGGCTGGGAAGAAAGATATGGGAAAATTGGTTGGGTAGAAGATACGTGTATTGTATGTATAAAGAAAAATCTGACTTTACATACACCCAGATGATAATAGGATGATGGAATTTATAAGTAATTTTTATTTTTTATTTTTTCTTTCCAAATTTTTCTAAAATATATGTATACTACTTTTTCATCATTGAGAAAAGTTTTTGAAAATAAAAGATGTTTCTGCATCTACCTAGTTTTGCTCTTCTGAGGTTTGAACATACTATAACTGCCTTTAAGTGTACATAAATATATTTTAAATCTTTTGAGAGTTGTGGGCGAATAGATTTAGAACCCTAGTCCTGTTTTCAAATGTGACTCCCCCTTCTCAACTACCTCTTTTTTTCTGTTCTCTTTGGATAGTGGATAGCATTGAAGATTCCTGTTTCTTATAAGTCAGATTGTGAGAAAAGAAAGGCATGTAAGTTACTGTTTTTGTGCTACAATCATTTTTTTTTAATTTAGACTAAAAAACTAAGAATATGTTTACTGGCCAAATGAGATTTAAAGCTTATGTAGGAATATTCAAAGATTAACATTCACTTACCTTTCTACTGGATTTCTTTTTCACTGACAAGACACTACTATGTTATTGTTATTTTCTGGACCTTTGATAATGGCTTTATTTTAAGGGAAAAAAACCTCAAATGGAGGTCCTGAGAAAACAAATAAACTGACCATTTTAACTAGCTATGCATCCTTCCACCCAGCTTCCTGAATAAGATTGAAAGGATTCATGTAGTTTATTGAGAAATTTTGTCCATTTATCTAGGTTTGTAAGCCATCCTTCCCAATCATGCTGAAATCACATTTTTTTTTATTTTGGTACCATTAATCTACAATTACATGAGCAACATTATGGTTACTAGACTCTCCTGCCTTATCAAGTCCCCACCACATACCCCATTACAGTCACTGTCCATCAGCGTAGTAAGATGCTATAGAATCACTACTTGTCTTCTCTGATTATACAGCCCTCCCCATGCTCCCCCCCTACATTATGTCGGCTATTCATAATGCCCCTTTTCCTCCTTGTCTCTCCCTTCCCACCCGTCCTCCCCACTCGCTTTCCCTTTGGTAACTATTAGTCCATTCTTGGGTTCTGTGAGTCTGCTGCTGTTTGTTCCTTCAGTTTTTCCTTTGTTCTTATACTCCACATACGAGTGAAATCATTTGATACTTGTCTTTTTCGGCTTGGCTTAATTCACTGAGCATAATAGCCTCTAGCTCCATCCATGTTGTTGCAAATGGTAGGATTTGTTTTCTTCTAATGGCTGAATAATATTTCATTGTATATATGTATCACATCTTCTTTATCCATTCATCTACTGATGGACACTTAGGTTGCTTCCATTTCTTGACTATTGTAAATAGTGCTGCGATTAACATAGGGGTGCATATATCTTTTTCAAACTGGGCTGCTGCATTCTTAGGGTAAATTCCTAGTAGTGGAATTCCTGAGTCAAATGGTATTTCTATTTTGACTTTTTTGAGGAACCTCCATACTGCTTTCCACTATGGTTGAACTAATTTACATTCCCACCAGCAGTGTAGGAGGGTTGCCTTTCTCCACATCCTCGCCAATATTTGTTGTTGTTTGTCTTCTGGATGATGGCCATCCTGACTGGGTCAGGTGATATCTCATTGTGGTTTTAATTTGCATTTCTCTGATGATTAGCGATGTGGAGCATCATTTCATGTGCCTTTTGGCCATCTGAATTTCTTCTTTGGAGAAGTGTCTGTTCAGATCCTCTGCCCATTTTTAAATTATATTATTTGCTTTTTGTTGTTGAGGTGCATGAGCTCTTTATAATTTTGGATGTCAACCCTTTATCGGATATGTCATTTATGAATATATTCTCCTATACTGTAGGATGCCTTTTTGTTCTATTGATGGTGTCCTTTGCTGTACAGAAGCTTTCAGCTTGATATAGTCCCACTTGTTCATTTTTACTTTTGTTTCCCTTGCCTGGGGAGATACGTTCATGAAGAAGTTGCTCATATTTATGTCCAAGAGATTTTTGTCAATGTTTTTTTCTAAGAGTTTTATGGGTTCACGACTTACATTCAGGTCTTTGATCCATTTCGAATTTACTTTTGTGTGTGGGGTTAGACAATGATCCAGTTTCATTCTCTTACATGTAGCTGTCCAGTTTTGCCAACACCGGGCTGTCATTTCCCCATTGTATATCCATGGCTACTTTATCATATATTAATTGACCATATATGTTTGCGTTAATATCTGGACTCTCTATTCTTTTCCACTGTTCTGTGGGTCTGTTCTTGTGCCAGTACCAAATTGTCTTGATTACTGTGGCTTTGTAGTAGAGCTTGAAGTTGGAAAGCAAGATCCCCATGCTTATATTCTTCCTTCTCAGGATTGCTTTGGCTATTTGGGGTCTTTTGTGGTTCCATATGAATTTTAGAACTATGTCTTCCAGTTCATTGAAGAATGCTGTTGGCATTTTGATAGGGATTGTATTGAATCTGTAGATTGCTTTAGGCAGGATGGCCATTTTGACAATATTAATTCTTCCTAGCCAAGAGCATGGGATGAATTTCCATTTATTAGTGTCCTCTTTAATTTCTCTTAAGAGTGTCTTGTACAAGTAGTGATTCTATAGCATCTCACTACGCTGATGGACAGTGACTGTAATGGGGTTGGTGGGGGGGACCTGATGAAGGGGTAGTTTAATAATCGTAATATTGCACATGTAATTGTAAATTAATGATAATAAAATAAATTATAAAAAAAATAAAAAAGAAAGAAGGGAAAAAAAAGAGTGTCTTGTAGATGGACAGTGACTGCAATGGGGTTGGGGGGAGGGGAACCTGATGAAGGGGGTAGTGTAATCACCATAATATTACTCATTTAATTGTAGATTAATGATATCAAAATAAACTAAAAAAAAAAAGAAGAAACTTCAGAGCACAAAAAAAAAGAGTGTCTTGTAGTTTTCAGGATATAGGTCTTTCACTTCCTTGGTTAGGTTTATTCCTAGGTACTTTACTCTTTTTGATGTACTTCTGAATGGAATTGTTTTCCTGATGTCTCTTTCTGCTCGTTCATCATTACTGTATAGGAATGCAACAGATTTCTGTGTATTAATTTTCTATCCTGCAACTTTGCTGAATTCAGATATTAGTTCTGGTAGTTTTGGAGTGCAGTCTTTAGGGTTTTTTATGTACAATATCATGTCATCTGCCAATAGTTACAGTTTAACTTCTTCTTTACCAATCTGGATGCCTTGTATTTCTTTCTTTTGTCTTATTGCTGTGGCTAGGACCTCCACTAGTATGTTGAATAACAGTGGGGAGAGAGGGCATCTCTATCTTGTTCCCGATCTTAGGTGAAAAGCTTCCAGCTTCTCTCTGTTAAGTATTATGTTGGCTGTGGGTTTGTCATTTATGTCCTTTATTATGTTAAAGTACTTGCCCTTAGTACCCATTTTGTTGAGAGTTTTTATCACGTATGGATGTTGAATTTTGTCAAATGCTTTTTCCACATCCATGGAGATGATCATGTGGTCTCTGTCTTTCTTTTTGTTGATGTGGTGGATGATGTTCATGGATTTTTGAATGTTGTACCATCCTTGCATCCCTGAGATGAATCCCACTTGATCATGGTGTATGATCCTTTTGATGTATTTTTGAATTTGGTTTGCTAATATTTTATTGAGTATTTTTGCATCTATGTTCATCAGGGATATTGGTCTGTAATTTTCTTTTTCTACGGGGTCTTTGCCTGGTTTTGGTGTTAGAGTGATGCTGGCTTCATAGAATGAGTTTGGAAGTATTCCCTCCTCTTTTATTGTTTGGAAAACTTTAAGGAGAATGGGTATTATGTCTTCTCTAAATGTCTGATAAAATTCTGCAGTGAATCCATCTGGTCTGGGGATTTTGTTCTTGGATTGTTTTTTGATTACCGATTCAATTTCTTTGCTCGTAATTGGTCTGTTTAGATTTTCTGTTTCTTCCTTGGTCAGTATTTTTCTAGAAAGTGGTACATTTCTTCTAGGTTATCCTGTTTGTTGGATATACATTTTCATAGTATTCTCTAATAATTCTCTGTATATCTTTGGTGTCTGTTGTGATTTTTCCTTTCTCATTTCTGATTCTGTTTATGTGTGCAGATTCTCTTTTTCTCTTAATAAGTCTATTTTGTTTATTTTCTCAAACAACGAGCTCTTGGTTTCATTGATTTTTTTTCTATTGTTTTATTCTTCTCAATTTTATTTATTTCTTCTCTGATCTTTATTATGTCCCTCCTTCTGGTGACTTTGGGCCTCATTTGTTCTTCTTTTTCCAGTTTCAAAAATTGTGACTTTAGACTATTCATTTGGGATTGTTCCATGAACAATCTGTTCTAATGTGTTGTTCAGTGCCTCTCTGTCCTTACTTATTTTCTGTCTGGTTGATCTGTCCTTTGGAGTGAGTGGTGTGTTGAAGTCTCCCAAAATGAATGCATTGCATTCTATTTCCCCCTTTAATTCTGTTAGTATTTATTTTATATATGTTGGTACTCTGTGTTGGGTGCATATGTATTTATAATGGTTATATCCTCTTGTTGGACTGCCCCCTTTATCATTATGTAATGTACTTCTTTATCTCTTGTTACTTTCTTTGTTTTGAAGTCTATTTTGTCTGATACAAGTACTGCAACACCTGCTTTTTCTCCCTATTGTTTGCATAAAATATTTTTTTCCATCCCTTCACTTTTAGTCTGTGTATGTCTTTGGGTTTGAAGTGAGTCTATTGTAAGCAGCATATAGATGGGTCTTGCTTTTTTATCCATTCTGTTAGTCTATGTCTTTTGATTGGTTCATTCAGTCAATTTACATTTAGGGTGATTATCGCTAGATATGTACTTATTGCCATTGCAGGCTTTGGATTCATAGTTACCAAATGTTCAAGGGTAGCTTCTTTACTGTCTAACTGTCTAACTTTAACTCTCTTATTACGCTATTATTAACACAGTCTGATGTTTCTTTATTTCTCTCCCTTCTTATTCTTCCTACTCCATTCTTTATATGGTAGTTGTTTTATTCTGTTCTCTTTTGTGTTTCCTTTGAATGCTTTTGTGGATAGTTGATTTTAATCATTTTTTGCCTTTAGTTAGTATATGGTTGGTCTGCTTTCTTTACTGTGATTTTATTTTCTCTGGTGACATCTATTTAGCCTTAGGAGTACTTCCATCTAGAGCAGTCCCCTTAAAATACCCTGTAGAGGTGGTTTGTGGGAGGCAAATTCCCCCAACTTTTGCTTATCTGGAAATTGTTTAATCCCTCCATCAAATTTAAATGATAATCATGTTGGATACAGTATTCTTGCTTCAAGGCCCTTCTGTTTCATTGCGTTAAATATATCATGCCATATTCTTCTTGCCTGTGAGGTTTCTGTTGAGAAGTCTGATGATAGTGTGATGGGTTTTCTTTGTAGGTGATCTTTTTTCTTACTCTGGCTGACTTTAGTACTCTGTCCTTTTCTTTGATCTTTGCTATTTTAGTTATTATATGTCTTGATGTCCTTTTTGTGTCCGTTGTGTTGGGAGATCTGTGGGCTTCCATGGTCTGAGAGACTTTCGTTCCCCAGCTTGTGGAAGTTTTTAGCAATTATTTCTTCAAAGACACTTTCTATCCCTTTTTCTCTCTCTTTTTCTTCTGGTACCCCTATAGTGCGAATATTGTTCCATTTGAATTGTTCACACAGTTTCTTAATATTCTTTCATTCCTAGAGACCCTTTTATCTCTCTCTGCCTCAGCTTCTCTGTATTCCTGTTCTCTGATTTCTATTCCATTAACATTCTCTTGCACCTCATCCAGTCTGCTCTTAAGTCCTTCTGTTGATTGTTTCATTTCTGTCATCTCCCTCTGGACTTCATCCCTTAGCTCTTGCGTATTTCTCTGCAGGTCCATTAGCATGGTTATGACTTTTATTTTGAAGTCTTTTTCAGGAAGATTTGTTATATCTATCTCCCCATGCCCTATCTCTGGGGTTGTCTGAGTGATTTTTGACTGGACCAGATTCTTCTGCCTTTTCATGGCAATACAAGTGATGGTTGGCAGGTGGCATGGGTGTCAGCTGAGAGAACAAAGTCCCTTCCTGCTTGCTGGTCACCTTACCCTTCTCCGCTGCCTGTGCCAGTTACCTGCACACAGGGAACAGTCTCTGGGATAATCTCCTTAGCTGCCATTGGCGGGGCAGCCCTCAGGATAGCCTAGGGCGCTGCGGGGTTCACAGACACACCAGGTGTGTTCTCCAGCAAGAATGGCGCTGCTTCGTGCCTTCCGGACCTTTCTCTGGCCTTCTTTGCGCTGGGCAGCTGCGCACTGGTGGCAGCCTCTGGGTCTCTCCTGGTTAGCTGCTTGCTGGGAAAAGGCTCTGTGTGGTTGTTGTGCTGGCGCTGCTCCACAGCTATGGTGGGTCAGCTGGATTGCTTGCAGCACTGGCGGGGGGTGGAAATGAACGGCAGGCTGCTAATCGCTGTGAGGCACTTCAGAGCTGCGTTGTCACCCAGAGTAAGTTAGGGCGCCTGAAGTTCCTTAAGATTCCCAGCCTGCTGGGCGGAGTGTGCCAGGACGATTTTGTCCAACTGTTAAGCCCTTGTCCCTTTAAGACTTTTAAAAGCATCCGCTTTCTTTTGTCCCAGGGGAGACAGCTGTGGGGACCTGCTCGCAGTCTCCAACTCAGATTTGAATTTTCCGTTTCTCTGATATCCAGTACACCATGCAATGTGTGTCTGTGCTCCTGGTGCAGATTACTAGGGCTGGTTATTTAGTAGTCCTGTGCTTCCACTCCCTCCCCACTTTGATTCTTTTCCTCCCACCAGTGCACTGGGGTGGGGGAGTGCTCAAGTCCCGCCAGGTCACAGCTTTGTATCTTACCCTTTTCATGAGATGCTGAGTTCCTGCAGATGTACATGTAGCCTGGCTGTTGTACTGTATCTTCTGGTCTCTCTTTTAGTAATAGTTGTGTTTGTTGTATTTTCAAAAATAATATATGGTTTTGGGAGAAGATTTCTTCCACCCTACTCATGCTGCCATCTTGAACCGTCTCTACTGAAATCATCTTTTAACCAGAATAACATCCAGGCCACAGTTCCTGATTCTGCATTATGATTAAGCAGAGTGAGCTTTTGATGCTCAGTGTTTTTTATGAAATGTCTCTTGGCTATCTTCAACAACTGCTGGTGGCAAAACTGGACAGCTACATGCAAGAGAATGAAACTGGATTATTGTTTAACCCCATACACAAAACTAAACTCGAAATGGATCAAAGACCTGAATGTAAGTCATGAAACCATGAAACTCTTAGAAGACAACATAGGCAAAAATGTCCTGAATATAAGCATGAGCAACTTCTTCCTGAACGCATCTCCTCGAGCAAGGGAAACAAAAGCAAAAATGAACACATGGGACTACGTCAAACTAAAAAGTTTCTGTACGGCAAAACACACCATCAACAGAACAAGAAGGCATCCTACAATATGGGAGAATATATTTGTAAATGACATATCCAACAAGGGGTTAACATCCAAAATATATAAAGAACCCACATACCTCAACACTCAAAAAGCAAATAACTCAATTAAAAAATGCACAGAGAATATGAAGAGACAAGCTCCAAAGAAGAAATTCAGATGGCCCACTGGCACGTGAAAAGATGCTCCACATCGCTAATCATCAAGGAAATGCAAATTAAAACCACAATGAGATATCACCCCACACCAGTAAGGATGGCCAGCATCAAAAAGACTAAGAACAACAAATGCTGGTGAGGATGCGGAGAAACAGGAACCCTCATACGCTGCTGGTGCGAATGTAAGCTAATTCAACCACTGTGGAAAGCAATATGGAGGTTCCTCAAAAAACTAAAAATAGAAATACCATTTGACCCAGGAATCCCACTCCTTGGAATTTATGCAAAGAATACAACTTCTCAGATTCAAAAAGACATATGCACCCCTATGTTTATCACAGCACTATTTACAATAGCCAAGATATGGAAGCAACCTAAGTGTCCATCGGTAGATGAATGGATAAAGAAGATTTGGTACCTATACACAATGGAATACTATTCAGCCATAAGAAACAAACAGATCCTACCATTTGCAACAACATGGATGGAGCTGGAGGATATTATGCTCAGGGAAATAAACCAGGCAGAGAAAGACAAGTGTCAAATGATTTCTCTCATTTGTGGAGTATAACAAAGAGCAAAATTGAAGGAACATAGTAGCAGCAGACTCACAGACTCCAAGAAGGGACTAGTGGTTACCAAAGGGGAGGGGGAGGGGAAGACGGGTGAGGAGGGTGGGAGAAAGGGATTGAGGAGTATTATGTTTAGTACACATTGTGTGGGGGGTCCCGGGGAAAACAGTGTAGCACAGAGAAGGCAAACAGTGAATCTGTGGCATCTTACTACACTGATGGACAGTGACTGCATTGGGGTATGGGTGTGGACCTGATAATATGGGTAAAAGTAGTCACTACATTGTTTTTTCATGTGAAACCTTCATAAGAGTATATATCAATAATACCTTAATTAAAAAAAAATTTTTAATGTCTCTTGGCTATGTGGACATGGAAATATTAAATGGAGTTAGAATGAATCACAGTAATTTATAAAATTGTCCCTGCCAAATAAACCTTCATTTTCTTATACATTTCACAATGTGATCATTTTTCCTTTTGCTTTCTTTATGATCATATATTACTTTTATAATTAAGACAAAACAAAATCCATTTTCCAAAGAGCTCATTCAGCCAGTCCTCTTAAGATTCTTTGTTGGTCATGAGGCACTGTACAATGCTATCGGTTTTAGTAGATTCTAAAACTTGTCTCTTTCTTCTCATGTATATAGCCTTTGGTTATTAAATTTAATGACTGAATGGTCAATGAATTGAATGATTGATTTAGTATGTATGTGCTAGATCATTCTGTATACTAAAGCACTGGCCCTTTAACACAGAATCTTTATTACAGATGGTTTGAGAATTCACCAAAGCAGCCAGATATATTTAGAGGAGAAAATATACCTTGCAACTATATTTTAAAACTTTACATGTTTAATTTAACACTTTTTTTCTATTACGGCATATGACTCAATAAAAAGAAAGCTTAAGAAACTCAGAAGAGTTTTACATATTGTAATATACTATGATGATAAGGGGTGATATTCAAAAACAACAGTTTCTACACTGTGGTATCCATTGTTTATTTACAATGTTTCTAATTTGTAGTTCTGTTTGACAGTCTGATATCACTGTCACTGAAAAAAGTTATATGGCCAGGAATAAATGGAAAAGCAAAGAAAACTTTGCCCTAAATAATGTATTCTGAAGTAAATTTAACCTGAATTAAGCTGCTTAGTTATATAAAACCAAGGTTACTCTTTAAAAAAAAAAAGCCTGTTCCCTTCTTAAATAGGAGTTACAAATATGCCTTTTGAATGAGGCAGGCAGTAGTGGTAACTAATCTCTGCTTTGTGTCTAAGATCACACCCTCAGGAAATTTGGGTATGTCAGGGATGTTTATAGCTCAAGGTGAGCTTTTGCCAGGTTACCATATTTGCTTTCAATCTTAAATTTATGGCTTCAAGGAACATTTGAGAAATACTATGTATCCGTCAGATTCTTTGGCCTCAAGGAATTTATAGTCTACTGAGGACAAACAGTTGATTGCAATGTGATATAATAAACGATAAGGGAGGAAGTATGTATAGGCACACCCAGGTAAGGAACCTCGCTTAAAGGGTGGAATGGAGAGAAAGACTGTATTAGAGGTTACAATGGAAGATGTGACCCTTCTAGTCAATCCTTAAGAATAAGGAGGAGTTGGGGAAAGAAGAGTATTAGTTATTCTATACAGAGAGATCAGTGTCTGCAAAGGCCAGCAGGCAAAAATTATGCGTTAAAGTACTTAAATAGTTCTTGAAAGCTGGAACATAGTGTTGTAGGAGAAAGAAGCCAGAGACAGATTAGTAAGTACCCTCCTGCTTTGAGTATTATTCTAAGGAATTTGGACTTGACTGGGAACATTTGAAAGATTTTTAAGCACAGGGTAAGGCAGTTATATAATTTGAGCTTAAAGATGATCCTGGCTATAATGTAAAAAAAGGAACTGGAAGCCCTCTACCTCTCACAGTATAATAATAAGTCTTGAGTAAACTAAAATTTTAATGTATTGTTGATCCTTTGGAAAAGTAAAAGAAATCTTCAGGATCCCTAAACAGATGCCAAAATTAAAATCCTAGAGGTGACCAATAAACAAACATGAAAACCAGATTTCCCTGGGGCAAATTATCAAATCAGTCCTCAGATGCAGGGAGTGGTTGGTCAGGAATAAACATTGGGGTTGAAATAAAGGGGAAGCTAGGTTTAAATGTGATCCCAGTTGTGTGGCCATCTTCCCACTGCCCCACTAACCCCCCCCACACACACACACACATAATGTTTGATTCTCAGCAGAAGCAAATGTAGATCTTCCTGTCTGGAGGAAGACTTCTTTAATTTAGGCCTCCAGAATCTCAGATTCACACAAAAAAAATGGAATGAAAAATGAATTGAAAAAAAATCAGAGATTCAGGATGGCGGCATGAGAGGTGAGCCAGAGAACTCCTCCCAAAACCACAGATAGTGTGAAATTATAGTTAATACAACTAACCCTAAAAGAGCAACAGGAAAGAATACCACCAGACTGCATACAGACCTCACGAACGGAGCAGACCTCACAAAACAGGGTAAAGTACGAAAGCCTTGATCCGACCGGACCCGAGCCCTTCCCCCACACCAGCTCACCAGCGGGAGGAAGAGAAACAGCAGGGGAGGGGGTGGAAGCCTGGGACTGCTGAACACCTGGCCCTGGAGATCTGCTTTGTGAGCAGAAATCTACATTGTGTGGTGGTCTGGAGGATGAGGAGCTGAGACAGGCAGAGTGCTTGAGAGACTGATTCTGAACGTTTGTGGAGGATGGGGATCTACATCTGGCCGCTCTAGGACAAAGGAAAGGCAGGCAGTCTGAGAGGCTTCCTAGTAGCCAGAGGGCTGCTGAAGGGGTGGGGTTTGCACGGAGCTTGCTACACGAGAGAAGGGAGGGCTGGACAAGGTTGTCTGGGCACAATGCCCAGCAGGTTGGGAACTTTGAGGAGCTTCAGGCGCTCCATCCCCCTGCCTGCCTACTCAGCTCTGAGGCCCCCCCACTGTGACACGGAGCCTGTTGCATCTTGCTCCTGGCCTGCCGGCACCTGCTGGCAAACTGGCAGTTACTACACTGGCCTCAGGCCGGCTAGAAGGAGGCCCCGCCTACAACAGCTAGAGACACCGAGCACAGAGGCTTACACCAGTGTACTCGGCCAACTGGCTATGATACGGGAGACAGGCAGGCAAGATGGGAATCAGGAAACAGCCCTTTCCTCCCCCCAGGCACCAGCTCTGCTCCCCTACAACCCCCAACTTTACTCTATGGGCTGACCAGCTCCAGAGACTGGAGCTTCTGGGCAATAGAGGGCACCACACAGAAATATGAAACGTCAAAATAACATGGTTCAGACCAAAATCTCCCAAACCGAGAAAAAGGGCCAAATGAAACTGAACTCACCCATCTTCCTGAAAGAGAGTTCAAAATAAAAATCATACACATGCTTATGGAGGTACAGAAAAATATTCAAGAACTCAGGAACAAATTTCAGATGGAGATTAAATCATTAAGAAATTCCATATCTGAAATGAAACATACAATGGAGGGATTTAAAAGCAGATTGGATGTAGTAGAAAAGAGGGTAAAAGGAATAGAAATTAGAAAAGAGGAATGCAAAGAAGCTGAGGCACACAGAGAAAAAAGAATTTCTAAGAATGGAAGAATATTGAGAGAATTGTGTGACCAATCCAAACGGAACAATATTCGCATACTAGGGGTACCAGAAGAAGAAGAGAGAGAAAAAGGGATACAAAATGTCATTTAGGCAGAAATTGCTGAAAACTTCCCCAATCTGAGGAAGGAGATAGTCTCTCAAGCCATGGAATTGCACAGATCTCCCAACACAAGGGACCCAAGGAAGACAACATCAAGACATATCATCATTAAAATGGCAAAGATCAAGGATACAGACTTTTAAAAGCAGCTAGAGAGAGAAAAAAACATCACATACAAAGGAAAACCCATCAGGCTATTATCAGATTTCTCAACAGAAACCTTAAAGGCCAGAAGGAGTGGCATGATATATTTAAGGCAATGAAGCAGAAGGGCTTGAGCCAAGAATACTCTACCCGGGAAGGTTATCATTTAAATTTGAAGGAGGGATTAAACAATTTACAGATAAGCAAAAGCTGAGAGAATTTATCTCCCACAAACCACCTCCACAGTGCATTTTGGAGGGACTCCTATAGATGGAAGTATTCCTAAGACTAAATAGATGTCACCCAACGAATAGACAAAGAGTACAGTATATGATTCAAAACATATAGAGAAAGGAGGGGAAAAAAGCATCTTTAGGTTGTGTTTGTAATAGCATATGAACTGAGTTAAATTAGACTGTTAGATAGTAAGGGAATTACCCTTGATTCTTTTGTAGCCACAAATCTAAAGCCTGCAATGGCAATAAGTACATACTATCGATAATCACCCCAAATGTAAATGGTCTGAATGCACCAATCAAAAGACGTAGAGTCACTGAATGGATAAAAAAACAAGACCCATCTATATGCTACCTGTAAGAGACTCACTTCAAACCCAAAGACATACACAGACTGAAAATAAAGGGAGGGAAAAGATATTTCATTCAAGTAATGGAGAAAAAATCAGGAGTTGCAGTACTAGTATCAGACAAAATAGACTTCAAAACAAAGAAATTCACAAGAGACAAAAAAGGACATTCCATAATGATAAAGGGGTCAATGCAACAAGAGGTTATAACTATTATAAATATCTATGCACCCAACGCAGGATCACCTACATATGTGAAACAAGTACTAACAGAATTAAAGGGGGAAATAGACTGCAATGAATTCATTTTGGGAGACTTCAACACACCACTCACTCCAAAGGACAGATCAACCAGACAGAAAAGAAAGAAAGAAAGGCACTGAACAACGTATTAGAACAGATGGACCTAACGGACATCTACAGAACACTACATCCAAAAGCAACAGGGTACACATTCTTCTCAAGTGCATATGGAACATTTTCAAGAATAGATCATACACTAGGCCACAAAAAGAGCCTCAGTAAATTTAAAAAGATTGAAATTGTACAACCAGCTTCTTAGATCACAAAGATATGAAACTAGAAATAAATTACTCAAAGGAAATGAAAAAGCTCACAAACACATGGAGGCTTAATAACATGCTCCTAAAAAATCAATGGATCAATGACCAAATAAACACAGAGGTCAAGCAATATACGGAGGCAAATAACAACAATAATTCAACACCACAAAATCTGTGGGACACAGCGAAGGCCATGCTAAGAGGGAAATATATTGCAATACAGGCCTACCTCAGGAAAGAAGAACAATCCCAAATGAACAGTCTAAACTCACAATTAATGAAACTAGAAGAGGAAGAACAAATGAGTCCCAAAGTCAGTAGAAGGAAGGACATAATAAAGATTAAAGCAGACATAAATAAAATTGAGAAGGATAAAACAATAGAAAGAATTAATGAAAGCAGGAGCTAGTTCTACAAGAAAATAAACAAAATAGATAAACCCCTAGCCAGACATATCAAGACAAAAAAAGAGTCTACACACATAAACAGAATCAGAAATGAGAAAGGAAAAATCACTACAGACACCACAGAAATACCAAGAATTATGAGAGAATACTATGAAAAATTATATGGTAACAAACTGGATAACCTA
This sequence comes from Smutsia gigantea, assembly GCA_032199065.1. Classification (NCBI taxonomy): domain Eukaryota; kingdom Metazoa; phylum Chordata; class Mammalia; order Pholidota; family Manidae; genus Smutsia; species Smutsia gigantea. Next base: position 113,326 of record JAVSCE010001366.1, on the reverse strand, counting down.
GAAGAAATGGGCAACTTTCAAGAAAAATACAACCTTCAAAGGCTGACCCAGGAAGAAAGAGAAAATCTGAATAGACCAATTACCAGCAAAGAAATTGAATTGGTAATCAAAAAACTACCTAAGAACAAAACTCCTGGACCAGATGGTTTCACGGCAGAATTTTATCAAACATTTAGTGAAGACCTAATACCTATGCACCTTAAAGTTTTCCAAAAACTAGAAGAGGAGGGAATACTCCCAAACTCATTCTGTGAGGCCAACATAACTCTAATACCAAATCCAGGCAAAGGCCCCACAAAAAAAGAAAATTACAGACCAATATCCCTGATGAACATAGATGCAAAAATACTCAACAAAATATTAGCAAACCAAATTCAAAAATACATCAAAAGTATCATCCATCGTATAACAACGAAGCAAAACTGAAGGAACAAAATAGCAGCAGACTCAGGGACTCCAGGAAGGAACTAGCGGTTGCCAAAGGGAGGGGTGTGGGAGGGCAGGTGGGGAGGGAGGGAGAAGGGGATTGAGAGGTATTTTGTTTAGTACACATGGTGTGGGGGATCACAGGGAAAACAGTGTAGCACAGAGAAGGCAAACAGTGAATCTGTATCATCTTACTACACTGATGGACAGTGACTGAATTGGGGTATGAGTGGGAACTTGATAATATGGGTAAATGTAGTAACCACATTGTTTTTTCATGTGAAACCTTCATAAGAGTGTATATCAATAATACTTTAATAAAAAAAAAGTATCATCCATCATTATCAAGTGGGATTCATCCCAGGGATGCAAGCGTGGTACAACATTCGAAAATCCACCAACATCATCCACCACATCAACAAAAAGAAGGACAAAAACCACATGATCATCTCCATAGATGCTGTAAAAGCATGTGACAAAATTCGACATCCATTCATGATAAAAACTCTCAACAAAATGGGTATAGAGGGCAAGTACCTAACATAATAAAGGCAATAAATGACAAACCCATACCCAACATTATACTTAACAGCGAGAAGCTGAAAGCTTTTCCTTTAAGATCGGGAACAAGACAAGGATGCCCACTCTCCCCACTTTTATTCAACATAGTTCTGGAGGTCCTAGCCACGGCAATCAGACAACACAAAGAAATAAAAGGCATCCAGATTGCTAAGGAAGAAGTCAAAGTGTTCCTGTTTGCAGATGACATGATATTGTACGTAAAAACCCTAAAGAATCCACTCCAAAAATACTAGATCTAATATCTGAATTCAGTAAAGTGGGATACAAAATTAATACACAGAAATCTGTTGCATTTCTATACACTAACGGTGAACTAGCAGAAAGAGAAATCAGGAAAACAAATCCATTCAGAATTGCCTCCAAAAGAACAAAATACCCAGGAATAAACCTAACCAAGGGTAGTGAAAGACTTATACTCTGAAAACTACAAGACACTCATGAGAGAAATTAAAGAAGATACCAATAAATGGAAACACATCCCATGCTCATGGAGAGGAAGAATTAATATTGTCAAAATGGCCATCCTGCCTAAAGCAATCTACAGATTCAATGCAATCCCTATCAAAATACCAACAGCATTCTTCAATGAACTAGAGCAAATAGTTCTAAACTTCGTAGAGACCAGAAAAGACCCCAAAGAGCCAAAGTTTTCCTGAGAAGGAAGAATAAAGTGGTGGGAACTATGCTCCCTTACTTCAATCTCTACTACAAAGCCACAGTAATCAAGACAATTTGGTTCTGGCACAAGAACAGACCCATAGACCAAGAGAACAGACTAGAGAGCCCAATAAACCCAAACATATATGGTCAATTAATATACAATAAAGGAGCCATGGATATACAATGGGTAAATGACAGCCTCTCAACAGCTGCTGTTTGCAAAACTGGACAGCTACATGTAAGAGAATGAAACTGGATTATTGTCTAACCCCATACACAAAAGTACACTCAAAATGGATCAAAGACCTGAATGTAAGTCATGAAACCATAAAACTCTTAGAAAAAAGCATTGGCAAAAATCTCTTGGACATAAATATGAGCAACTTCTTCATGAACATATCTCCCCGGGCAAGGGAAACAAAAGCAAAAATGAACAAGTGGGACTATATCAAACTGAAAAGCTTCTGTACAGCAAAGGACACCATCAATAGAACAAAAAGACATCCTACAGTATGGGAGAATATATTCATAAATCACATATCTGATAAGGGGTTGACATGCAAATTATATAAATAGCTCATGCACCTCACCAAAAAAAAGCAAATAACCCAATTAAAAAATGGGCAGAGGAGCTGAACAGACACTTCTCCATAAAAGAAATTCAGATGGCCAACAGGCACATGAAAAGATGCTCTACGTCGCTAATCATCAGAGAAATGCAAATTAAAACCACAGTAAGATATCGCCTCACACCAGTTAGGATGGCCACCATGCAAAAGACAAACAACAACAAATGTTGGCGAGGATGTGGAGAAAGGGGAACCCTCCTACAGTGCTGGTGGGAATGTAAATTAGTTCAATCATTGTGGAAAGCAGTATGGAGGTTCCTCAAAAAAGTCAAAATAGAAATACCATTTGACCCAGGAATTCCACTCCTAGGAATTTACCCTAAAAATGCAGCAGCCCAGTTTGAAAAAGACATATGCACCCCTATGTTTATCACAGCACTATTTACAATAGCCAAGAAATGGAAGCAACCTAAGTGTCCATCAGTAGATGAATGGATAAAGAAAAGGTGGTATATATACACAATGGAATATTATTCAGCCATAAGAAGAAAACAAATCCTACCATTTGCAACAACATGGATGGAGCTAGAGGGTATTATGCTCAGTGAAATAAGCCAGGCAGAGAAAAAGAAGTATCAAATGATTTCACTCATCTGTAGAGTATAAGAACAAAGAGAAAACTGGATGAACAAAACAGCAGCACACTCACAGAACCCAAGAATGGATTAACAGTTACCAAAGGGAAAGGAACAGGGGAAGATGGGTGGGAAGGGAGGGATAAGGGAGAAAAAGGGGTATCACAATTAGCACACATAATGTAGCTGCAGGGGGTGGATTTGGGGAAGGTAGTATAACACAGAGAAGACAAGTAATGATTCTATAGCATCTTACTATGCTGATGGACAATGACTGTAAGGGTGTGTGTGGTGGGGACTTGATAATAGGGGGAGTTTAGTAACCATAGTATTGCTCATGTAATTGTACATTAATAATAGCAAAATTAAAAGATTGTTTTAAAAAAATCTCTTAATGAAATTTCATCAAACATACAAAGACACATCCATGAGAAAAAATCATCAGTAATAACAAATAGGTCATTCAAGGACCTCAGATATTAAAATAATCAGACAATATAAAATACCTATAACAATATAAAATATGACATTTTAAAGGAAATAAAAGAATCACAAAATTAAAAAGAAATCAAAAATGACCAAGGAAATGTGAAAAATAACTATATACAACTTTTAAAATGAAATAGAGTTGAAATCAAAATCTCAGGGTTAGTTTAACATATTATATACAGATGGGGAAAGTACATTGAAGCCATGTATGAAGTAACTGTTCAGAAAGCAATTTAGAGACAAAGGAAATAGAAAATATAAAAGAGAAGTTAACAGACATGGGGATTAGAATAAGAAAGATTGAAGAATCCCATGGGAAAATAATAAAGAAAATGGAGGAGAGCCAAAATTAAAAGAACAGAATTTTTGAGAATTAAGAAATGAACCTACCGATACAGGAAGCAAATACCAAACAGGGTAAGTAAATTGGCACACAGTCGTGTTGTAGTCAAAGTGCGAACACCAGAGACAAGATCATAAAGGACCAAAGGGGAAAAAAACACCTACAAAGAAACCACAGTCAAGAGTAATGATAGGTTTCTCACTGCCACATGGAAACTAGAAGAGCAAGTTATTATATCGTCACTGTGATAAGAGAAAACCATCAACCTAGGATTTTATGTCCAGAGAATCTGTCAAGAATGATGGTAAAGACTTTTCCAGCAAACAGAATAAACTTTGCCTCCCAACAGACTTTCACTTAAGGACATTCTACTTTAGGAAGAAGGAAAATGGTACCAGAAAGGAGGTCTGAGATGCAAGATGGAATGGTGAGCCAAGAAATTGGCAAGCATCTAAGTAAACCTAAAAAAGTGCTGCTTATATAAAACAGTGCTAATAAAAATGTCTAATTTTTGAGGTAAAAAAAGATAAAATATTGGTCAACTAGGAGAATAGTTAAAATACTGATTCATTTAAAACAGATCAAATATGTGACTTAACAAACCAATAAAAAATGGAATTTAAATTTTAATGAAAAATTGTTTGCCACAATTTAACTTTGTGAACCTCTGTCATATTACATAACCTTCATAAGCCTTTAGTTTCCTTTCCTTTAGAATGTGGATAATAGTAATACGTCCATTATAGGGTTGTTGTGAAGATGTGATCGGATTATGCATATGCAACGCAATGAGTATTCAATAAATATTAGACATTACAACTATTAATAGTGATTTAGTTTTGGTAGTGCTTTAAAGCCATGCTAAAACTTCCCTGCCAGCATCTACCTAGCTTCATTCCAGTGAGAGGGAATATGCTACCCCTAAAGATAGCTAAAGAGTGTTAAACAGTTCTGATGTGTCTTTCCTGTGTTAATCCTAAATCCTTGCTCAGAACCTTCAGGATTCAATATTGCCTTTCAGTAAAAAGTTCAAAGCATCAAAGCTTTCCACAGCCTGGCCCCAACCAACTTGATATCGTGATTTCTGTAAATCCTGGAGTTAGATCTCTAAGCATATTTGAAATCTTCCTTGACACTTTTGCTTAGAATGTCCTTGTGATGAGTAGGTAAAATTGGGTTTCCTCCCACATCTCGAAAACCCTTCCTCTCTGCTAAAAGTCAACGTACTCTTCAAATCCCATAAAAGTTCCTGACTACTCTAGTCCAAAGGTGATTTATAATTTGAAAAATTATCATCTAACCCACTTCCAGAAGTCAATTATGCCTATTTCTTCTGCTTTTTCAATTGAGCTTTTATTTAAATTTTAAATTATCACAGAACTTTCCTTAAGTTTGTATGATCTTTCCAACTAGATTTCTAGCTCCTTGAGCACAGTAAGTATTTCTTACATGTCTTTGTATCCCCTGTAGCTCCTAGGGAAGGGAAACTAACATGTAAGTGCTCACTATATGGTAAATGTTTTCTTATATCTATGTAACATCTCATTTATTCCTCACAGAAAACATATAAAGATATTATCTATATCCATTTTACAGCTAAGGACATTGCACTTGAGAAAGGTTAAGTAACATACCCAAAGCACTTTAGTCAGTGGCAGAACTGGGGTTTCTACTACACAATGCATTTAAATAGCTTGCAAATAATACATATCTTGGAGGAGTAAAAGGCTCATGTGTTTTATACATTTTTTAAATTGAAGTATAGTTAATAGACAATATTATGTTTCAACTATAGGACACAGTGATTCATACATTATTAAATCCTCACCTCAGTGCAGTTACTATCTGTCAACATAGAAAGATGTTACAGAAACATTGATCATATTCTCCATGTTACATTCTATCCCCATGACCAACTTATATCATGACTGAGATTTTTATACCCCTTTATCCCCCTCAACCACTCCACCCACCCACTCCAACTCCTCCCCCAAGATAACCACCAGTCTCTCAGTGCCTGTGAGTCTATTGCTGTTTTGTTCATTTTGTTTTTTTTTAAGCTTCCACATATAAGTGAAATCATACTGTGTTTGCCTTTCTCCACCCAGGTTTATACATTTTTCTACTTATTTGTATCCCACTCTGAAATTTAGAGTGTCATGGAAACAGATTTCAAGGAAGCCAAAAATTCTTCCTCAAAATTAAAATTTGACGTGCCAATTATTAACTAACAGCTAAACAATAGGAATTCACAAAGAACTTGAAGTCAGACATAAAATCATCATTTGGGGGTTTGGGTTAAGAGAATTAGAGATTCTATTTTGTTACTTTATGATTTGAGTTCATGTAATGTGACAATGAAATGAATCACAACAAAGTCGGACATTCTTAGTGTGCTTGCTGCAAGTCTGTATCCCTTTCAGAACATTCTTTCTCTTTTTCCATTTTCTAGGGTTACACATCTTTCTGGAATGACTGTATATCATCTGGCCTGCGAGGGGGCATCCTGATAGAGCTGGCCCTGCGGGGTCGAATTTATCTGGAACCCCCCACCATGCGTAGGAAGCGACTGCTAGACAGAAAGGTAGAGCATCCTCTGAACATCCTTTCAACTAATGAAAAGGCAAATGCCAGCAGTCCTTTCGGAGGGATAGGAAGCTCTGAGTGGTGAGACAATATAAGTATCACTGACTCAGCTGTCCCATTGTCTCAGAGGTTTAATTTTTCTATAACAGAATAATCCAAGTATCCATAGGCTAAAGAACTCTAAGAAGTTCATGGTTTAGTCTTCCTTTTTATACAGAAAAATCACATTTAGGATGCTTTTATTTCTGCCTCTGTATCTATTGCTGTAACATTATGAAATAGAGTTTTATACAGAAGTAGGCAAACACATGGGTCAGGTACATACTTTGCTTAACTGGTTATCCTCAGGTAAACAGTTTCTCTCCTTCCATTTTTTGCAAGTCCTCTCCAGCATATGAGCTATATGCCTCTCTCCATTTTCTTATTATTTATTTTTTCCACTCACAACTTCCCTGTCATACTCAGCACTCTACTGAAACTACATTCTTAGGTACCATCAGCTTCTTCAGTCTTCAGTTTGACACTTTTGACCACCTCCTACTTGAAACCTTCATTCTTGGCCTTTGTTCTAACATATTCTCTTGCTTCTCTGGCTATACCCTATTTCCTTTACTTCTCCATTCCTTAACATCTAAGTTTCAGTTTGTATCCTTGTGCATAGCTTTCTATCCTTTTGGAGATAATCATTTACCTTTACAGTTTAATCTATCACCATCATGATATTAGCTCTCAAATCCCAGGACTGTCTTCTTTTCCCACCCCAGGAACATATTTAACTACTGGCTAGACATTTAAACCTGGCTGTCCCATATCAGTTAACACCAAACTTACCAACTTTCCCCCAAACTGGCTTCCTTTCCTAATTTTACTTTCGTGATTACCTTTACTAGTTGTTTCACAAGTTGATTTTCCAGACCAAAAAATTTATTATTGAATCTTTTTTGCATTATAATTTATATCCAGTTTGCCATGAGGTCCCCTTCAAATGTTATTTTTGTCTCCTCACTATCACCAAATACTAGATTTTAAACTTCTTGAGGACAGGGACAGTATATTATGCTGCTTTGCATTTCCTACAGCACTTACCCAGTAATGCATATGTGGTATATTGAAAATTTTTAATTTGAATGAAATCAATGGACCAGGGCCCCTTGTTTTTCCTTTCCTGAAAGGTGCTGCTCAAGTCAGACGGCCCGACAGGTGATGCTTTGCTGGATGAAACTCTCAGACACATCAAAGGAACTGAACCCACAGAAACCGTCCAGACATGGATAGAGCTACTCACCGGTAGGATGCCTCAAAAATGATTTTTTAAATCCCACTATTGGTAATCTTTATCCCACTTTTAAGTTCAGAAAAAGTCCAGAAATTCAAGGTGCTGGGTAAGATATATATGGCTCACTGTTTAACTGTACTTACAAGGGCCAGAAAAGGCATAGTTAGTCAATACATAAAGGTTTCCAAAGCTTCACCTTACTCTCTGCCCACCCCATAAGCTCTTTAACAATACTCTTCACAAGAAAATTTTTTAACATCTTTACTGATACATAATTCACATACCATACAATTAACCCATTTAAAATGTACAATTAAAGCATCTCACTATGCTGATGGACAGTGACTCTAATGGGGTATGTGGGGGGGACTTGATGATGTGCGGAGTCTAGTAACCATAACGTTGCACATGTAATTGTAGATTAATGATACCAAAATTAAAAAATGTACAATTAAATGGATTTTAATATATTCACACAATTGCACAGCCATCATCACAATCTATGTTTAGAGCATTTTCATCACCCCAAAAATAAACCCCAGACTTGTTAGTGGTTTTTACCACATTACCCCAACCCTCCTGCCCAGCTCTAGGCAACCACTAATCCACGTTCTGTCTCTATAGATTTGCTTATTCTGGATCATACAACTTATGGTTTTTTGTGACTGGTGGCTTAAGATTAATATTTTCAAGGTTCATCATGTTTTAGCATGTATCAATACTTCTTTCTTCCTTTTTAAGGACAAGTTCAAAAACTTTAATGTAACTAGATATATGGCATAAAATTTTAGGAGAATCTTACACAGGACACTTTGAGATCGCAGCCAGTGTCACCTTCTAGAACAATTTTTTTAATTGAAATTTTTATTGTGATATTTTAGAGTTCCCATGCAATTGTAAGAAATAATACAGAGATCCACTTATATGCTTTGCCCAGAATCCCCCACTGGTAACATTTTACAAAACTGTAGTAGAATGTGACAACCAGGATACTGCCATTGATACAATCTGCCAGTCTTATTAGAATTTCCCCAGTTTTAACTTGACTCCTTTTTATTGCCAAATAATATGTCATTGTATGGATGTACCACATTCGTTTATCCATGCATCAGTTGATGGACATTGGGGTTACTTCACTTTTTGGATATGATGAATAATGCTGCTGTGAACATTCATGGACAAGGTATTGGGTGGGTATGTTTTAATTTCTTTTGATTATATAATTGACTTTTTATTGTGGTAAAATATGCTAACTTAATATTTATGATTTTAACTATTCAAAAGTGTACAATTCAGTGATATCAAATACATTTACAGTGTTGTGTGACTATCAACTCTTCTCTAACCAATGCTTCCTCCTCATCCTAAACATCCCTCTTCTCCCCTCATTCCCTGGCAACCTTTCTTCTACTCTCTGTCTCTGTGAATTTGCCCACACCAGGTAACTCATGTAAGTGGAATCATACAATATTTGTCCTTCTATATCTGACTCATTTCACTAAGCAAAATGTTTTCAATGTCCATTCATAATATAGCATATATCAAGATTTCATTCCATTCCTTTTTATGGCTGAATAATATTCCATTGTATGTATATACCACATTTTGTTCCTTTCATCTGTTGATTCATTTTTGGGTTGTTTCCACCTTTTGGCTGCTGTGGATAATACTGCTATGAACATTGGTATACAAATATCTGTTCACGTTTCTGCTTTCTTTTCTCTTACCTAGGAATAGAATGGCTGAGTCATATTATAGTTCTGTGTTTTAAGAAACTACCAAACCGTTCTCTACAGACACTGCACCCTTTTACATTCTCACCAGCCATGCATAAGCATTCCACATCCTCATCAATACTTGTTATTTTCTGTATTTTCTTGTGTTTTGTGTGTAATTATAGCCATCCTGGTAGTTGTGAAGTGAAATCTCATTGTGGTTTTGATTTGTATTTACCTAATGACTAATTATGTTGAACATCTTTTCACGGGTTTATTGGCACTTGTATTTCTTCATTCAAGTCCCTTGCCTCTTTCTGAATTATATTGTTGTTGTTGATTTTTAGAAGTTTTTTATATTCTAGATATTAATGTGTTATATATGATTTGCAGATATTTTCTCCTATTCTGTAGGTTGTCTTTTCACTTTTTTGATGGTAACCCTTGATGTATAAAAGTTCTTAATTTTGATGGAATCCAATTTATCTATTTTTACTTTTGTTGCCTGCATTTTTGTTATCACATCCATGAAAAAGATTGACCTTTCCCTGTTGAATGGTCCTGGCAGCCTTGTTGAAAATCAGTTGACCATATATGTGAGGATTTCTTTCTTTATAAGGCTCTCTATTCTATAGCATTGATTTATATGTATATCCTTAGGTCAGTACCATACTGTTTTACTTACTATAGCTTTGTAGTTAGTTTGAAGTTGAGAAGTATGAGTCCTGTAACTCTATTCTTCTTAAGATTGTTTTAGCTGTTTTGGGTCCCTTGGAATTCCATATGAATTTGAAGATCAGCTTTTCCATTTCTGTGGGAAAGGCTACTGGATTTTGATAGAAATTGTGTTGAAACTATAGATCTCTTTGGGTGGTATTGACATCTTAACAATATTAAGTCCTCCTGTCCATCAAATTGGGATGTCTTTCCATTATTTTGGTCACCTTTAATTTCTTTCAGCAGGGTTTTATATTTTTTCAGCATATAAATCTTTCATGTACTTTGTTAGGCTTAGTCCTAAGCATTTAATTCTTTTAGATGCTATTTAAATGGAATTACTTTTGTAATTTCCTATTCGGACTGTTCATTACTGGTATAGATATAACTGATTTTACTGTGTTGATCTTGTACCTGCAACTTAGTTGAATTTGTTTATTAGCTCTGGTGGCTTTTTTGTGTCTTCTTCGAGATTTCCTATTTATAGGATCATGTCATCTGCAAATATAATAGTTTTAGCTTTTCTTTCCAATTTGGATGCCTTTAGTTTTTGCCTTTTCTTCTCTAAAAGTTCTGCCTAGAACTTCCAGTACATTATTGAGTAGCAATGAGGAAAGAAGGCATTCTTATGTTGTTTCTTTGAAGGAAAGCTTTCAGTCTTTTACCATTGAGTATAATATTAGCTGTGGGTTTTTCAAAAATACCCTTTATCATGCTGAGGAATTTTCTCTTTATTCCTAGTTTTCGGAGAGTTTTTTTCATAAAAGGGTGTTCATTTTTATCAAATGTCTTTTAAGTCAAGTGAGATAATTTGTTTTCCTCCTTCATTCTATTAATGTGATGTATTACATTGTTTGGCTTTTTTAAATTGAGATACAATTGACATGTATTAACACTCGTTTCAGGTATACAACATATTGATTTGGTATTTGAATATATTGTGAAATGATCATCACAGTAAGTCTAGTCAACATCCATCACTATACATACTTACTATGTTATTCTCTTGTGATGAGAACTTATTAAGATCTACTCTCAGCAATTTTCAAATAAACAATACAGTGCTATCAACTATAGTAACCCTGCTGTACATTACATCCCCAGGACTTACTTATTTTATAACTGGAAGTTAATATCTTTTGACCACCCCCATCTCTGACAACCACCAATCTTTCTCTGTATCTGTGATTTTGGGGGGTTTTTTGTTTTTGTTCTTTAAAGTCAATATATAGTGAGATTTTATGGTATTTGTCTTTGTCTGACTTACTTCACTTAGCCTCAGGGTCCTCCATATTGTCTCAAATGGAAAGATTTCCTTCTTTTAATGACTGAATAATATTTCATTATGTATATATGCCACATTTTCTTTATCCATTCCTCCATCAGTGGACAGTTAGGTTACTTCCATATCTTAGATGGAATTGTAAATAATGCTGCAGTGAACATCAGGATGCATGTATATTTTCAAGTTAATGTTTCGTTTCCTTTAAATAAATACCCTGAAGTTGGAACTGCTGGATCATATGAGAGTTCTATTTTAAATTTTTTGAGGAACCTCCATACTGTTTTTCATAGTATCTGCACCAGTTTACATACCTACCAATAATTCACAAGGGTTTCCTTTTCTCCACATCCTCTCCAGCACTCGTTATTTCTTGTCTTTTTGATAATAGCCATTCTAACAGATATGAGATGATATCTCATTGTAGTTTTTGATTTGCATTTCCCTCATGATTAGTGATGTTGAGCAGTTTTTCATGTACCTTTTTTGCCCTCTGTATGTCTTTGGAAAAATGTCTATTCAGATCCTTTTCCTGTTTGATTTTCTTATGTTACATTACTAGGATAAGGTTCACTTGACCATGGTGAGTAATCCTTTTAATATGCTATCAGATTCAGTTTGCTAATATTTTATTAAGTTTTTGCACCTATAGTCATAAGGGTTATTGGTTTGTGATTTGATCTAAAATGAGTCTCTTGTAGACAGCATATAGTTGGACCATGTTTTTTAACTCATGCTTCCAGTCTTTGTCTTGTGATTGAATAGCTTAACCCACTTACTTTATAACTGTAAGTTTGTATATTTTTATTTATTTATTTATTTGTTTATTTTTTATGTGGCTTGACCCAACTGACCTGGGCTGGTGAGGAAACATACACATTGAATTTCTTTTTTTTTGTTTTTTAATTATTTTTATTAAGGTATTATTGATATACACTCTTATGAAGGTTTCACATGAAAAACAATGTGGTTACTACAATCACCCATATTATCGAGTACCCCCCATACCTCATTGTAGTCACTGTCCACCAGTGTAGTAAGATGCCACAGAGTCACTACTTGTCTTCTCTGTGCTACACTGTGTTCCCCGTGAATGACCCCCACACCATGTGTACTAATCATAATACTCCTCAATCCCCTTCTCTCTCCCCCACCGCTCCCCTTTGGTAATCACATCCTTCTTGGAGTCTGTGAGTCTGCTGCCGTTTTATTCCTTCAGTGTTGCTTCATTGTTATACTCCACAAATGAGGAAAATCATTTGGTACTTGTCTTTCTGCCTGGTTTATTTCATTGAGCATAATACCCTCTAGCTCCATCGACGTTGTTGCAAATGGTAGGATTTGTTTCTTTCTTATGGCTGAATAGTATTCCATTTTGTATAGGTACCACTTCTTTATCCATTCATCTACTGATGGACACTTAGGTTGCTTCCATATCTTGGCTATTGTAAATAGTGCTGCGATAAACATAGGTGTGTATATGTCTTTTTGAATCTGAGAAGTTGTATTCTTTGGGTAAATTTCTAGGTGTGGAATTCCTGGGTCAAATGATATTTCTATTTTTAGTTTTTTGAGGAACCTCCATACTGCTTTCCACATCATTGAACTAGTTTACATTCCCACCAGCAGGTTAGGAGGGTTCCCCTTTCTCTGCATCCTCCCCAGCATTTGTTGTTCTTAGTGTTTTGGGTGGTGGCCATCCTAACTGGTGTGAGGTGATATCTCATTGTGGTTTTTATTTGCATTTCCCTGATAATTAGTGATGTGGAGCATCTTTCCATGTGCCGTTGGCCATCTGAATTTCTTCTTTGGAGAAGCGGCTGTTCAGATCCTCTGCCCATTTTTTAATAGGCTTATTTGCTTTTTGGGTGTTGAGGTGTGTGAGTTCTTTATATATTTTGGATGTTAACCCCTTGTTGGATATGTCATTTACAAGTATATTCTCCCATAGTATAGGATGCCTTTTTGTTCTGCTGATGGTGTCCTTTGCTGTACAGATTTTTAGCTTGATGTAGTCCCATGTGTTCATTTTAACTGTAAGTTTGTATTTTTTGAACCACTTGAATTTAAAGTGATTACTGATAAGGAGACACATATTTCTGCCATTTTGCTCTTTGCTTTCTAAATGGCCTGTAGCTTTTTGGTCCCTCTTTTTCTGCATTACTTTGTCTTTTATGTTCAGGTGATTTTTTGGAATGAAACATTTTGATTCTCATTTTCTTTTGTGTATATTCCATAGATATATTTTGTGTGTGTTCCATAGACATTTAACATCCTAAGGTTATAACAACCTTATTTGAATTTATAGCAGCTTAACCTCAGTAACATACAAAAATTCTGCCCTTATGGAGCTCTGATCCACTCTTTCTGTTTTGATGGTACAGATTATATCTTTATACATTGTGTGCCCAATACATAGATTAATAATAGTTTTAAATGTATTTATCCTTTAAAGCATATAGAAAATAAAAAGCAGTGTTACAAACCTAAAATTACAATAATACTGGCTTTTATACTTCTCCTTGTATTAGTTTTGTTGGGTATCCAAATTTCTTCATACTGCTTCAAGTGACTGTCTAGATTCTCTTCATTTTCAACCTGCAGGACTCCTTTTTAGCATTTCTGGTAAGGCAAGTGTAGCAGTAACAAACTTCCTCAGTTTTTGTTTATCTGGGAAAGTCTTAATTTACCCTTCATTTTTGAACAGTTTTTCTGGATATAGAATTCTCAATTGACAGGTTTGTGTCCTTTAATCTCTTGGAATATACCAGCCCACTGCCTTCCAACCTCCAAAGTTTTTATGAGAAATCTGAGGACGGTCTTATTGAGGATACCTTGTATGTAACAACTCACTTCTTTCTTCCTTCTTTCAAGATTCTTATCTTTGGCTTTTGATAGTTTGATTATAGTGTGTCTCAGTGTGGGTGCTTTATTCAACATTGAATTTGTTAAGCTTGGATTTGCAGGTTTATTCCTTCATCAGATTTGGAAAGTTTTCAGCCATTATTTCTGCAGATACTCTTTCTGCCCCTTTCTCTCCTCCTGGGATTCCCACAATACAAATACTGGTCCGTTTGAACCCATGGGCTCTATTCACTTTTTTCCCATTTGTTTTCTTTCTGTTCCCCAGACTATATAATTTCAGTTGTCCTATCTTCATGGTTGCTAATTCGTTCTTCTGCCTCCTTAAATCTGCTTCTGAACCTGTATAGTGTATTTTTCATTTCATTTATTGTATTTAAGCTCCAGGCTCTCTTTTTGGTTTCTTCTTATATTTTCTATCTCTATTAATTTTATTTGGTTCATACATCATTTTCCTGTCTTTGCCCATGCCATCTTTTAGCTCTTCGAGCATCTTTAAGACAGTTGTTTTCAAGTTTTTGCCTAGAAATCTGACACCTGCGCTTTCTCCATATGTCCATTTGCCCTACTGTCCTATTTGTATGATTTGTGATACTTTTTCTTCCTGTTGAAAACGGGACATTTGAAACTTATAATATGGTAACTCTGGAAGTCACATTCTCCCTAGTTCCCAGGGTTTGCTGTTTTTTGTTTGTTATACAGTGTCTCTGTGCCATGGCTCAGACTGAGGTGAAAGCTTCACACCCAGGTCTTTCCTGAAGTTACATTTTTCCTGGCTTTCTAATACACAGTGTATATGTGGTGGCTTTTGAATGTTAAAACAAACACACACATGACCCTTATCCTTTAAATCCCCTGGAAGCTGCTTCAGCTGGTGGATATTGGAACGATGGCAGCCACCTCTCCCTAAATGTCAGCCATCAGAATCCGCAACCCATAATCAAAACATAGATCCCAATATTTCAAGGACAAAGTCTCTGTTGCCCAGCCTAACTCCAGCAAGCCACACCAAAATCACAGGTTGCTATCCCCACAGCTGCCTGTGGGGTTGGGGGCTGGCTGACAAGTAATCACTGCACTGAGTTCTGAGACTGACCAGTATGGATCTCAGTTTGCCGGTCAAGGCTTGCCCTGGGATCCACAAGCATTCAAACGGACTCAAGTTCCAAAAATAGTTATTAAGATAAAGTCTGCTAGTACAGTTGTTGTCTAGGTGGAGAGATGGATTTCCGATGCTTCCTATTCAGCCATCACCCCTGATGTCATACATCAAATATTAACATTTTAAAGAAATTTGTCATCTATATCCAGTTTGTCACTGGGGCCCACTCAAATATTATTTTTGTCTTCCCACTATTACCCCATACTAAATTTTAAACTTCTTGAAGACAAGGGATAAGGGACTGTTGTTCAAAGTGGCTATACCATTTTACATTCTCACCACCAGTGTGTAAGAGTTTCAGTTCCTCCAAATCCTTATCAACAGTTAATACTCTTTTAATTTTACTTTAATAATGTTACTGTATAATAGTATCTCATTATGATTTTTATTTGCATTTCCCTAATGACTAATGATGTAGAACTTACCATCTTTTTATGTGCTTGTTTGTATATCTTTAGAGAATTGCCTATATACACTTTTACCCATTTTTGAATTTACCTTTATTTTATTGAGTTATAGTTTTTATATATTCTAAATACAAATTTCTCATCAGATACATGATTTATAAAATTTTCTCTCTGTGGGTTTTTTCACTTTTTTCATGGTGTCCCTTGAAGCATGCAAGTTTTCAATTTTGATACATTCCAATTTTCTCTTTTTTTTTTTTTGCTTGTGTTTTTGGTGTACTATCCAAGAAACTATGGGCTAACCCAACACAATAAAAACTTATTCCTGTATTTTCCTCAGAGAGTTGGATTTAATTCCACTGTGGTTGGATAGCACACTTTGTATATTTTCAGGTCTTTATTAAGGTTTGTTTTATGACTTAGCTTATGGTCTATCCTTGAGTATGTTCCATGTGTGCACTTGAGAAGGACATGTATTCTTCTCTTACAGGGTAAAATGTTCTATAGATGTTTTGTTAGGTCTAGTTGATTTATAGCGTTGTTCAGGTCTTCTGTTTCTTTTCCCCATAGGTGAAACCTGGAACCCCTTCAAATTACAGTACCAGCTGAGAAATGTAAGAGAGCGAATTGCAAAGAACCTAGTAGAGAAGGGTATTCTAACCACTGAGAAGCAGAATTTCCTCCTATTTGACATGACTACGCATCCAGTGACCAATACAACAGAAAAACAGCGACTAGTGAAAAAACTTCAAGATAGCGTCCTAGAGAGGTGGGTAAATGACCCTCAGCGTATGGACAAGCGAATATTAGCACTCCTGGTGTTAGCCCACTCCTCAGATGTGCTAGAGAATGTCTTCTCCTCTCTGACAGATGATAAGTATGATATGGCAATGAATCGAGCCAAGGACCTCATAGAACTGGACCCTGAAGTAGAGGGGACAAAGCACAGTGCCACAGAGATGATCTGGGCTGTGCTGGCAGCCTTCAATAAATCCTAAGGTCAGCAAATGGGCTCCTCCTTGTTCCCTTGCTGGCTTGGTGACTGTGAAAGACACCATCACTGAGATTTTTGTGATGAGAGATTTTTCCTTCTTTATTTTTTTTCCTTCTCTTGACTCAGACTTGTGATTTGGGGAGAGCAACTTCAGGGCTTCTACATAGACCTTGACCATAATAAGCAGACTTTGTTTCTCCCTATACTTACACTCCAGAGGCGAATAAACTGGGTGAACTCACACACACCCTATAAACACTTTCTCTCATTTCTTGGTTTACTTCCATCCCGTGTGCTTATGGATAATTAGGAATAGTTAAGTGGAATTTGGAGTTCTCCAGCTATTGGATATGAATGAGATGCACAACAAACCATTTATTACTTTCTTTACAGTTTGTTTTTTCTATCTTAAATACATGTTTCAAAGTCTTTGTCAGACTCTGCTAAGTAGTGTAGCTTATTGAAATAACTGTCTCTTTGAATAAGGAGCAAAAGAAACAAAATTAATTTTTTGAGCAGATGGTCTCTGGAATTTTATGTCCTGCTATAATTCCGGATATATTTACCTGGTTCTTAGACTCCTAGAACCAGAAACATATTCTATAGTCTCTCTCAGCATTATCCTACTCCTTCATTCATTAGGACAAAGGTCTAAGTTTTTAAAAAATCTCTCAGATACATCCTTCTCACAATCAGCATTGCAATTTATAAAGGGAAGGAAGTGGCATGAGAATTTCCACCCCTTAGCACATAACTGTTTCGTTCCTCCAGATTATATGTATCTGCTGTGATTGAATTGAGGAAGTTAGAGATTTCAATTACTAAATAGCAGCTGAGTCCACAGAGTATATGTAAACTCCAGATCTTCTTGTTCCCTGTTTTTGGCTTCCTATATAAAATTGGTACATTCTGTCTATGTTTAAGGGTTCTGGAAGTAGTTTTGTCTATATTCAAACCACAGATACTCTCCTAATCCTTGGTCTTGTTTCAACACAACTATCTCTTTCTAGATGAATCTCTAAAACATTTTTCAGTTCAGTAATGAGTATAAAAAGAAGCTCGTTAAGAAAAATCCTATTTAGAGGGGCAATTGAGTGCCAAAAACATGATGATACAAAGTCCAGTATTTGGAAATATAAAGAAGACAGGCACCAAGTGTGCTAATTTCAAGCATTTATTATGCTGATATTTTTAATGGCTCTTGCCTCTGGACCATTACAGAGAAAGAGGCTGTCAGAGGTCTAATAAAGATGACCCAGCCCTGATACCTAATCTTCCTGATCAGAAGTAATTAAATGAATGATTAATAACTTTCACCTCTTCCCCCAAACCTTCAGTCTAGCCCTACAAAATTCCCCTACTCTTTTTTTTTCATTGTTGATTACAGGTATTACTTAAGTGACAAGAGATATAAATTTTAACATGAATTAAGTTCTGAATGTGAGGCTCAGTAGAGCTTCGGTCTGGCTTTCTAAAAGTACAAAAACCAGTCCATGTGTTGTCTCTACCTGAATTAGTTTTCCTTTCCAGTTGAACAATTCAGCATGAACCAGGTTTTCCTGTGGAAAGTTGCAGCTTGGTTGGGGGGTTGGTTGAGTTCTTTCTTGCAATTCTTGGTCAGTGTTTATTTTTATATTATATCTCAATAAAATGAGGATGTCTTCAGTTTGGGTCCACATAATGTTCACCACAAAATACTTTCTTATTTAATGCATATGGCCTTCACATTTCTGTATAATAAAGATCAATTATTGGCTCTCTTGTCTCTTTGTGAAGTTTTACAACTTCAGTTATGTATTTTAACTGGAAATAATAACTTTTTTTCCATACAAGGCCAGTAACACTACCCTTTTTTACTAGGATACCAGACTTGGTTTCATCCTGTATAGAAAATTAGGGATACACAAATATAACTGTAACATATATAGTCTGTGGGGCAGGGCACATCAAGGCTACTCTGAACATCAGCTAATATTGTAGTCTGAATAGTCTCTCCATCTCAGTCAAAATAAGTTACCCAATTTTGCCATTATTACCATGAAGAGAATTTAGGTGAAACCTAAATTTATCTCAGAGCTGAAAGTCTTTAAGTTCGAAACATAGGTAATATAACTGACTCTAAGAGAGTTAATAACATATGAAAAGATAATTGTGCTTGTGATTAGCTTATTCTTCCCTTCTTTATAATGTCTACAACACAAGGGACAATAAGAAAGGTAGTTACTAGGATTGTTCATGCTTCCCTGTTATTTTTATTTCAGAGAAAGCATTGTTCCCATAAGGAGGAGAGGTACCTTGCTAAAATATAGGCTCCTAGCAAATCAGTCTCTGGGTTTGGGGCCTTAGAAAGCTGCATTTTAAAAACAGTCTCTACTGTTTCATAGATTAGGTAACAAACATGTGGTCTTCCACAGAATATTCAGACTGCTGGCTACTACTTTGTAAACACCATTTTTTTTCCCACTTGTTGTGAATTCAAGGAAATGACTTGTATCCCTTGGAGTGTTTAATTACTTTGCTACCTTTTTTCCTCTTTCTGTTGTGGTCTGAGTTTGTTTTCTACCTGAAAGATGCATTTCAAATATGCTGTTACCCATCCCTGGCTGGAGGTGTCTTTGGGATGGGAGTACCCAGGAGGCGCATGGATCCACAGCATGTGAACCGTGGTTAGAGTCAGAGGTGACTGCCAGTACTGCTTGGCCTACGGGTAAGCCTAATCACTAACCCCTTTTCCTTTGTAAAACTGAAAACCCTTTAATAAAGTAAGTAACACACACACACACACACACACACACACACACACACACACACACACACACACAAAACTAGTCTCTAAAAGCTTGCACATTAACATTTGAGAAGCCTGATTTATATTTTATTGCCTATAATTCATCCAAAACATACTGAGCATTTACAAGTTAATTGACACTTTCTGGGTGCTGACAATAAAAAGTTATAGGGGATTAAACAAGATGGCGGCATGAGAATTCAGGCAGAAAGCTCCTTGAAAAACTACATATAACATGAAAATACAGCAAATACTACCAATCCTGAAAGAGTGACCAGAGAGAAGACTGCGACAGATGGCCTACATCTGGGGAAAAGAGAAAACCTCACAGAAAAGGATAAAGTAGCAAAGCCACAATCCAGTGAAACTCAAGCCTTCCTGCCACCCTAGCTCACCAGCGGGAGGAAGAGAAATGGAGCAGGAACGGAGTAGAAGCCCAGGACTGAAAAATACCCACCCCTGGATATCTGCTTTGGGGGCATAAACCCGCATTTCATGGTGCTCTGGAGATTAGAGGGGTTGGAAAGCAAACACAGGCAGAATACTCTGAGATTCCAGCTGCTTACAGAGAACAGGTACCCACAACCAGCCACTCGGGGACAAAAGACAGACACGTTGAAATACTTCCCAACAGTGAGAGGGCTGTTAAAGAGGCAAGGATTACACAGAGCTTGCTGATCAGGAGAAACAGCAGGTGGACAAAACTGTTCCACCAAACTCAGCCCAGCAGGGTGGGAACTTGCAGGAGCTTCACACGCTCCATCCCCCGGGCTGGCAATGCAGCGCCAAGGCTCCCCACTGCAATACACAGCCCAGCATTCCTTCCTCCTGGCCAGCACCAGTTTGCAAACCTGCTGCCCCTGCCATCACTCCAGGCCAACGGGAGGGCAGCCCCTCCTCTGGCAGCTACATGGAGGCTCTGCCCTGTGTGCTTGGCCCACTGGCCCTGACAGTGGAGGTAGGCACTGTGGCTAGGAAGCAGAAAAGAGCTCTTTTCTCCCAGCAGGCACTGGCGCTGTGTGCCTGCAAACCCCCACCATTCTTCCAGGTGCTGGGCAGCCCCAGAGAGTAGAGCTTCTGGGCACTGGAGGGCGCTGCCTACACAAACTTATTATTCCATAGGAATCATTAGAATTATGAAATGGCAAAAGAACCTGGTATAGATCAAAATCCCTCAAACACCAGAAACAGGGCTAAGGGAAACAAAAATCACCAATCTTCTTGATAAAGACTTCAAAATAAAAATCGTAAACATCCTCATGGAGCTACAGAAAAATATTCAAGACCTCAGGGAGGACTTCAAGAAAGAGAAACTATGAAAAACATAGTATCTGGGAGATTCTCAAGATGGCAGCATGAGTAGGGTGGCAGAAATCTCCTCCCCAAACCATATATATTTTGAAAATACAGCAAATACAACTATTCCTAAAAGGGAGACCAGAAGATACAGTACAGCAGCTAGGCTACATCTACATCTGCAAGAACTCAGCATCTCATGAAAAGGGTAAGATACAAAGCCGTGACCCAGCAGGACCTGAGCACTCCCCCTGCCCCAGCTCACCTGCGGGAGGAAAAGAATCAGAGTGGGGAGGGAGTGGACGTACAGGACTGCTAAATAACAAGCCCTAGTAATCTGCACTGGGAGCACAGACACACATTGCAGGGTGTACTGGTTTTTAGAGAAATGGAAAAGTAAAATCTGAGATGGAGACTGCAAACAGGTCCCCACAGCTGGCAGCCCTGGGACAAAAGAAAAGCGTGCACTTTAAAAGTCTTAAAGGGACAAGGGCTTGAGAGTTGGACAAAATCGTCCTGGCACATTCAGCCCAGCAGGCTGGGAACTTTAAGGAACATCAGGCACCCTAACCCCCTGGGTGGCCACACAGATCCAAAGCCCCTCACGGCGATAACCTGTTTGCCATTCAGAGATGGCACAGAGCCCAGAAGGCACAAAGGGGCTTTATTCTTGTGGCGAACACGCACTGCTCCCCTGGAACTCCCGCAAGAACCCTAGGCCATCATGAGGGCAAACCCGCACACGGCAGCTCAGGAGATCAATCCAGAGGCTGCCCCTGGCACCCAGTTGACTGGCAAAGGCAGGAAAAGCCGGCGCAAAGTCTGGAAGGCACAAAGGGGCGCTGTTCTCACAGAAGAACACAGGCCACTCGCCTGCAACCCCCACCAGTGCTCTAGGCCATCTCGAGGGCTACCCCACCCATGGCAGCTCAGGGGATTAACCCAGAGACTGCTCCCTGTGTGTGGTTAACTGGCACAGGCAGCATAGACAGGCAAGGCGACAAGCAAGCAGGAAGGGACTTTGTTGTCCCAGCTGACACATGCGCCATTCGCCAGCAATCACTTCTATCCCCATGAAAAGGTAGAAGAACCTGGTTAAGCCCAAAATCACTCAAATGCCAGAGACAGGGCCTGGTGACACAGAAATAACCAATCTTCAGGAAAAAGAATTCAAAATAAAAGTCATAACCATGCTGCTGGACCTGCAGAGAAATTTACAAAAGGTAAGGGATGAATTCCGAGGGAGATAACAGAAATGAAACAAACAATGTAAGGATTTAAGAGCAGACTGGATGAAGTGGAAGAGGCTGTTAATGGAATAGAAATCAGAGAACAGGAATACAGAGAAGCTGAGGCAGAGAGAGATAAAAGGATCTCTAGGAATGAAAGAATACTAAGAGAACTGTGTGACCAATCCAAACCGAACAATATTCTCACTGTAGGGGTACCAGAATAAAAAGAGAGAGAAAAAGGGATAGAAAGTGTCTTTGAAGAAATAATTGCTGAAAACGTTCCCAATGTGGGGAAGGAAATAGTCGCTAAGAACATGGAAGCCCACAGATCTCCCAACACAAGGGACCCAAGGAAGACAACACCAAGACATATAATAATTAAAATGGCAAAGATCAAAGACAAGGACAGGGTATTAAAAGCAGCCAGAAAGAGAAAAAAGATCACCTACAAAGAAAAACCCATCAGGCTATCATCAGACTTCTCAACAAAAACGTTACAGGCCAGAAAAAAATGGCATGATATATTTAATGCAATGAAACAGAAGGGCCTTGAATACTGTATCCAGCAAGATTATCATTTAAAGTTAAAGGAGGGATTAAACAATTCCCACAGAGGCAAAAGTTGAGATAATTTACCTCCCAAAGTCCAACTCTACATTGTATTTTTAAAGGGACTGCTCTAGATAAAGTACTCCTAAGGCTAAATAGATGTCACCAGAGAAAATAAAATCACAGCAAAGAAAGCAGACAAGCCAAATACTAACTAAAGGCAAAATAAAATCATCTATCCACAAAATCAGTCAAGGGAAACACAAAAAAGTACAGAATAAAACACCTAACATATAAAGAGTCGAGGAGGAAGGAAAAGAAGAGAAAGAAATAAAGAATCATCAGACTGTTTTTGTAATAGCATAATAAGTGAGTTAAAGTTAGACAGATAGTAAAGAAGCTACCCTTGAACCTTTGGTAACTATGAATCCAAAGCCTGCAATGGCAATAAGTACATATCTAGCGATAATCACCCTAAATGTAAATGGACTGAATGCACCAATCAAAAGACATAGACTAATAGAATGGATAAAAAAGCAAGACCCATCTATATACTGCCTACAAGAAACTCAACTCAAACCCAAAGACATACACAGACTAAAAGTGAAGGGATGGAAAAAGATATTTCATGCAAACAACAGGGAGAAAAAAGCAGGTGTTGCAGTACTTGTATCAGACAAAATAGACTTCAAAACGAAGAAAGTAGCAAGAGATAAAGAACATTACATAATGATAAAGGGGTCAGTCCAACAAGAGGATTTAACCATTATAAATATATATGCACCCAACAGAGGAGCACCGACATATGTGAAACAAATACTAACAGGATTAAAGGGGGAAACAGAATGCAATGCATTCATTTAGGAGACTTCAACATACCACTCACTCCAAACGACAGATTAAGCAGACAGAAAATAAGGAAGGACACAGAGGCACTGAACAACACACTAGAACAGATGGACCTAACAGACATCTACAGAACTCTGCACCCAAAAGCAGCAGGATACACATTCTTCTCAAGTGCACATGGAACGTTTTCCAGAATAGAACACATACTAGGCCACAAAAAGAGCCTCAGTAAATTCAAAAAGATTGTAATTGTACCAAACAACTACTCAAATCACAAAGGTATAAAACTAGAAATAAATTGTACAAAGAAAAGAAAAAGGCTCACAAACACATGGAGGCCTAATAACATGCTCCTAAATAATCAATGGATCAATGACCAAATTACAACAGAGGCAAGCAATATATGGAGACAAATGAAAACAACAGCACAACGCCCCAACTTCTGTGGGACGCAGTGAAGGCAGTTTAAGGGGGATGTATATAGCAACCAGGCCTATTTAAAGAAGGAAGAACAATCCCAAATGAATAGTCTAAAGTCACAATTATTGAAACTAGAAAAAGAAGAACAAATGAGGCCCAAAGTCAGCAGAAAAAGGACATCATAAATATCAGAGAAGACAAAAATAAAATTAAGAAAAATAAAACAATAGAATAAATTAATGAAACCAAGAGCTGGATCTTTGAGAATATAAACAAAATAGATAAACTCCTAGCCAGACTTATTAAGAAAAACAGGTAATCTATGCACATAAACAGAATCAGTATTGAGAAAGGAAAAATCACGACTGACACCACAAAATACAAAGAATTATTAGAGAATACTATGAAAATCTCTATGTTAAAAAACTGGATAACCGAGGATAAATGGACAACATCCTATAAAAATACAACCTTCCACGAAAGACAAAGAAAGAAACAAAATCCAAACAGACCAACTACCAGCAACGAAATTGATTCAGTAATCGAAACACTACCCAAGAACAAAACCCCCAGGCCAGACGGATTCAACACTGAATTTTATCACACATTTAGAGAAGACATAATACCCATTGTCCTTAAAGTTTTCCAAAAAATAGAAGAGGAGGGAATACTTCCAAACTCATTCTATGAAGCCAGCATCAGTCTAATACCAAAACCAGGCAAAGAACCCACAGAAAAAGAAAACTACACACTAATACCCCCATGAACAAAGATGCAAAAATACTCAACACAATATTAGCAAACCAAATTCAAATATACATCAAGAGGATCATATACCATGATCAAGTGGGATTCATCCCAGGGATGCAAGGATGGTACAACATTCGAAAATCCATCAACATCATCCACCACATCAACAAAAGAAGGACAAAAACCACATGATCATCTCCATAGATGCTGAAAAAGCATTTGACAAAATTCAGCATCCATTCATGATTAAAACTCTCAACAAAATGGGTATAGAGGGCAAGTACCTCAACATCATAAAGGCCATATATGACAAACCCACAGCTAACATCATACTTAACAGCGAGAAGCTGAAAGCTTTTCATCTAAGATGGGGAACAAGACAGGGATGCCCACTCTCTCCACTGTTATTCAACATAGTACTGGAGGTCCTAGCCACAGCAATCAGACAAAACAAAGACATACAAGGCATCCAGATTGGTAAAGAAGAAGTCAAATTGTCACTATTTGCAGATGACATGGTACTGTACATAAAAAACCCTAAAGACTCCACTCCAAAACTACTAGAACTAATATCTGAATTCAGCAATGTTGCAGGATACAAAATTAACACACAGAAATCTGTTGCATTCCTACACACTAATGATGAACTAACAGAAAGAGAAATCAGAAAAACAATTCCATTCACAATTGCATCAAAAAGAATAAAATACCTAGGAATAAACTTAACCAAGGAAGTGAAAGACCTGTACTCTGAAAACTACAAGACACTCCTAAGAGAAATTAAAGAGGACACTAACAAATGGAAATTCATTCCATGCTCTTGGCTAGGAAGAATAAATATTGTCAAAATGGCTATACTACCTAAAGCAATCTACAGATTCAATGCAATCCCTATCAAACTACCAACAGCTTTCTTCAATGAACTGGAACAAATACTTATAAAATGCATATGGAACCACAAAAGACCCCGAATAGCCAAAGCAATCCTGAGAAGGAGGAATAAAACAGGGGGAATTACACTCCCTGACTTCAAGCTCTACTACAAAGCCACAGTAATCAAGACAATCTGGTATTGGCACAAAAACAGACCCACAGAACAGTGGAACAGAATAGAAAATCCAAACATTAACCCAAACATATACAGTCAATTAATATATAATAAAGGAGCCTTGGATATACAATGGGGAGATGACAGCCTCTTCAGCAGCTGGTGTTGGCAAAACTGGACAGCTACATGTTACTGTCTAACCCCATAACAAAAGTAAACTCAAATGGATCAAAGACCTGAAGGTAAGTCATGAAACCATAAAACTCTTAGAAAAAAACATAGGCAAAAATCTCTTGGAGATAAACATGAACAACTTCTTTATGAACATATCTCCCCAGGCAAGGGAAACAAGCAAAAATGAACAAGTGGGACTATATCAAGCTGAAAAGCTTCTGTACAGCAAAGGACACCATCAGTAGAACAAAAAGACATCCTTCAGTATGGGAGAATATATTCATAAATGACGTATCTGATAAGGGGTTGACATCCAAAATATATAAAGAACTAACACACCTCAACAAACAAAAACAAATAATCCAATTAAGAAATCGGCAGAGGACATGAATAGACACTTCTCCAAAGAAGAAATTCAGATGGCCAACAGGCACATGAAAAGATGCTCCACATCATTAATCATCAGAGAAATGCAAATTAAAACCACAATGAGATATCACCTCACAGCAGTGAGGATGGCCAACATCCAAAACACAAACAACAACAAATGTTGGCAAGGATGTGGAGAAAAGGGAACGCTCCTACACTGCTGGTGGGAATGTAAATTAGTTCCACCATTGTGGAAAGCAGTATGGAGGTACTTCAAAAAACTCAAAATAGAAATACCATTTGACCCAGGAATTCCACTCCTAGGAATTTACACTAAGAATGTAGGAGCCCAGTTTCAAAAAGACATATGCTGCCCTATGTTTATAGCAGCACCATTTATAATAACCAAGAAATGGAAGCAACCTAAGTGTCCATCAGTAGATGAATGGATAAAGAAGTTATGGTACATATACACAATGAAATATTATTCAGCCATAAGAAGAAAACAAATCCTACCATTTGCAACAACATGGATGGAGCTAGAGGGTATTATGCTCAGTGAAATAAGCCAGGCAACAAAAGACAAGTATCAAATGATTTCACTCATCTGTGGAGTATAAGAAAAAAGGAAAAACTGAAGGAACAAAACAGCAGCAGACTCATAGAACTCAAGAATTTACTAACAGTTACCAAAGGGAAAGGGACTGGGGAGGATGGGTGGGAAGGGAAGAATAAGGGGGAAAAGGGGGCATTATGATTAGCACACATAATGTAGGGGTGGGGCACAGGGAAGGCTGTATGACACAGAGTAGACAAGCAGTGATTCAATAGCATCTTACTACACTAATGGACAGTGACTGTAATGGGGTATGTGGTGGGGACTTGATAATGCGGGGAGTCTAGTAACCATAATGTTGCTCATGCAATTGTACATTAATGATACCAAATAAAATAAATAAATAAAAAGAAAAATACAGTTTTTGAAATGAAACATACAATGGAGGGATTTAAAAGCAGATTTGATGACGTAGAGAAGATCGAAAATGAAATAGAAATTAGAGAACAGGAATACAAAGACACTGAGGCATAGAAAAAAAAGGATCTCTAGGGATGTAAGAATATTAAGAGAACTGTGTGACCAATCCAAATGGAACAATATTTGCATCACAGAAGTACCAGAAGAAGAAGAAAGAGAAAAACAGAAAACCTCTCTCTGAGGAAACAGTAGCTGAAAACTTCTCCATTCTGTGGAAGGTAATAGTCTCTCAGGCCATGGAAGTGCACAGCTCTCCCAACACAAGGGACCCAAGGAAGATAACACCAAGACATATAATAATTAAAATGGCAAAGATCAAGGACTAGGACAGAGTATTAAATGCAGCCAGAGAGAGAAAAAAAAGATCACATGCAAAGGAAAACCCATCAGACTATGTCAGACTTCTCAGCAGAAACATTACAGGCCAGAAGAGAGTGGCATGATATATTTAAGGCAATGAACCAGAAGGGCCTCTACCTGACAAGATTATCATTTAAATTAGAAGCATGGATTAAACAATTTCCAGATAAGCAGAAGTTGAGCGAATTTACCCCCCACCCCAAAAGTATTACAGTGTATTTTGGAAGGACTGCTGTAGATGGAAGTGCTCCTAAGGCTAAATAGCTGTCACCAGAGAAAACGAAACCCCAGTAAAGGAAGTAGACCAATTACTAAGCAAATGCATAATTAATTCAAATGCTCACAAAGTCAGTCAACAGATACACAAAGAGTACAGAATATGACACCTAGTATAGGAAGAGTGGAGGTGGAAGAAAAAGAAGGGAGGAAAAAAAAGAACCTTTAGATTGTGTTTGAAATAGCAGAATAACTGAGTTAAGTTAGACTACTAGATAGTAAAGAAGCTGCCCTTGAACCTTTGGTAACCACAAATCTAAAGCCTGCTATAGCAGTAAGTACATATCTATCAATAATCACCCTAAATATAAATGGACTGGATGCACCAATCAAAAGACAAAGACTTACAGAATCGATAAAAAAACAAGACATGTCTATGTGCTGCCTACAAGGGATTCACTTCAAACCCCAAGACATACATACACAGACTAAAAGTGAAGGGATGGAAAAAGATATTTCATACAAATAACAGACAGAAAAAGCAGGAGTTGCAGTACTTGTATCACTTGTAAAGAAAGTAACAAGAGACAAAGAAGGACACTACATAATGATAAAGGGGTCATCCCAGCAAGAAGATGTAACCATTATAAATATCTATGCTCCCAACATAGGACCACACAAATATGTACAACAAATACTAACAGAATTAAAGGGGGAAATAGAATGCAATGCATTCACTTTGGGAGACTTCAACACACCACTCACTCCAAAGGACAGATCAACCAGACAGAAAATAAGGAGACAGAGGCACTCAACAACACATTGGATCAGATTGACCTAACAGACATCTACAGAACAATCCACCCAGAAGCAGCAGGATACACATTTTTCTCAAGTGCGCATGGAAGATTTTCAAGAATAGATCACATACTAGGTCACAAAAAAAAAGCCTCAGTAAATTCAGAAGAATTGAAATTGTACCAACCATCTTCTCAGACCACAAAGATATGAAACTAGAAATAAATTATGCAAAGAAAAGAAAAGCCCACAAAAACATGGAGGCTTAACAACATGCTCTTAATATGAGTCAATGGCCAAATAAAAACAGAAATCAAGCAATATATGGAGACAAATGGAAACAACAACTGAACAGCCCAAAATCTGTGGGATGCAGCAAAGGCAGTTCTAAGAGGAAAGTATATAGCAATCCAGGCCTATTTAAAGAAGGAAGAACAATCCCAAATGAATAGTCTAAAGTCAAAATTACTGAAACTGGAAAAAGAAGAACAATACCAAAACCAGGCAAAGACACCACAATAAAAGAAAATTACAGACCAATATCCCTGATGAACATACATGCAAAAATACTCAACAAAATATTAGCAAACCGAATTCAAAAATACATCAAAAACATCATCCATCATGATCAAGTAGAATTTATTACAGAGATTCAAGGATGGTACAACATTCAAAAATCCATCAACATCATCCACCACATCAACAAAAAGAACGACAAAAACAACATGATCATCTCCATAGATGCTGAAAAAGCACTTGGCAAAATTCAACATTCACTCATGATAAAAACTCTCAACAAAATGGGTATAGAGGGCAAGAACCTCAACATAATAAAGGCCATATATGGCAAACCCACAGCCAACATTATACTTAACAGCAAGACGCTGAAAACTTTTCCTTTAAGATCAGAAACAAGACAGGATGCCCACTCTCCCCACTTTTATTAAACATAGTACTGGAGGTCTAGCCACGGTAATCAGACAACACAAAGAAATAAAAGGCATCCAGACTGGCAAGGAAAAAGGAAAACTGTCCCTGTTTGCAGATGACATGATATTGTACATAAAAAAAACCCTAAAGAATCCATTCCAAAACTACTAGATATAATATCTGAATTCAGCAAAGTTGTGGGATACAAATTTAATACACATAAATCTGAGGCATTCCTATACACTAACAATGATCTAGCAGAGAGAGAAATCAGGAAAACAATTCCATTCACAGTTGCATCAAAAATAATAAAATACCTAGGAATAAACCTAACCAAGCAAGTGAAAGACTTATACTCTGAAAACTACAAGACACTCATGAGAGAAATTAAAGAAGATACCAATAAATGGAAATACATCCCGTGCTCATGGATAGGAAGAATTAACATTGTCAAAATGGCCATCCTGCCTAAAGCAATCTACAGATTCAATGCAATTCCTATCAAAATACCAACAGCATTCTTTAACGAACTAGAGAAAATCGTTCTAAAATTCATATGGAACCACAAAACACCCCAAATAGCCAAAGCGATCCTGAGAAGGAAGAATAAAGCTGGGGGGATTATGCTCCCCAATTTCAAGCTCCACTACAAAGCCACAGTACTCGACAATTTGGTGCTGGCACAAGAACAGACCCATAGACCAATGGAATAGACTAGAGAGCCAAATATAAACCCAAACATATATGGTCAGTTAATATACGATAAAGGAGCCATGGATATACAATGGGAAATGACAGCCTCCTCTTCAACAGCTGGTGTTGGCAAAAATGGACAGCTACAAGTAAGAGAATGAAACTGGACTACTGTCTAACCCCATACACAAAAGTAAACTCAAAATGGATCAAAGACCTGAATGTAAGTCATGAAACCATAAAACTCTTAGAAAAAAACATAGACAAAAATCTCCTGAGTATACGCATGAGCGACTTCTTCCTGAACGCATCTCCTCGAGCAAGGGAAACAAAAGCAAAAATGAACTCATGAGACTACATGAAACTAAAAAGTTTCTGTACAGCAAAGGACACCATCAACAGAACAAAAAGGCATCCTACACCATGGGAGAATATATTTGTAAATGACATATCTAACAAGGGGTTAACATCCAAAATATATTAAAACCTTGCATGCCTCAACACCCAAAAAGCAAGCAACCCGATTAAAAAATGGGCAGAGGATATGAAGAGACAGTTCTCCAAAGAAGAAAATCAGATGCCCAACAGACATATGAAAAGATGCTTCACATCACTAATTATCAGGGAAATGCAAATTAAAAACATAATGAGATATCACCTCACACCAGTAAGGATGGCCAGCATCCAAAACACTAAGAACAACAAATGATGGTGGGGATGCAGAGAAAGGGGAACCCTCCTACATTGTTGGTGGGAATGTAAATCAGTTCAACCATTGTGGAAAGCAATGTGGAGGTTCCTCAAAAAACTAAAAATAGAAATACCGTTTGACCCAGCAATCCCACTCCTTGAAATTTACCCAAAGAATACAACTTCTCAGATTCAAAAAGACATATGCACCCCTATGTTTATTGCAGCACTTTGTACAATAGCGAAGATATGGAAGCAACCTAAGTGTCCATCAGTAGATGAATGGAAAAAGAAGATGTGGTACATATACAATATAGAATACTATTCAGCCATAAGAAAAAAACAAATCCTGCCATTTGCAACAACATGGATGGAGCTGAAGGATATTATGCTCAGTGAAATAAGCCAGGCAGAGAAAGACAAGTGCCAAATGATTTCCCTCATTTGTGGAGTATTACAATGAAGCAAAACTGAAGGAACAAACAAAAGAGCAACAGACTCAGAGACTCCAAGAAGGAAATAGTGGTTACCAAAGGGGAGGGGTGTGGGAGGGCGGGTGGGGACGCTGAGAGAAGGGGACTGAGAGGTATTTTGTTTAGTACACATGGTGTGGGGAATCACGGGGAAAACAGTGTAGCACAGAGAAGGCAAATAGTGAATCTGTGGCATTTACTACACTGATGGACAGTGACTGCATTGGGGTATGGGTGGGGACTTGATAATATGAGCAAAGGCAGTAACCACATTGTTTTTTCATGTGAAAACTTCATAAGAGTGTATATCAGTAATACATTAATAAAAAAAGGTTAAAAAAAAGACCAATTCCTAGCAGTGAAATTGAATTGGTTATTTAAAAAAACTCCCTAAGAACAAAACGCCTGGACCAGATGGCTTCACCGTGGAATTCTATCAAAAATTTAGAGAAGACCTAACACCCCTCCTTAAAGTTTTCCAAAAAGCAAAAGAGGAGTGAATACTTCCAAACTCATTCTATGAGGCCAGCGTAATTCTAATAAAAAGTTTAGAGAAGACCTAATACCCATCCTCCTTAAAGTTTTCCAGAAAGCAAAAGAGAAGGGAATATTTCCAAAGTCATTCTATGAGGCCAGCATAACTCTAATACCAAAACCAGTCAAAGACACCACAAATAAAGAAAATTACAGACCAGTATACCTGATGAACAGAGATGCAAAATAGTCAACAAAATATTAGCAAACCAAGTTAAAAAATACATCAAAAAGATCATCCATCATGATCAAGCAGGTTTTATTCCAGGGATGCAAGGATGGTACAATATTCGAAAATCCATCAACATCATACACCACATCGACAAAAAAAACAAAAATCACATGATCATCTTGATGCTGAAACAGCAATTGACAACATTCAACATCCATTCATGACAAAAACTCTCAACAAAATGGGTATAGAGGGCAAGTAACCTCAACATAATAAAGGCCATATATGACAAACCCACAGCCAACATCATACTTAGCAGCAAGAAGCTGAGAGAAGGGGTATCCTTGTCTTGTTCCTGATGTTAGCTTTTCATCTAACATCAGGAACAAGACAAGGATACCCACTCTCTCCACTTTTATTCAACATAGTACTGGAGGTCCTATCTACGGCAATCAGACAACACAAAGAGCTAAAGGCATCCAGATTGTTAAGGAAGACGTTAAGCTGTCACTGTTTGCAGATGACATGATGTTGTACATAAAAAACCCTAAAGATTCCACTCCAAAATTACTAAAACTAATAACTGAATTCAGCAAAGCTGCAGAATACAAATTTGATACATAGGTATCTGTGGAATTCTTATATACTAACAGTAAACTAGAAGAAAAAGAAATCAGGAAAACAATTCCATTTACAGTTGCATCAAAAAGAATAAAATACCTAGGAATAAACCTACCAAGGAGATGAAATACCTATACCTTGAAAACTACAAACAGTCAGGAGAGGAATTAAAGAAGACACCAATAAATGGAAATACATCCAGTGCCATGGATAGGAAGAATTAATATTATCAAAATGGCCGTTTTTCTTAAAGAAATCTACAGATTCAAGGCAATGTCTATCAAAATTCCAAAAGCATTCTTCAATGAACTAGAACAAATAGTTCTAAAATTCATATGGAACCACAAAAGACCCCGAATGGCTAAAGCAATCCTGAGAAGGAAGAATAAAGCTGGGGGGATTATGCTCCCCAACTTCAAGCTCTACTACAAAGCCACATGAATCAAGACAATTGGATACTGGCACAAGAACAAACCCATATATCAATGGAACAGTCTAGAGAGCCCTGATATAAACCCAAACATATATGGCCACTTAATATATAATAAAAGAGCCTTGAATATACAAAGGGGAAATGACAGCCTCTTCAACAACTGGTGTTGGCATACCTGGAGAGCTACATGTAAGAGAATGAAACTGGACTATTGTCTGACCCCGTACACACAAAAAAACTCAAAACGGATTGAAGACTGAATATAAGCTATGAAACCATAAAACTCATAGAGGAAAACATAGGCAAAAATCTCTTGAATATAAACATGAGCAACTTTTTCCTGAACACATCTCCTCAGGCAAGGGAAACAAAAGCAAATATGAACAAATGGGAGTACATCAAACTAAAAGGTTTCTGCACAGCAAAGGACAACATCAGTAAACCAAAAAGACATCCTACAGTATGGGAGAATATATTTGTAAATGACATATCCGATAAGGGGTTAACATCCAAAATGTATAAATAACTTATATGCCTCAACACCCAAAAAACAAATAACCTGATTAAAAAATGGGTGGAGGAAATGAACAGACACATGTCCAAAGAAGAAATTCAGATGGCCAACAAGCACGTGAAAAGAGGCTCCACATCACTAATCATCAGAGAAATGCAAATTAAAACCACATGAGATATAACCTCATAGCAGTTAGGATGGCCATCATCCAAGAGCCAAACAACAACAAATGCTGGTGAGGATGCAGAGACAGGGGAACCCTCCTGCACTGTAGGCGGGAATGTAAATCAGTTCAACCATTGTGGAAAGCAAATGGAGGTTCCTCAAAAAACTAAAAGTAGAAATACCATTTGACCCGGGAATCCCACTCCTTGGAATTTATGCAATGAATACAACTTCTAAGGAGTTCCGGAAAGATGGCAGTGTGAGCAGGGCAGCGGAAATCTCCTCCCAAAACCATATATATCTATGAAAATACAGTAAATACAACTATTCCTAAAAGAGAGACCAGAATATACACGATAGCACACAGCCTGCATCTGCACCTGAGAGGACACAGCACCCCACGGGGCAGGTTAGATATGGAGCCACGACCTGGCGGGACCCGAGCACTCGCCAACCCCAGCGCACCAGGGGGAGGAGAGGATTCAGAGCCGGGAGGGAGTGGAAGTACAGGCCCGCGAAATAACCACCCCTGGTGATCTGCGCCGGGAGCGCTGACACACATCGCGTGGTGTATGGGATATAGGAGAGGCAGAAGGTGCAGGTTTTGAGCTGGGAATGCACTCGGGTCCTTGCAGCAGGCTCCCTGGGACAAAAGAAAACCGTACAATTTTTTTGGCGGTCTTAAAGAGGCAAGGGCCCAGGACTGTCCCAGCATACTCGGCCCAGCAGGCTGGGAGTCCTGAGGAATTTCAGACCCCTTAGCTGGCGACTGGGAAAAAGTAGCTGCACTGAAACTTGACATAGAAAACAACAGCCTCCTATTTGTTCCCGCACCAGCCAGAGCTACAAAGGGCCCTGTGGAGCTGTGCAGCCGCAGCTGCAGAACAGGGCAGCAACAGCGCCACCTACAGCATCCTTACAAAATCTACTCCCGGTGGGCGGGTTTTTTTTCTCCTTTCTTTTCTTTTCTTTCTTTCCTTTTTTTCTCTTTTCTTTCTCTTCCTTCTTTTTTTTTTAAAGTCTTAAAGAGCCCAGCTGACATACATGGCACCTACCAGCGACCACTTCTATCACCATGAAAAGACAGAGGACTATGGTACAGACCAAGCTCACCCAGACACAGACAACACCAGAGAGGGAGCCTGAAGGGATAGAAATGCACAATCTTCCTGAAAAAGAATTCAAAATAAAAGTCATAACCATGCTGATGGATCTACAGAGAAATATGCAAGAGCGGAGGGAGGAAGTGAGGGAAGTCAAGAAATACAATGCAGAAATGAGACAAGCAACTGAAGGGCTTAGCATCAGACTGGACGAGATGCAAGAGGCTGTTAATGGAATAGAAGTCAGAGAACAGGAATACAGAGCAGCTGAGGCAGAGAGAGATAAAAGGATCTCTAGGAATGAAAGAATATTAAGACAACTGTGTGACCAATTCCAACAGAACATTATTCGCATTATAGGAGTACCAGAGGAAGAAGAGAGAGAAAAAGGGATAGAAAGTGTCTTTGAAGAAATAATTGCTGAAAACTTCCCCATGCTGGGGAAGGAAATAGTCTCGCAGTCCACAGAAGCCCACAGATCTCCCAACACAAGGGACCCAAGGAAGACAACACCAAGACACATAATAATTAAAATGGCAAAGATCAAAGATAAGGACAGAGTATTAAAGGCAGCTAGAGAGAGAAAAAAGATCACCTACAAAGGAAAACCCATCAGACTATCATCAGACTTCTCAACAGAAACCTTAGAGGCCAGAAGAGAATGGCATGATATATTTAACGTAATGAAACAGAAGGGCCTCGAACCAAGAATATTGTATCCAGCACGATTATCATTTAAATATGACAGAGAGATTAAACAATTTCCAGACAAACGAAAGTTGAGAGAGTTTGCCTCTCATAAACCACCACTACAGGATATCTTAAAAGGACTGCTCTAGAGGGAAGCACTCTTAAGGCTAAAAAGCTGTCACCAGAGAAAATAAAATCATAGCAAAGAAGGCAGACCATCCAAATATTAACTAAAGACAAAGAATAAAACACCTAGTATATAAAGAATAGAGGAGGAAGAATAAGAAGGGAGAGAAATAAAGAAACATCAGACTGTGTTTACAATAACTTAACAATAAAGTTAAGTTAGATTGTTACATAGTAAAGAAGCAACCCTTGAACCCTTGGTAACCACGAATCTAAAGCCAGCAATGGCAATAAGTACATACCTATCAATAATCACCCTAAATGTAAATGGACTGAATGCACCAATCAAAAGACACAGAGTAACAGAATGGATAAAAAAGCAAGACCCATCTATATGCTGCCTACAAGAAACTCACCTCAAATCCAAAGATATACACAGACTAAAAGTGAAGGGATGGAAAAAGATATTTCATGCAAACAACAAAGAGAAAAAAGCAGGTGTTGCAGTACTTGTATCAGACAAAATAGACTTCAAAACGAAGAAAGTAGCAAAAGATAAAGAAGGACGTTACATAATGATAAAGGGGTCAGTCCAACAAGAAGATATAACGATTACAAATATATATGCACCCAACACAGGAGCGCCAGCATATGTGCAACAAATACTAACAGAATTAAAGGAGGAAATAGACAGCAATGCATTCTTCTTAGGAGAATTCAACACACCACTCACTCCAGAGGACAGATCAACCAGACAGAAAATAAGTAAAGACACAGAGGCACTGAACAACACACTAGAACAGATGGACCTAACAGACATCTACAGAACTCTACACCCAAAAGCAACAGGATACACATTCTTCTCAAGTGCACATGGAACATTTTCCAGAATAGACCACATACTAGGCCACAAAAAGAACCTCAGTAATTTCAAAAATATTGAAATCCTACCAACCAACTTCTCAGATCACCAAGGTATAAAACTAGAAATAAATTTTAGAAAGAAATCAAAAAGGCTCACAAATACATGGAGACTTAACAACACTCTCCTAATTAATCAGTGGGTTAACGACCAAATCAAAACAGAAATCAAAGAATATATGGAGACTAATGACAACAACAACACAAAGCCACAACTTCTGTGGGACGCAGCAAAGGCAGTTCTAAGAGGAAAGTATATTGCAATCCAGGCCTATTTAAAGAAGGAAGAACATTCCCAAATGAATAGTCTAAAGACACAATTACTGAAATTGGAAAAAGAAGAACAAATGAGGCCCAAAGTCACCAGAAGGAGGGACATAATAAAGATTAGAGAAGAAATAAATAAAATTGAGAAGAATAAAACAATAGAAAAAATCAATAAAACCAAGAGCTGGTTCTTTGAAAAAATAAACAAAATAGATAAACCCCTAGCCAGACTCATTAAGAGAAAAAGAGAATCTACACACATAAACACAATCAGAAATGAGAAAGGAAAAATCACGACGGACCCCACAGAAATACAAAGAATCATAAGAGAATATTATGAGACTCTATATGCTAACAAGCTGGAAAACATAGAAGAAATGGAGAACTTCTTAGAAAAATACAACCTTCCAAGACTGACCAAGCAAGAAACAGAAAAACTAAACAGACCAATCACCAGTGACGAAATCGAATTGGTAATCAAAAAACTACCCAAGAACAAAACCCCTGGACCTGATGGATTCACCTCTGAATTCTACCAGACATATAGAGAAGAAATAACACCCATTCTCCTTAACGTTTTCCAAAAAACAGAAGAGGAGGGAATACTTCCAAACTCATTCTATGAAGCCAGCATCACTCTAATACCAAAACCGGGCAAAGACCTCACCAAAAAAGAAAATTACAGACCAATATCCCTGATGAACGTAGATGCAAAAATACTCAACAAAATATTAGCAAACCGAATTCAAAAATACATCAAGAGGATCATACACCATGATCAAGTGGGATTCATCCCAGGGATGCAAGGATGGTACAACATTCGAAAATCCATCAACATCATCCACCACATCAACAAAAAGAAGAACAAAAACCACATGATCATCTCCGTAGATGCTGAAAAAGCATTTGACAAAATTCAGCATCCATTCCTGATTAAAACTCTCAACAAAATGGGTATAGACGGCAAGTATCTCAACATCATAAAGGCTATATATGACAAACCCACAGCTAACATCATACTTAACGGTGAGACGCTGAAAGCTTTTCATCTAAGACCAGGAACAAGACAGGGATGCCCACTCTCTCCACTGTTATTCAACATAGTACTGGAGGTCCTAGCCACAGCAATCAGACAAAACAAAGACATACAAGGCATCCAGATTGGTAAAGAAGAAGTCAAATTGTCACTATTTGCAGATGACATGATACTGTACATAAAAAAGCCTAAAGATTCCATTCCAAAACTACTGGAACTAATATCTGAATTCAGCAAAGTTGCAGGATACAAAATTAACACACAGAAATCTGTTGCTTTCCTATACACTAATGATGAACTAACAGAAAGAGAAATCAGAAAAACAATTCCATTCACAATTGCATCAAAAAGAATAAAATACCTAGGAATAAACCTAACGAAGGAAGTGAAAGACCTGTACTCTGAAAACTACAAGACACTCCTAAGAGAAATTAAAGAGGACACTAACAAATGGAAATGCATCCCATGCTCTTGGCTAGGAAGAATAAATATTGTCAAAATGGCTATACTACCTAAAGCAATCTACAGATTCAATGCAATCCCTATCAAACTACCAACAGCTTTCTTCAATGAACTGGAACAAATAATTCAAAAATTCATATGGAACCACAAAAGACCCCGAATAGCCAAATCAATCTTGAGAAGGAGGAATAAAACAGGGGGAATTACACTCCCTGACTTCAAGCTCTACTACAAAGCCACAGTAATCAAGACAATTTGGTATTGGCACAAAAACAGACCCACAGACCAGTGGAACAGAATAGAAAATCCAAACATTAACCCAAACATATACAGTCAATTAGTATTTGATAAAGGAGCCTTGGATATACAATGGGAGATGACAGCCTCTTCAGCAGCTGGTGTTGGAAAAACTGGACAGCTACATGTAAGAGAATGAAACTGGACTACTGTCTAGCCCCATACACAAAGGTAAACTCAAGGTGGATCAAAGACCTGAATGTAAGTCATGAAACCATAAAACTCTTAGAAAAAAACATAGGCAAAAATCTCTTGGACATAAACATGAGCAACTTCTTCATGAACATATCTCCCGGGCAAGGGAAACAAAAGCAAAAATGAACAAGTGGGACTATATCAAGCTGAAAAGCTTCTGTACAGCAAAGGACACCATCAGTAGAACAAAAAGACATCCTACAGTATGGGAGAATATATTCATTAAAAACGTATCTGATAAAGGGTTGACATCCAAAATTTATAAAGAACTCATGCACCTTAACAAACAGAAAGCAAATAATCCAATTAAGAAATGGGCAGAGGATATGAATAGACAATTCTCCAAAGAAGAAATTCAGATGGCCAACAGGCACATGAAAAGATGCTCCACATCGCTAATCATCAGAGAATGCAGATTAAAACCACAATGAGATATCACCTCACACCAGTGAGGATGGCCAACATCCAAAACACAAACAACAACAAATGTTGGCGAGGATGTGGAGAAAAGGGAACCCTCCTACACTGCTGGTGGGACTGCAAATTAGTTCAACCATTGTGGAAAGCAGTATGGAGGTTCCTCAAAAAACTCAAAATAGAAATACCATTTGACCCAGGAATTCCACTCCTAGGAATTTACCCTAAGAATGCAGCAGCCCAATTTGAAAAGGACAGATGCACCCCTATGTTTATTGCAGCACTATTTACAATAGCCAAGAAATGGAAGCAACCTAAGTGTCCATCAGTAGATGAATGGATAAAGAAGATGTGGTACATATACACAATGGAATATTATTCAGCCATAAGAAGAAAACAAATCCTACCATTTGCAACAACATGGATGGAGCTAGAGGGTATTATGCTCAGTGAAATAAGCCAAGCCGAAAAAGACAAGTATCAAATGATTTCACTCATATGTGGAGTATAAGAACAAAGAAAAAATACTGAAGGAACAAAACAGCAGCAGACTCACAGAACCCAAGAATGGACTAATAGTTACCAATGGGAAAGGGACTGGGGAAAATGGGCAGGAAGGGAGGGATAAGAGGGAAAAAGGGGCATTACAATTAGCAGATGTAATGTTGGGGGGGCACGGGGAGGGCAGTACAACTCAGAGAAGACAAGTAGTGATTCTATAGCATCTCACTATGCTGATGGACCGTGACTGTAATGGGGTTGGTGGGGGGACCTGATGAAGGGGTAGTTTAATAATCGAAATATTGCACATGTAATTGTAAGTTAATGATAATAAACTAAATTATACTTAAAAAAAAGAAGGAGAAAAAGCAGGTGTTGCAGTACTTGTATCAGACAAAATAGACTTCAAAACGAAGAAAGTAGCAAGAGATACAGAAGAACATTACATAATGATAAAGGGGTCCATCCAACAAGAGGATATAAGCATTATAAATATATATGCACCCAACACGGGAGCACCAGCATATGTGAAACAAGTACTAACAAGATTAAAGGAGGAAATAGACAGCAATGCATTCATTTTCAGTGACTTCAACACACCACTCACTCCAAAGGACATGTCAACCAGACAGAAAATAAGTAAAGACACAGAGGCACTGAACAACACATTAGAACAGATGGACCTAACAAACATCTACAGAACTCTACACCCAAAAGCAACAGGATACACATTCTTCGCAAGTGCACATAGAACATTATCCAGAATAGACCACATACTAGGCCACAAAAAGAACCTTAGTAATTCAAAAATATTGAAATTCTACGAACCAACTTCTCAGATCACAAAGGTATAAAACTAGAAATAAATTTTAGAAAGAAAACAAAAAGGCTCACAAATACATGGAGACCTAATAACATTCTCCTAATTAATCAATAGGTTAATGACCAAATCAAAACAGAAATCAAAGAATATATGGAGACTAATGACAACAACAACACAAAGCCACAACTTCCGTGGGATGCAGCAAAAGCAGTCCTAAGAGGAAAGTATATTGCAATCAAGGCCTATTTAAAGAAGGAAGAACATTCCCAAATGAATAGTCTAACGACACAATTACTGAAATTGGAAAAAGAACAAATGAGACCCAAAGTCACCAGAAGGAGGGACATAATAAAGATCAGAGAAGAAATAAATAAAACTGAGAAGAATAAAACAATAGGAAAAAATCAATGAAACCAGGAGCTGGTTCTTTGAAAAAATAAACAAAATAGATAAACCCCTAGCCAGACTTGTTAAGAGAAAAAGAGAATCTACAAACGTAAACAGAATCAGAAATGAGAATGGAAAAATCACGACGGATCCCACAGAAATACAAAGAATTATAAGAGCGTATTATGAGAATCTATATGCTCACATGCTGGGAAACCTAGAAGAAATGGACAACTTCTTAGAAAAATACAACCTTTCAAAACTGACCAAACAAGAAACAGAAAAACTAAACAGACCAATCACCAGCAACAAAATTGAAGTGGTAATTTAAAAACTACCCAAGAACAAAACCCCTGGACCAGAGGGATTCACCTCTGAATTCTACCAGACATATAGAGAAGAAATAACACCCATTCTCCTTAAAGCTTTCCAAAAAATAGAAGAGGAGGGAATACTTCCAAACTCATTCTATGAAGCCAGCATTACTCTAATACCAAAACCTGGCAAAGACCTCACCAAAAATGAAAATTACAGACCAATATCCCTGATGAATGTAGATACACAAATACTCAATAAAATATTAGCGAACCAAATTCAAAAATACATCAAGAGGATCATACACCATGATCTAGTTGGATTCATCCCAGGGATGCAAGGATGGTACAACATTCGAAAATCCATCAACATCACCCACCACATCAACAAAAAGAACAAAAACCACATGATCATCTCCGTAGATGCTGAAAAAGCATTTGACAAAATTCAGCATCCATTCATGAGTAAAACTCTCAACAAAAGGGGTATAGAGGGCAAGTACCTCAACATCATAAAGGCCATATACGACAAACCCACAGCTAACATCATACTTAACAGCAGGAAGCTGAAAGCTTTTCTTCTAAGATCGGGAACAAGACAGGGATGCCCACTCTCTCCACTGTTAATCAGCATAGTACTGGAGGTCCTAGCCACAGCAATCAGACAAAACAAGGAAATACAAGGCACCCAGATTGGTAAAGAAGAACTCAAATTGTCACTATTTGCAGATGACATGATATTGTACATAAAAAACCTTAAAGACTCCACTCCAAAACTACTAGAACTAATATCTGAATTCAGCAAAGTTGCAGGATACAAAATTAACACACAGAAATCTGTTGCTTTCCTATACACTAATGATGAACTAACAGAAAGAGAAATCAGAAAAACAATTCCATTCACAATTGCATCAAAAAGAATAAAATACCTAGGAATAAACCTAAAGAAGGAAGTGAAAGACCTGTACTCTGAAAACTACAAGACACTCTTAAGAGAAATTAAAGAAAACACTAACAAATGGAAATTCATCCATGCTCTTGGCTAGGTAGAATAAATGTCAAAATGGCTATACTACCTAAAGCAGTTTATAGATTCAACGCAATCCCTATCAAAATACCAACAGCTTTCTTCAATGAACTCGAACAAATAATTCTAAAATTCATACAGAACCACAAAAGACCCCGAATAGCCAAAGCAATCCTGAGAAGGAGGAATAAAACAGGGGCAATTATGCTCCCTGACTTCAAGCACTACTACAAAGCCACAGTAATCAAGACAATATGGTATTGGCACAAAAACAGACCCACAGACCAGTGGAACAGAATAGAAAATCCAAACATTAACCCAAACATATATAGTCAATTAATATTTGATAAAGGAGCCTTGGATATATAATGGGGAGATGACAGCCTCTTCAGCAGCTGGTGTCGGAACAACAGACAGCTACATGTAGGAGAATGAAACTGGACTACTGTCTAACCCCACACACAAAAGTCAACTCAAAATGCATCAAAGACCTGAATGTAAGTCATGAAACCATAAAACTCTTAGAAAAAAACAGAGGCAAAAATTTCTTGGATATAAATATGAGCGACTTCTTCATGAATATATCTCCCCGGGCAAGGGAAACAAAAGCAAAAATGAACAAGTGGGACTATATCAAGCTGAAAAGCTTCTGTACAGCATAGGGCACCATCAGTAGAACAAAAAGGCATTCTACAGTATGGGAGAATATATTCATAAATGACGTATCCGATAAGGGGTTGACATTCAAAATATATAAAGAACTCATGCACCTCAACAAAAATAAAGTAAATAATCCAATTAAGAAATGGGCAGAGGACATAAATAGACTCTTATCCAAAGAAGAAATTCAGAGGGCCAACAGGCACATGAAAAGATGCTCCACATTGCTAATCATCAGAGAAATGCAGATTAAAACCACAATGAGATATCACCTCACACCAGTGAGGATGGCCAACATCCAAAACTCAAACAACAACAAATGTTGGCGAGGATGTTGAGAAAAGGGAACCCTCCTACACTGCTGGTGGGAATGTAAATTAGTTCAACCATTGTGGAAAGCATTATGGAGGTTCCTCAAAAAACTCAAAATAGAAATACCATTTGACCCAGAATTCCACTCCTTGGAATTTACCCTAAGAATGCAGCAGCCCAGTTTGAAAAAGACATATGCACCCCTATGTTTATCGCAGCACTATTTACAATAGCCAAGAAATGGAAGCAACCTAAGTGTCCATCAGTAGATGAATGGATAAAGAAGATGAGGTACATATACACAATGGAATATTATACAGCCATAAGAAGAAAACAAATCCTACCATTTGCAAGAACATGGATGGAGCTAGAGAGTATTATGCTCAGTGAAATAAGCCAAGCCAAAAAAGAGAAGTACCAAATGATTTCATTCATATGTGGAGTATAAGAACAAAGAAAAAACTGAAGGAACAAAACAGCAGCAGACTCACAGAGCCCAAGAACGGACTAATAGTTGTCAAAGGGAAAGGGATTGGGGCGGATAGGTGGGAAGGGAGGGACAAGGGGTAAAAAGGGGCATTATGATTAGCAGATGTAATGTTGGGGGGGCACAGGGAGGGCTGTACAACTCAGAGAAGACAAGTAGTGACTCTATAGCATCTCACTACGCTGATGGACAGTGACTGTAATGGGGTTGGTGGGGGGGACCTGATGAAGGGCGTAGTTTAATCACCATAATATTGCACATGTAATTGTACATTAATGATACTAAAATAAAGTATAAAAAAATGAATACAGCTTCTCAGATTCAAAAAGACATATGCCCTGCTATGTTTATCACAGCACTATTTACAATAGCCAAGGTATTGAAGCAAACTTTGTGTCCATCAGTAGATGAATGGATAAAGAAGATATCATACATATACACAATG
Source organism: Smutsia gigantea (assembly GCA_032199065.1). Lineage (NCBI taxonomy): Eukaryota > Metazoa > Chordata > Mammalia > Pholidota > Manidae > Smutsia > Smutsia gigantea. The sequence goes on along the minus strand of JAVSCE010001366.1, from coordinate 69,041 downwards.
AATAATATTCAGCCATAGGAAAGAAACAAACCCTACCATTTGCAACAACATGGATGGAGCTGAAGGATATTATACTCAGTGAAATAAGCCAGGCCGAGAAAGACAAGTGCCAAATGATTTCCCTCATTTGTAGAGTATAACAATGCAGTAAAACTGAAGGAACAAAATAGCAGCAGACTCACAGACTCCAAGAAGGGACTAGTGGTTACCAAAGGGGAGGGGTATGGGAAGGCAGGTGGGGAGGGAGGGAGAAGACGATTGAGGGGTATTGTTTAGTACACATGGTGTGGGTGGTCACGGGGAAAACAGTGTAGCACAGAGAAGGGAAACAGTGAATCTGTGGCATCTTACTACACTGACGGGACAGTGATTGCATTGGGGTATGGGTGGGGACTTGATAATATGGGTAAAAGTAGTCACCACATTGTTTTTTCATGTGAAACCTTCATACGAGTGTATATCAATAATACCTTAATAAAATTTTTAAATAAATAAATAAATATATATATATAGCAAAAAAAGAAGACAAGATCCCAGATTCAAAAAGACATGCACCCCTTTGTTTATTGTGGCACTATTTACAATAGCCAAGATATGGAAGCAACCTAAGTGTCCATCAGTAGATGAATGGATAAAGAAGATGTGGTACATATACACAGTGGAATATTATTCAGCCATAAGAAAACAAATCCTACCATTTACAACACGGATGGAGGTAGATGGTATTATGCTCAGTGAAATAAGCCAGGCAGAGAAAGACAGGTACAAAATTATTTTGCCTCATTTGTGGTGTATTCGCAGCAGAGTAAAACTGAAGGAACAAAATAGCAGGAGACTCACAGACTCCAAGAATGGACTAGAGGTTACCAAAGGGAAGGGTGTGGGGAGGGTGGGTGGGGAGGGAGGTAGAAGAAGATTAAGGGGCATATGATTAGCACACATAAGATAGGGAGGTCACATGGAAGGCAGTATAGCACAGAGAAGACAAGTAGTGAATTCTATAGCATCTTACTACACTGATGGACAGTGACTGTAATGGGGTATGTGGTGCGGACTTGATAATGGGGGGAATCTAGTAACCACAGTGTTGCTCATTTGATTTTATATCAATGATACCTTAATTTAAAAAATAAAGTCATATAGTATACAATTTCAAATTCCAAGAATTCACATTTAAGTGGGCAAATAATATACTTTGTGATAAATGCTCAAATGGAAGCATAAAAATATTTGGAAGCATAAAGGAAGAAGTAACTAACATTCTCCCTGGGAACATTAGGAAAGACTTAGAGGAGTTACATTTATTATAGTAACTTTCATGCATTCAGCAGTTTCCCTGTGAGGTATTATGCTAAGCATTTTATGTATTATCTCATTTATTCCTCACAGCACTAAAAAGTCCTATGGGGTTATTTTAAAGAAACTCAAGTAGTGAAGGTTGTGTAGGGACACAGTACAGAGCTCAAGTTCAAACACATGCTTTGAACCACTGCTCTCTCCTGGCTCCATTTAAACTCAGTCTTGAAGAATCTTTTCAGGTTGAGAAGGAAGAGCCCAGGCTATTCCAGGCAGGGGAAACCATATGTACCAAATAACTTATTGTGTGCTAGAATTTCATTAATGAGTGTGCTTTTCACCTATCTCCATGTTTCCAAAAGATAACATTCTAAGGGAATATATTCAAGTTGTAGACTAAAGTAAGGTTTTGAAACCAGGAATTATTTTCGTTTACCTCTTTTATTGCTTCTCTGATGGTTTTCTTTATACAAACCTGTTTCTAACATCGTTTTCCTTCACCCTTAATAACTTAACTGTGGAGAGCGGTTGGGACAAAAGGAGCAAGAGTACAGGACAGGACTGATTGTGTTTTTGTGCCTAGTCTCCATCTAAAGCCTGAACCGGGCCTGACTCTGAAAGAAACCTTGAAAAGTTCCTAAATTCCAGGAACAAGTATCTCAGGAATGTAGGGAGGTCTTATCTCAAGGCCACCCACCTGGACCAGCCCACTGTATTGTTCTGTAGGCAATTCAGGTGTATATAAGCCATCCCTGAATAAAGCTTCTTGGCATTCTGCATTCTGCACCAGACAGTTTGCCCTCCTGTTGTCTTGTATATACAGCCCGAAGCCCCCACTCAGGAACTCTTCGACTCCTGCCAGCAGGCCCGGCACTTAACATTTCTTACAGGGCAAATCTGCTAGACATAAATTCCCTCAGTTTTTGTCTGAGAAAGTACTTTCTTCCCTTTGAAGGATAATTTCACTGGATATAGAATTATAGGTTGATGGGTTGTTTTTACAACGCTTTAAATATTTCACTCTACATTCTCCTTGCATGCATGTTTTCTGACATCAAATTTTAACAAAACTATAGAGGATTCTAGTTAAAAGATAAAAAGCGTGTTCTTCCCCTTTTCTACACAGCTAAAATGTCCACAGATACATATTCATATGCTTTCTAAAACTGTGTTTTATTCCCTAAAGAATACAAATAATTGCTTTAATGCTGAAATAAGTTAGGTAGAACTTATTTAAAAATTTTTCCTGTCATCTAATAAACGTGTGCATGGACCTTTGTTCCTGTGTCCCCAGTTCTTTTCAAGGCCTTAGTCTGTCTTGCTTTTCTCCTCAGTGAGCTCCAGGTTCTACATAATATGGAACAAGATAGACCAGACATGATCTCTTATTGATAAGTGAGAAAGGGAGCCACCTCTTCCAAAAAAGCAGTAAGATTCTCACACAACCCAAATCAGACAAAGTTAGGGTCACTTCCTGGCAGAAATCTTCTAGCAGCCCAACTAGCTGCTGTTAGTTTTAATTTTACATTCCAGATTGTAAAAAAGTAGATTCAACTGGGGAATGTGGGGATAAAAATACTCCCTAAGAGCTCTTGAAGAGCTTTTGTGTAAATTTTTTTCCCCTGAATATTGATCTGTCCACCACTTTGTTTTTCTCAAACAAATTAAACTTCCCTAAATATAATAGCATATTTTATCTGAACCTTATTTTAGAAACTCAGCCAAGAGTCTAGGGCCTTCTACCCTTTCAGAAGGGCTTCTTGACTGCATCCACATGTTTCTGCCACAAAAATAAGTCCAGTAGATGTTCCTCATTTTCCTGATTTTATGGGGAAAATTTCAAAGCCAAAGTCTTTCTTGCATTTCAGTTAAAATTCCCCCTCCTTCCCACCCCCAGTCTACAGATGACTTCTTCAAAGACGTCTGGTCATTTAAAGCCATAATACCTCAAAATACTTGTGAGTTAACCTTAATAATAAAAATAAAAGTTCTTTCCCCCAGCACTGTCACCTCAGCTTTCTTTGAACTCCCAAGTAGAGGCAAAAAGTTCTTAGAAAACTTGGGTTAAATTGAGTTATATTAATACTAAATTAGGTTTCTTTGGAGCAGAGAGGAAGAGATGGTTATGATCAAAGGGGAATACTCATGAAGGTCAGCTGTTTTAAAGATAATTCTGAAGAACATTATGAACATTTAAAAGACTGAATGAACAAAACTTACTTGAAAATGCTCCAGGTAATATATGACGTTTTAAAAATTAGATGACTTGTTTCACTGCAGTCTTTCACTTCTCTGCCCCATCTTACTCCTTACGTTAGATACCTTTTCTTTTTAAACTTGTTATGGAAACATACATGTCAAGAAACAGAACATTACCAGCTGCCCAAAAGCCCCCTTCAAAACCTCTCTCAGTCACTCTCTCCCTTTTTAAAAGTTATCACAATCCTGAATTTTAATAAAATAGTTTTGTTTTGCTTTTGAATATTATATAAATAAAATCATACAATATGCATTTTTTTCTTTTTTTTATTTTATTATCATTAATTACAATTACATGTGCAATATTACGATTATTAAACTACCCCTTCATCAGGTCCCCCCCACCAACCCCATTACAGTCACTGTCCATCAGCGTAGTGAGATGCTATAGAATCACTACTTGTCTTCTCTGAGTTGTACTGCCCTCCCCGTGCCCCCCCAACATTACATCTGCTAATCGTAATGCCCCTTTTTCCCTCTTATCCCTCCCTTCCCGCCCATTTTCCCCAGTCCCTTTCCCTTTGGTAACTATTAGTCCGTTCTTGGGTTCTGTGAGTCTGCTGCTGTTTTGTTCCTTCAGTATTTTTTCTTTGTTCTTATACTCCACATGAGTGAAATCATTTGATACTTGTCTTTTTCGGCTTGGCTTATTTCACTGAGCATAATACCCTCTAGCTCCATCCATGTTGTTGCAAATGGTAGGATTTGTTTTCTTCTTATGGCTGAATAATATTCCATTGTGTATATGTACCACATCTTCTTTATCCATTCATCTACTGATGGACACTTAGGTTGCTTCCATTTCTTGGCTATTGTAAATAGTGCTGCAATAAACATAGGGGTGCATCTGTCCTTTTCAAATTGGGCTGCTGCATTCTTAGGGTAAATTCCTAGGAGTGGAATTCCTGGGTCAAATGGTATTTCTATTTTGAGTTTTTTGAGGAACCTCCATACTGCTTTCCACAATGGTTGAACTAATTTGCAGTCCCACCAGCAGTGTAGGAGGGTTCCCTTTTCTCCACATCCTCGCCAACATTTGTTGTTGTTTGTGTTTTGGATGTTGGCCATCCTCACTGGTGTGAGGTGATATCTCATTGTGGTTTTAATCTGCATTTCTCTGATGATTAGCGATGTGGAGCATCTTTCATGTGCCTGTTGGCCATCTGAATTTCTTCTTTGGAGAAGTGTCTATTCATGTCCTCTGCCCATTTCTTAATTGGATTATTTGCTTTCTGTTTGTTAAGGTGCATGAGTTCTTTATATATTTTGGATGTCAACCCTTTATCAGATACGTTTTTTATGAATATATTCTCCCATACTGTAGGATGTCTTTTTGTTCTACTGATGGTGTCCTTTGCTGTACAGAAGCTTTTCAGCTTGATATAGTCCCACTTGTTCATTTTTGCTTTTGTTTCCCTTGCCCGGGAGATATGTTCATGAAGAAGTTGCTCATGTTTATGTCCAAGAGATTTTTGCCTATGTTTTTTTCTAAGAGTTTTATGGTTTCATGACTTACATTCAGGTCTTTGATCCACCTTGAGTTTACCTTTGTGTATGGGGCTAGACAGTAGTTCAGTTTCATTCTCTTACATGTAGCTGTCCAGTTTTTCCAACACCAGCTGCTGAAGAGGCTGTCATCTCCCCATTGTATATCCAAGGCTCCTTTATCAAATAATAATTGACTGTATATGTTTGGGTTAATGTTTGGATTTTCTATTCTGTTCCACTGGTCTGTGGGTCTGTTTTTGTGCCAATACCAAATTGTCTTGATTACTGTGGCTTTGTAGTAGAGCTTGAAGTCAGGGAGTGTAATTCCCCCTGTTTTATTCCTCCTTCTCAAGATTGATTTGGCTATTCGGGGTCTTTTGTGGTTCCATATGAATTTTAGAATTATTTGTTCCAGTTCATTGAAGAAAGCTGTTGGTAGTTTGATAGGGATTGCATTGAATCTGTAGATTGCTTTAGGTAGTATAGCCATTTTGACAATATTTATTCTTCCTAGCCAAGAGCATGGGATGCATTTCCATTTGTTAGTGTCCTCTTTAATTTCTCTTAGAGTGTCTTGTAGTTTTCAGAGTACAGGTCTTTCACTTCCTTCGTTAGGTTTATTCCTAGGTATTTTATTCTTTTTGATGCAATTGTGAATGGAATTGTTTTTCTGATTTCTCTTTCTGTTAGTTCATCATTAGTGTATAGGAAAGCAACAGATTTCTGTGTGTTAATTTTGTATCCTGCAACTTTGCTGAATTCAGATATTAGTTCTAGTAGTTTTGGAATGGAATCTTTAGGGTTTTTTATGTACAGTATCATGTCATCTGCAAATAGTGACAATTTGACTTCTTCTTTACCAATCTGGATGCCTTGTATGTCTTTGTTTTGTCTGATTGCTGTGGCTAGGACCTCCAGTACTATGTTGAATAACAGTGGAGAGAGTGGGCATCCCTGTCTTGTTCCCGATCTTAGATGAAAAGCTTTCAGCGTCTCGCCGTTAAGTATGATGTTAGCTGTGGGTTTGTCATATATAGCCTTTATGATGTTGAGGTACTTGCCCTCTATACCCATTTTGTTGAGAGTTTTAATCAGGAATGGATGCTGAATTTTGTCAAATGCTTTTTCAGCATCTATGGAGATGATCATGTGGTTTTTGTTCTTCTTTTTGTTGATGTGGTGGATGATGTTGATGGATTTTCGAATGTTGTACCATCCTTGCATCCCTGGGATGAATCCCACTTGATCATGGTGTATGATCCTCTTGATGTATTTTTGAATTCGGTTTGCTAATATTTTGTTGAGTATTTTTGCATCTACGTTCATCAGGGATATTGGTCTGTAATTTTCTTTTTTGGTGAGGTCTTTGCCCAGTTTTGGTATTAGAGTGATGCTGGCTTCATAGAATGAGTTTGGAAGTATTCCCTCCTCTTCTGTTTTTTGGAAAACTTAAAGGAGAATCGGTGTTATTTCTTCTCTATATGTCTGGTAGAATTCAGAGGTGAATCCATCAGGCCCAGGGGTTTTGTTCTTGGGTATTTTTTTGATTACCAATTCGATTTCGTCACTGGTGATTGGTCTGTTTAGTTTTTCTGTTTCTTGCTTGGTCAGTCTTGGAAGGTTGTATTTTTCTAAGAAGTTCTCCATTTCTTCTATGTTTTCCAGCTTGTTAGCATATAGATTCTCATAATATTCTCTTATGATTCTTTGTATTTCTGTGGGGTCCGTCGTGATTTTTCCTTTCTCATTTCTGATTGTGTTTATGTGTGTAGATTCTCTTTTTCTCTTAATGAGTCTGGCTAGGGGTTTATCTATTTTGTTTATCTTTTCAAAGAACCAGCTCTTGGTTTTATTGATTTTTTCTATTGTTTTATTCTTCTCAATTTTATTTATTTCTTCTCTAATCTTTATTATGTCCCTCCTTCTGGTGACTTTGGGCCTCATTTGTTCTTCTTTTTCCAATTTCAGTAATTGTGTCTTTAGACTATTCATTTGGGAATGTTCTTCCTTCTTTAAATAGGCCTGGATTGCAATATACTTTCCTCTTAGAACTGCCTTTGCTGCGTCCCACAGAAGTTGTGGCTTTGTGTTGTTGTTGTCATTAGTCTCCATATATTCTTTGATTTCTGTTTTGATTTGGTCGTTAACCCACTGATTAATTAGGAGAGTGTTGTTAAGTCTCCATGTATTTGTGAGCCTTTTTGATTTCTTTCTAAAATTTATTTCTTGTTTTATACCTTGGTGATCTGAGAAGTTGGTTGGTAGGATTTCAATATTTTTGAACACTGAGGTTCTTTTTGTGGCCTAGTATGTGGTCTATTCTGGAAAATGTTCCATGTGCACTTGAGAAGAATGTGTATCCTGTTGCTTTTGGGTGTAGAGTTCTGTAGATGTCTGTTAGGTCCATCTGTTCTAGTGTCTTGTTCAGTGCCTCTGTGTCTTTACTTATTTTCTATCTGGTTGATCTGTCCTCTGGAGTGAGTGGTGTGTTGAAGTCTCCTAAGATGAATGCATTGCTGTCTATTTCCTCCTTTAATTCTGTTAGTATTTGTCTCACATATGCTGGCGCTCCTGTGTTGGGTGCATATATATTTATAATGGTTATATCTTCTTGTTGGACTGACCCCTTTATCATTGTGTAATGTCCTTCTTTATCTTTTGCTACTTTCTTCGTTTTGAAGTCTATTTTGTCTGATACAAGTACTGCAACACCTGCTTTTTTCTCTTTGTTGTTTGCATGAAATATCTTTTTCCATCCCTTCACTTTTAGTCTGTGTATATCTTTGGATTTGAGGTGAGTTTCTTGTAGGCAGCATATAGATGGGTCTTGCTTTTTTATCCATTCTGTTACTCTGTGTCTTTTGATTGGTGCATTCAGTCCATTTACATTTAGGGTGATTATTGATAGGTATGTACTTATTGCCATTGCTGGCTTTAGATTCGTGGTTACCAAGGGTTCAAGGGTTGCTTCTTTACTATCTAACAATCTAACTTAACTTTCTTGTTAAGTTATTGTAAACACAGTCTGATGTTTCTTTCTTTCTCTCCCTTCTTATTCCTCCTCCTCCATTCTTTCTATAGTAGGTGTTTTATTCTTTGCCTTTAGTTAGTATTTGGATGGTCTGCTTTCTTGCTATGATTTTTTCTCTGGTGACATCTTTTTAGCCTTAGGTGTGCTTCCATCTAGAGCAGTCCATTTAAGATATCCTGTAGTGGTGGTTTATGAGAGGCAAACTCTCTCAACTTTCGTTTGTCTGGAAATTGTTTAATCCCTCCATCATATTTAAAGGATAATCGTGCTGGATACAATATTCTTGGTTCGAGGCCCTTCTGTTTCATTACGTTAAATATATCATGCCATTCTCTTCTGACCTGTAAGGTTTCTGTTGAGAAGTCTGATGATAGTCTGATGGGTTTTCCTTTGTAGGTGATCTTTTTTCTCTCTCTACCTGCCTTTAATACCCTGTCTTTATCTTTGATCTTTGCCATCTCAATTATTATGTGTCTTGGTGTTGTCTTCCTTGGGTCCCTTGTGTTGGGAGATCTATGAGCTTCGGTGGACTGCGAGACTACTTCCTTCCCCAGCGAGGGAAAGTTTTCAGCAATTATTTCTTCAAGACACTTTCTATCCCTTTTTCTCTCTCTTCTTCCTCTGGTACTCCTATAATGCGAATATTGTTCCGTTTGGATTGGTCACACAGTTCTCTTAATATTCTTTCATTCCTAGAAATCCTTTTATCTCTCTCTGCCTCAGCTGCTCTGTACTCCTGTTCTCTGTTTTCTATTCCATTAACAGTCTCTCGCATCTCATCCATTCTGCTGTTAAACCCGTCGATCGCTTGTCTGATTTCTGTATTGTCTTTCCTCAGTTCCCTCACTTCCTCCCTCAACTCTTGCACATTTCTCTGTAGGTCCATCAGCATGGTTATGACTTTTATTCTGAATTCTTTTTCAGGGAGGCTGTGCATTTCCATCCCTTCAGACTCCCTCTCTGGGGTTATCTGGTTGATTTTGGTCTGAACCATATTCCTCTGTCTTTTCATGGCTGTATAATTTGGTCACTGATAGTTGCCACGTATGTCCGCTGGGCTCTTTAAGACCGCCTCTTGGGGTGCCGAGTCCTCTCGGGTGTAGCTGCACGCTGTGCGCTTTCCTGTGTATTCTCATCTCTCTTTTAGGAATAGGTGTATTTTCTGTGTTTTCGTAGATATATATAGTGTTGGGGGGAGATTTCTGCCGCCCTGCTCACACCACCATCTTCCCGGAAGTCTACAATATGCATTTTTGTGATTGTTGATTATCTATTTTACTTTAAACATTTGGGTTGTTATAGTTTGGGCCAATTATAAATGGAGCTGCTATGAATATGTGTTATGGAGAACGTAAGAATGCATTTCAGTTGGGTATATATACCTAAGAGTGGGATTGCTGGGTCATGGGGTTTGGATTATAGTCAGCTTTAGCACACAGTGTCACCAGTTTTCCAAAGTATGGCTGTTTTCAATTCACACTCTCACCAGACATACTATAGATCTTGTCAAGTCATAAATTTACGGGCATGTGATCGTGCTGAGCATAAATCTGAATAAATGAAGGCCATTGCTGTGATAAGCGCTTTAATTTATAGGAGCTGGACTTCTTGAGTAGGCTTCAAAAGGTCTCTGAAAATATGTACTATATTTTTGCATGTGTCCATACATACATTTTGGGGAGAGAAGAAGCATAGCTTGCATCAGATTCTCAAAGATCAGGTTTCCATACTTCAGAAAATTGGTGGCAATATATACTAAAACTGAACATAATCCAATCCTTGACACACACATGAAAGTCAAGAATGCCTGCCTTATGGGAGCCCAGCCATCAAGAAGGAAAACTTCAGTTGCTATTGGCAAACACTGCCCTAGGTTCGTAGTGGTGTATTGACATAGACAGTGTGATAACCAGGTTTCCTGTGGTTAACAGAGAAGGACTAGCACCCTTGACTTCTTTTTTGGTTTTTTTTTAGTAAGTTAAAATCCTTTATTAAAATAGCTTGATAATGTTTTGAGAACTACATATTTGTCTAATAGATTTATTGAGAATAATTCACATACTGGATATCTATTCTGAATGAATAATTCAATGGCTTTAGTATATTCACAACATTGTGCTATCGCCACAATCAATTTTAGAACATTTCATAATCCTGGGGAAAAAACCCATACCCATTAGCAGACATTCCCCACTTCCCCCAGACCTAAGCAAACACTAATATACTTTCTGTCTCTATGGATTTGCCTTTTCTGGACATTTCCTATAAATGGAATCATACATGTATCCTTTCTGACTGCTTTTTTCACTTGGCATAATGTTTCCAATGTTCATCCATGTTGTAGTGTGTATCAATGATTCCTGTTTTTATTGCCAAATAACAGTCCAGTGATGGATATACCATGTTTTATTTATCTACCAGTTGATGGTCTTGGTAATTAATTTAAATGATGTCTGTAAAGAATAGAATGTGTCCAAAACAAACCCTATATGTTCTCTCCTAAAACCTCCTACTTCAGATGTCCCCATATCGGTAAATGGTGCCATCAGTCATTTCAGGCCAAAAATTTTGAAGTTATCCTTGATTCTCACAACAGCAAATTCTGTTGTTTGTACCTTCAAAATAGATGCCATATCCAGCCATTTTCAACCTTCTCTGTAGCTACTACCCCCTAGTCCAAACCACTGTCATCTCTCCCATGAACTGTTATAAAAGCCTAACTGGTTTCCTGCTTCTGCTTCTACTCTTGGCCCCCAAAGAGCAACTAGTGTTGGTTTAATGTTTAAATCAACTGTTAATCCCCTGCTCAACACCATGTAGTGGTTGCCCATCATATAAAAAATAAAATCCCAAGTCTTTATCAGGGCCCAAAAACGCCAAAAGTGGTCTAAGCCTATATCTCATCTTTTGCGGGTCTAGCTACATCGACCTTCTTGCTCTTTCTCAAATATACTAAAAACATGTCCCTGCTTTATGATTAGTGTTCCTCCAGAGAACTGCTTAGCTCATTCCCCACCACATTCAAATACCTGCTTAAATATCTCAGATCCTCCTTAATCACTTCATCTAAAGTATTACTTCCTCCCACCCAATCACAAGTAGAATAATGACTGAACACATCTTATACTCCAGACATTGTGCTAGTTTTAGTGAAACCCCACTCTTTTTTATTCCTTTACTCTCATTTTAAGTTCCACCCTTCCTAATGTTCAGCAAGTTAGCCCTTTCAAAGGTAAATGTGTAATTTAAATCATTCCCTGAACAATCATAGTTTTTATACATTACTCTTAAGCAGAGCTTGGAATTGGACATATCTTAGCTTGTATCAGAAAGTGTTTTCACCTTTTAGATATTTAACTTATTCATCTTTTAAATATTTAAACTAATCTCTTGAACACATTCATAATACATTTTCACCACAACTGACCAAACCTGATTCAACCAAAAGTTTCCATTTTCCTTCCCCACACTACCTAGCTTAAATTTAACCTGCCTTCTTTTATACTGTTCCTATATCCAGTCGAGCCATATATTCAACTGCTCACCAAGTTTATTCAGTCTAAGTTCTTAGTGTGTCTCTTTCTTTGACGCCCTTCCGTTCCAACTGCCACTGCCCCTTGTTAACAAGCCAAAACTGGAGTCATTAGACCTTGGAAAATTAGCAGTGATTGATGGTTCTGGGCAAAAGTATGAAGATCGTTTCATACACTCCTTTATATCCCCTTTTGTTATCCACTCACCTCCCTGAAACAGGTGAAATTTAAACGAGGGGGGGGGTTGATTTTTGTTAGTTTGTTTTAGCTTAAGCTTTTGATTGAAATGTTACGTAAAGAAAAGTGCACATTAAGTGGAAAGTTAAAAGTGTTGTTTTCACAGACTGAACACACCCATGTAACCAGCACCAAGATTAGGAAACAGAACATTGCTAGACTTCAGAGACCTGCCTCGCCCTCCATTTCCGGCACTATATCTCCTGATTTCTAACACTGATCAGTTTTACATTAACAGGGTTTTCCAGATAAATGGAAAAGGCTTAGATGGGGGAATATTTGAGGAAAAGCACATCTTATGGGCCTGAAATGAAAGGAAAAGAAGTTGGGAAGGAGGGGTCTAGACAATTTAAAAAGAAGAAAAAGGAAGAGAAGTGAGAAGGGAGAAGGAAAAGAGGAAGGGAGAGGAATGAGAAGAGGAAGAGAAAGTTTAAGTTGAGGAGAGAGAATCATGCTACCTGGATGGCTGCCCAAATGTAAGTCCGGGAGAGGAAATCCCGGGGCAAAATACCTCTAAAAACTGAAATCAGTCAAAGGGAGAAATAAAGTTTAAAACCCGTTTATTGCTTACAAACTGCAGTCCAACGCATCTCTCTCCTCTGCTCCTGAAGAAGCAAGCAAGCCAGCCCCTCCCCTTAAACCCTCAGGTTCAGACACACCCTTGGTTGCCCAGGTCAATACCCATTGATATGGAGATGAACTTATCTCCACCCCTGAGGATATGCAAATGAACTAAAGCCAAGTGAGATACTCTGGAAATGTTACAATGTTACCCACAGGCCACCAGAAATCTCGCCTTACAATCTACTCGTTCCCCTTCTTCTGCAATGGTCCCTCGGCAAGAAAACTGGAGCGTTTGCGACCAGTCTAATGACTGAACAATAGCAACAGCAATAAAATTATGGCAATCCTCAAGCCGGAGGACTCAGCAAGGTTCAAAGTCCCATGCAGATTAAGTCCATAGCTCACCCATCCCACAGGCAGGCAGTAGCTGAGGGTTCAGAGCAATCATCAGGTGGCAGCTGCAGCCAGGGGGCGCATTCAGCCCACAAGGAATGTAGGAGAAAATAACCTTAAGGGCGATAAGATACTGGTTTTAATGACACCAGCATAGGCAAATCTTGTCCATCAGGTAGGATACATGCAAGAGAGTGGTCTTGTGATAAAACAGTGGCAGGAATGGGATCTCGTCCTGGTCTAGTATACCAGACTTTCACCCCCTTCCCTATGGGAGTTAGAGATGAGTCAATACATAGGGCTATGGGAGGTACATGCACTGGCCATAAAGATAAAACAAAACTTCCCCACAAGATGCTCTTACCTTTTAGACGTTTTGGGTACACTACCGTGATCTTTGGGGACCATTCAGCTGTTATTCCAGGAATACACATGAGGCCAGCTTCCAGGCCTTTCCCCCAAGGTGCCAGAAGGGCCAGCCATCACTGGTCCATGTGTCGAAATGACCAGAGCCAGGTCCATTCAACAGTGTCTCCAGGGCTTAATGCAGTAGGGGCTGGCAGCAGGGTGTTGCTCTGCTGGCCATATCCTGGCTTCAATAGCTCTTCTTTGGTTTGGACATACAATTGTGTAGGGGAGGCAGCAAGGTGTGTGAGCATATCCACAGGGCTCAGAGCTCCTTTACATGGCTTCTCATTCAAACGCCGCAGCACTGTCCATAGCCGAACTGACCAACCCCGTAGACTATTGGTGTTCCACTTCAGGCCATATTTCAACAAACCATTGTACCTCTCTATCATGCCTGCCCCGGTAGGATTATATGGTACATGAAATTCCCATCTTATTCCTAATTGCTGCACAATTCTTGTAACGCATGTCCAGTAAAGTGGGTGCCTTGATCGCTTTCAGTCACCTGCAGCCGGCCATAGGCTGCAAAGAGACGCTCCAGGCCCCTCTTGGTGGTTTGCTGATCTGCACATCATGCAGGAAAAGCAACCAATGGTCCTGTAGCCGTGTTCACACATGTCATGGCATACTGATATCCGTCTGATATGGGTAGAGGCCCAATATAGACTATTTGCCACCTTACTATTGTCCCATGTTGCTGTGGGACTCAGTGTAAGTCCCTCTTAAAGCACACAAGGACTCCTTCCAGGCTTTGCTGACTTCTTCAAAGGTCAATAGCAAGCCACACTGGTAGGCTACAGCCCACATTGTTTTTTGCCCCATGTGCAACAAGCGCTGGTGCAGCCATTGGGCCACATCAGAGGCAGGCTTTCCTTCTAGCCCGTGCACCTGGGCCAGTGTGTCTGCTTCACCATTCCCTGGGGATGCCAAAGGCAAATGGCCAGTCACAAGATATACAGTAACAGTCTTAGTCTGACAAGAGGCCCATAGGTGTTGCCACAACTCTTGCCCCCAAAGGGGTAGGTGACCAACTATCCAGTTGGCATGATACCATGTCGGTAGCCACAGGGCCAAGCCCCGATAAACAGCCCAGCTGTCAGTGCATACAACTATCAGGGAGGGCTCCTGGGTGATCACGAGCCATACGGCCTGCAACTCAGCCCACTGACTGCTCTTCCCCTCTCCATCCTCCATCCATATTGTCTCAGTCTTAGGATGGAAAACCACAGCCCTCCACTTCAGGAGCTGCCCATGACTGGAGCCGTCTATGTACCAAGCATCTTCAGGTATGGGGGCTTTTCCCTCCTGATGAGGGTCTTGGCTACCAAGGGCTGAAAAGCAAGTTCTTCCTGCTTTCCACTGGTATAGGTCACTGACCCCAATAAGCGTTGGAGTTCTCCACTTAAGGGGCTAGTAGAGAGGGCGCTGGACTGCTGTAAATATGCTCCCCATTTGGCCAGTGTAGGTGTCTGTGCCATGCCACTCTGTGGCCTTTGGGTACAGTCTCACACCGACCCCGCAATGAGATAGGTCAGAGCTATTCCAGCAATGAGCTCCATAGCCAGCAAGCCCAGCACCCAGTTGCTTCTCTATCAAGGTGTACTGGACCTCTGCTCCTTTCCATAATTGTGACCAGAATCCAATAGGTTGGTGTGTCCATTCAAGCCGCTGCCAAAGACCCCATCCAAAACCATCTTCGGTTACATGAACATCTAGTTCACAGGACCTTGATGAGTCCATTACATTCAAGGCCTGAAGGCCTTGACTGCCCACTTGGCAGCAGTAAAAGCAGCTGCACATGTTTCATCCCAGTCCCACCTGATGACCTTTCATACCAACCAGTATAAGGGCTTCAGAATTTGTGCCAAGGGCGGGATAAACACTCTCCAGTAGCCCAAAAGACCCCAAAACTCTTGTAATATTGCCACAGTGGTAGGGGTGGGGAAAGCCTGGACCTTGTCTATAACTGCTTCAGGAACAACTTTAATTTTACCAAACAACCCCCAAGAATTTCACAGACAAACCAGGTCCCTGAACCTTGGTGCTATTCACAGCCCATCCTTTTTCCTGTGGATGTTGCAACAGTCTAGGAACTGCCCCTTCTAAATCTGAAAGAGAATCAGACGTGAACATAATATCATCAATGTAGTGATACAACCAGACTGTTTGCAGTTTCTTCCATGTGGCCAAGTCCTGGGCTACAAGTCCATGACAGATGGTGGGACTGTGGAGATATCCCTGTGGAAGGACAGTGAGTGTCCACTGCTGGCCTTCCCACGTGAAGGCAAACTGTTCCTGGCTTTCCTGTGCCATGTCAATAGAGAAGAAAGCATTAGCAAGGTCTACTACATAATGATACATCCCCAGTTCATAGCTGAGGGTGTCCAGAATGTCTGCTATAGAGGGGACAGCAGCGTGCAAAGGGGGTGTGACTTTATTCAATTCTCTGTAGTCTACAGTCTTATGCCAGGAGCCATCTAGCTTTCTCACTGGCCACACTGGGGAATTAAAAAGACTATGAGTGGGCTTTATGATGCCCACCCTCTCCAACTCCTGTAGAGTTTCTCCAATTTCCTTGTGCCCCCAGGCAATTTATACTGCTTAATATTTGTCACCTGCCGAGGTACAGGCAGGGCTACAGGTGGGTGCTCAGCATGTCCCCTCAGAACTGCCTTTACCGCACGTACCCTCAGTCTGAACTCACCTACAGTGGTCTGTAACCACAGACCCTGCAGGATATCTACCCCCAAGATATATTCAGGGATGGGAGAAATGTACACGGTATACTCCTTTGGGGGTAAACGTCCTATCCCCAATGAGATTTGGGCTTTCTTCACTCTGATTGCCTTACCCCCACAGCCATCTATCACAGCAGGGGTCCCAGGAAAACGCTCAGGGTTGACATGAATCAAAGAACACTCAGCTCCTGTGTCCACCAGTGCCAGGACACGTTGTACATTCACAGGGGACCAATGAATTGCTAATTCTACATGTGGGCTCTGGTCCCCACCATGTCCCCCAAGGTGGGGACTGTGACACTCCCTTGGACAAACCACGATGCCCAGTCATCCTCCTGTGGGGGTGAGGGCTCAGGTGAATCCTGAGTACTGTGTCCCATGAAGTTTTGCAGGGACACAGGCCGGGCATGAGGCCTTGACTCTGGTTTCCGTGTCCTGGACCTCAGCGGCTGGAACTGCTGCTCTGGCTTTAATTGGTGCCACAGTTCGAACAATATTCTATTGGGCTGCCCATCGAGTTTTTCTTTCACTACCCCGGCCTTTATCAAATCAACCCACATCTGGGTCCTTAAGACCTTCACGGGGCCTTTTGCACTTCCCCTTTCAGTCATAGCTGTACTACCCTCTGTGCCCTTATTGTTTCAACCTCCCCCAGATCTGCTAAAGTATAAATACCCTCACTTATGGGTTGCCCTAGGTGGGGGGCAAGAGTATTCACTAGGGACCCGAAGAGAGATGTGGGAGCTGTATGCAGCACCTGGTTTCTCATCCCTATAGTGAACACCTCCTCATCAGGGCCCTGGGCGTCCATATTATAGATGATGTTTTTCATACCCAATTCCTGCAGAACCTGTTGGAGCTCTGCATACCTTTTCCAACTACTGGGAAAATATGGTAAATCACCCTGATTAGACCAAACTATCCTGATGGCAGCTGCCAGCCATTCCAGGAGTGTCCGATTCCCTGAGGCGTGATGGGCATTTTGCAACCACTGCCAGAGGGAAGGGTGAGTTGTCAGGGAAGCCTTCTACTCATTTCAGTATGTGATGTAACAATGTTTTCCACCCCATATCTCAGAGATGTAAAAGCCAAGTAGGCAGAGATTCCGATGCCTCTGCCTGTACCAGACACTCACGTCCACCAGCTCATCCTGGGCATAGGGGCGGAGCGTGGAGGGCTCCACAACCTGGGGAGGGGGCTGCTCCTCTCCCTGAGGAGCCCGAGGTTGTTTCGTTTTTATTTTCTTAATTACATCGTGGAGGGCCTTTAAAACAGTAGAAGATGGTGCCTTTGCCGGTGGCCTGGGTAGCAGATCTGCCAATGGCCCCGCCTCCTCCTCTTCTCCCTCCGGCTCCTCCACCGATGGCACCTCCTCCACCACCTCCTGGGCTGAAGGCACCGCTCTTCCCTCCCCCTCCCCCATGGCGTCCTACAAGAGGCTTTTCCTGCCGTGTCCCTCCTCGCCGCTGCTAAGGAATCTTCTAGGAGCATAAGCTGCCTTTTCAGTAACTGTCTCTCTTCCTTAAGTGCATCCCATAGGTCATCGCCCAGCTCCTCCAAGTGATGCTGAAGTGGGTAACCCTTCTGCCTAAGTCCCTCTCTCTCCTCGCTAACCCTCTCGATAATCCTCTTTCTCCTGTGTAACATTTTCCACCACCTCAATAAAAAGAGACCCTACTACGCCAGCTGCTACATGGCCCCCTAAGATCTCCAAGCAGTGTTCCAACTCACGGAGGGCTAATTGTGCAGCATCCGGTGTTTCCACCCTTCCCTAGTTCTGGGGAAGGCTACACCCATCTAGGAGGTACTTTACCCTAGACGAATTCCACAGTAGGGGTTCCTAAATTGGAAGCCCCACAGCTGGGGGGATAATAACAGGTGAAGCGGCCCCCTCTGTGGCTCCCCACCATCCACAGGAGCAGCCCTCCCACAGGTCACAGCCATTATGACAGATTTCGGGTTCAGAGGCACTCGCCGACTGCCACCAGATGTAAGTCCGGGAGAGGAAATCCCGGGGAAAAATACCTCTAAAAACCGAAATCAGTCAAAGGGAGAAATAAAGCTGAAAACCCATTTATTGCTTACAAACTGCAGTCCAGCGCCATCCCTCTCCCGTCCTCTTCAGACAGCAAATTAAATTTCATTAGTGATATATTCTTTTGGGTTAAAACTGCCCCCTTTTGACTGAATAGTTTTTAAGACAATTCCACAACAAAGAATAAGCTGCTTTCAGTGGCTGATTTGCAGTAAGTGATTTGTGATTTTTCTTCCTTTCTCTTTCTGTGATTTTCTCTAAGGCCTTCTCTGGACCAATATTTCACAGTGTAGATGTTAATTAAAGTTGATCTGATTACTTTAGCCATACTTGAAATGGCAACTGATAATGTTGATTTGGTATCTTGCACTTTAACCAGGAACTTCAAAGCAATGGAAGCCAGAGGTGAGAGATTTATGAGAAGAGAGGCTTTTCTGTTCTCAGGAGAAAAATTATAAAAGACTTTGAAATGGGCAAAAACAGTATTGCATATTTATTGTCTGGAGGAGTCTTCACAGTTATCTGATCCATGCCTCTTTGAACTGTTCTACAGTTTGTGACATGAGAAAGCTGATGGCAATACAAATGGTTCTTATACATGAAGAGACAAATCACAACTGATTTACACCCTATGAAAAAGATAATTCTAAACATTATATTTTATGCCCTGTAGATATTGACCAATTTTACATCTATTAGCAAATTCATTTCACCATTCTTAACTGCCTGTATGTCTTTCAGATTCTCTTTGAACCATTTTAACATCTTACTAATTCCCTCATTTGTATGAGTTATGATTTTACTTTTTTGAAAATTATCTTTAACACTGTATTATTCTGATCAACTTAGCTACTTTCCTCAGGCTACACTTAAGACCAGCCCTGAGTGTATACAAATGTGTAAAGGAGGCAAGGCCAGGCTGAAGCTTGGTTAACTTCCTGGTATTCCCAATCTGGCCCATCAGAGGGTGCTACTGGCATGTCTTAAACCCAAATATTTTTGCAGTCTTTTATAGTCATTCTTCTGTAGAATGTTACTTAAGCACTGACAAATTTTACAGTTATTCCCATATATCCCCCTTTGTACTCTGAAAAGATTTAAGTTGCTGCCCTGAAAAATACAGACATAAGCAAGAAAAAGGACCAAAAGGTAAGAGGTTCAGGTCTCTTTTCTTCTTACCTTCCCCCCTCCAATCTGCTATTCTCCCTGTATTTGCTTTTCTGTAAATGGCACCACCCTTCACTCAGGAATTTGGGACTCTCCTTGGTTCTCTCCTCATCTTTATTCCCCACATCCACTATCATTTGTCTCTGCAGCTCCTCTCCATTCACATGGCCTCTGCCTTTTAGCAGAACTCTTAAATCTTGTGGATTACCACAATCGGAGATCTAGGTGGTCTCCTTCTCCCCTCCAGACCAATCTCCACATGGCTACCACAGTTAAATCTTTCAAGATCCCAAATCTAACAATACCACTACCCCACTTGAAATCAGAGGTTCCCCTTTGTCTTCACAAAACCCCAACATGTTAGTATGACTTACAAAGTCTCCTTGGGATCCAAGAGACAGCTTCATGTCTTCCTGCTTCATACAGGTTTCCAGATTAGCCTTATTTGCAGACCGTCCTTAGGGAGCTTTTCAAAAACACAGATTTTCCAGCTCCAGCCCAGAGATGCTGATTCACTAGGGGTGAAAGAGGACTAACAAAATTTGTGTTTTTATGAAGTTCCCTGGGAACTTATCAACTAAGTTGGAGAATTAGTACATGGAGTTTTTTATGATTCTATGTCTTTTTATGATTCTGCCTGAAAAGGATTTCTGCATCCTCACTTTTTTCCCTAGAGTATTCCTATACTTCCTTCAAATGTCATCTCTTCCGGGAAGCTACCTTGGATACTCTTCTCCAGTGTAAACTGTCTTTATCTCTTATCTCCTCACTCATCTGTAAATGTCTTGAAGAGACTTTCCTTTGTCTTTGCATTCACAGTGTCTAAAAGTCTTTGCATTCATAGTGTCTAGCACAGTATATACCTGGTACATAATGAGTGCTTGATAAATTTGTTGGACGAAAAAGGAGTCTTGGTGGGATAGTAGGAGTTTACTCCCTCTAGGAAGTTGTTACTCTTGATATAATCTCTCTCTACGTTTTCCACTGTCTCAGTCAGGGGTCAGTCACCCTCTAAGCTTTTATAAGACACAATAGTCCTCTGAATTGTCTTCCTTTCCTCTCTCCCTTTACCAATCTCCAACTTTCCTATTCATCCTCATTGTCGTCCCAGCTTAGGTTCTGCCTCATCTGAAACATTCTCTGACCAGCTCAGCCAGAAATGATCTTTTAAACACTTATAAATACAACTTATTTGGTAAGTGCTATACATTACTTAATATTGCAGTTGTTTCTACACAATGTAAGGCATACACTGTGGTGCCTTACATACTTAAATACATATGTTGGAGACCTAGAGTTCATTCCCAGTATATAGGTCACAGTCACCCTCTCTCCTAACCTCCTTCCCTATCATTATGCTCTGGGACTTCAACATTTGTGACTTCACATTTACTCTATCACAGCAATGTCAATGGCTTTTAATAGCTATGACATATCTGCCACCAATTATCAACTAGAGCACATAATAAACTATAATTTCCCACCTTCTAGATACAAACTGAAATTTCCCTTTCAATGCAATCTTCTACTCTTCTGCCTCTCTCAGTCTTTCCCACCAAATCTGAACATCATTTGTCTCACTAGTTCTTCAGATCCTTTCTATTCTCCCAGTTCATCAATTTCATCCTGTCTAAGCCTACTGCTGTAGTCAGCTAATAATCAAGCAAACCAGTCTAGACTTCTTCATTGTCCTCCCTCCATTGTTCCTTCTTTACTAGTCCTTTGTTCTGGTTAACTCAGGCTATTTTCTCCACCCCAAGGTAACCAATAGTTAACTCATCAGTTACAAAGCCCTGCTGATTGGGACTACTCCAAATTCATACTTATCTCAGATAAGTCTTTCTTGCTGTTTTGAATCATTGCTATTTTCCGTAGTGCTGCTTCTACCCCAATTTTATCAAGATCTTCTAACCCACCAATCATTTTTTTATTCTCAAAAGACTGACCTCAGAAAAGCCAGGCCATTACTTCCCTAAATGTTTAGCCACTTCAAAATCTCTCTGCAAATTCCCCTTCCCACTCTCCTTTACAGCTGCCAAAGCTAACCTGTCTGCCTCTCCACATTTTGATCTAATGATCTCTCCTGAGACGTTAATTCTTTCCTTATCTCCTCTTTAAAGTAATTACACTTTTAGTTTTTCTTTCTCAATTAGCCCCTTCCCCTCTCATGAAAATGATGCTGGGGTTCTTGTTCACAAAGCCGAAGAATGAGCTTCTCAAACACACTCAAGGTAGGAGAGCAAGGTACAGGCTTTTATTTAGTGATAAAGTGGAAGGACAGAGCTCGCGGCTCACGCCAGGAGGGTATAAGAGAGCCCGGGGTGGTGCATTGTCTAGGGGGTTTTATAGGCAAATGAGGATTTTTTGAGAACATGAAAAAAAGGCTTAGGGGTGTGGACTTGTACCACCTGCCCTGCTCTCAAGGTGGGCTGGGCTGTTCTCTGCTTGCTAGGGCTGTTTACAGTGAAGTCACGGGTTACACTGAGATACCCTTCTTTATTTGTGAAACACTCAAGCATTCTAGGCCAGTGGCTCCTGGCCTTTTGACCTTTAACTGACCTCACTGAAGATGTCTATATTCTTTGTCTGGTATCTTGATCCTAGAGAATTAGTGTGACCTTGACTTTGCATAATGCTTAACACAGAGTTTCAAAAGGGACTTCTTTGCCCATTGTTATATTGCTCTGACTGTAAATATCTCGCCCTGCTTTTTCCAGGGGCCCTCACCCTACTCTGACTACACCCACAGTCCCTGTCTCAAAAACACGCTAGATAGTCTTGCTTACCCTCGAAAAAAGAAAATCCTCTGCTGCTTCTTAGTTCATTGCCCTAATTCCTTTCTCTGCTTTACTGTTAATATTGCTACCACCTCATTACTCTTTAACCACTTGCAACTAGCTTTTGTCCCCTCCATTTTTAACTTCTCTGTCACGTCTATCCTGGTTTTTTCCTCTTACCACTCTGGTCATTTTCTCTGTATCCCTTGCCAACTTTTCACCAGGTTTCTGCTTGGGACCTCTTTTTTCTACTTTATCCTTTGGTGACCCCATCTACTTCCACAACTCATATTTCTGTGAAGAAGAACAAATCTTATTCATATTTAGCTTTGTAAATCTGGGGAGAGGAAATCCCAGGACACAATAGCTCTAAAAACTGAAATGAGTCAAAGGGAGAAATAAAGTTTAAAACCTGTTTATTGCTTACAAACTGCAGTCCCAAGCCATCTCTCCTACTCTGGCAGAAGGAAAACCAACACCCCACCTCACCTCTCAGGTACAGATAAGCCCTCCTTGCCCAGGTAATTACCCATTGATAAGGAGATGAACTTCTCTCCACCCCTGAGGAATGATGCAAATACGCTAAAGCCATACTTCTTTCCACCTCTGAACGCCTATTGATATGCAGATGTACTAAAGCCAGGCGAGATATTATGGAAATACTACAACTTTACCCACAGGCCACCCCTCCAGAAATCTTGCCTTACAATCTACTTGTTCCCCCTCTTCGGACCAAACTACTGACATACAATAGCAACAGCAATAAAATCACGATAATCCTCAAGCCAGATGATTCAGCCTATGCAGATTAAGTAAATGTACTTTACAGCACAATCTCTCACTAAGCACAAAATATGTTTCTACACTTGTTTACTCATTCCTAACAACCTTGCTAGATTGCTCACAAAACTTTTACCAAACATGAGACAAAGTCAAGCCTCTCTTTAAGCATTTTTTCTTGCCAACAGAAATAAAATCATGATAATCCTCAAGACAGAGGATTTAGCTAGGTTCAAAGTCCCATGCAGATTAAGTTGAAAGCTCGTCCATTCCAGCCATCACACAGCAGCTGCAGCCAGAGGGCGCATCTAGGCCACAAGGACTGTAGAAGCAAATAACCGTGATCTTTGGGGGCCACTCTGCTGTTACTCCAGGAATACACAGGAGGCCAGCTTCCAGGCCTTTTACCCAAGGTGCCAGGAGAGCCAGCCGTTGACAGTCCATGTGTTGAAATGTCCAGGGCCGTGTCCATTTTATTCCTAATTGCTGTACCCATCCTTGCAACGCATGTCCAATAAAGTGGGTGCTTCAGTCACTCTTAATCACCTGTGGCCGGGCATAGGCTGCAAAGAGATGCTCTAGGCCCCTCTTGGTGGTTTGCTGACCTGCACAATATGCAGGGCACTCCTTCCGGGCTCGGCTGACTTCTTCAAAGGTCAATGACAAGCCCCACCAATGGGCTACAGCCCACATTGTCTTTTGCCCCACATGCAACAAATGCTGATGTAGCCATTGGGCCACATCAGAGGCAGACTTTCCTTCTAGCCAGCACACCTGGGCCAATGCGCCTGCTTCATTATTCCCTAGGGATGCCAAAGTCAAATGGACAGTCACATGATATACAGTAGGTGTCTGTGCCACACCACTCCGTGGCCTTTGGGTCCAGTCTCTCACCCACCCCGCGATGGGATAGGTGGTTATTACCTTGGTCGGAACTGTTCTGGTGATGGACTCCATAGCCAGCAAGGCGTGATACACAGCAGCCAGTTGCTTCTCTATCAAGGTGACCTCTGCTCCTTTCCATAGTTGTGACCAGGCTCTGGTTGGCAGCAGAAGCAGCAGCAGTGGCAGAAGCAGTAGCCTTAGGCTCGGGCCACAGGCCAGGGTCAGCGCAGCCAGCAGCGGTGGTTGTGCCTCCATGACCACACAAGTGCAGACATATGTCCCTCGGCATGAGCACCACTTCCCCCCATCGTTTCTAGGGGCGGCCCTCCCAAAGGTCGAACCCATTATGACAGATTTCTAATTCACAGGCCCTGCTGAGTGCGCCAGATGTAAGTCTGGGGAGAGGAAATCCTGGGGCAAATACCTCTAAAACCGAAATCAAAGGGAGAAATAAAGTTTAAAACCCATTTATTGCTTACAAACTGCAGTCCTGAGCTGTCTCTCCTGCTCCAGCAGAAGCAAAACCAGCACCCCCCTCACCTCTCAGGTACAGATAAGCCAGCGCTCCGTGCCCAGGTAATTACTCATTGATACGGGGATGAACTTCTCTCCACCCCTGAGGAATGATGCAAATGAGCTAAAGCCATACTTCTTTCCATCTCTGAACACCTATTGATATGCAGATGTACTAAAGCCAGGCGAGAAATTCTGGAAATATTACAATTTTACCCACAAGCTTCTACTTCTCTCCCAAACTCCAGATCTATGTTTTCTAGAAACCTAACGTTTCAGATATTGAGATCACAGAAATCATGTATCCTAAGTTTCAATTGTCTGGATATCCCCACCAAATGGCTCATTGGTTTTTTAAGTCAGTTATTCAAAACTGAACACATCATTTTCTGTATGCTTCCAATTCCATTCCCAAATGGACTCCTCTTCTTTTTTTTTAATATAATTTATTTTATTATCATTAATCTACAATCACATGTGCAATATTACGGTTATTAAACTACCCCTTCATCAGGTCCCCCCCACCAACCCCATTACAGTCACTGTCCATCAGCGTAGTGAGATGCTATAGAATCACTACTTGTCTTCTCTGAGTTGTACTGCCCTCCCCGTACCCCCCCAACATTATATCTGCTAATCATAATGCCCCTTTTTCCCTCTTATCCCTCCCTTCCCACCCATTTTCCCCAGTCCCTTTCCCTTTGGTAACTATTAGTCCGTTCTTGGGTTCTGTGGGACTCCTCTTCTTAAATGTATTGTTTATACACTCACTCTGAGGCACCTGGAGTCTTCATTCTCTGTATTCAATCATGTGCTAATGGATTCTATTGCCAAAGACTCAATTTGGTTCACTGTTTTCTATTCTAAACTACATTTAAACACATTTCTAGTTTAAATCCAAATTATCTCTCACCTAGATTATTGCTGTAGACTAGCCAAACTACCCACCTCTAGTACCTCTTGGCTTGGAATTCTGAATTATTTTTATTCATTACCACTAGATTAATCTTTCTTCACTAGGTGAATATTTCTAATTTTCCACTCTCTAGCCTAAAAACTTTAAATCTTTCTTGTGGGTTACTGAAGTATTCACAAATTCCTTATTCCAGCATTCAAAGCCCTCCATGTTCTGGATTCAATTCTTTTTCTCTAGCCTCCATGCTATGCCCATTGCCTGGAATACCTCCTCCTTACTTCTTTCCCTGGAAATCTTCTAAATTCTTTAAAGCTTATTTCAAACACCACTGTGAGTAAAATTGCAGTATTTTCAGAATGTCTAGCCTGGCTTTAGTATATCTGCATATCAATAGGCATTTGGAGGTGGAAAGAAGTATGGCTTTAGTGCATTTGCATCATTCCTCAGGGGTGGAGAGAAGTTCATCTCTGTATCAACGGGTAATTACCTGGGCAGGGAGGACTTATCTGTACCTGAGAGGGGAAGGGAGGGCCGGTTTTGCTTTTGCTGAAGCAGGAAAGAGAGAAGAGCCCGGACTGCGTTTGTAAGCAATAAATGGATTTTAATCTTTATTTCTCCCTTTGACTGATTTCGGTTTTCAGAGGTATTTTGCCCCGGTATTTCCTTTCCCCGGACTTACATCTGGCAGTAGTTGACAGGATTCCTCTGAACCCGAAATCTGTCATAATGGGTGCGACCTTTGGGAGGGCCACCCCTAGAAATGATGGGGAGAAGTGGCACTCGCGCCAAAGGACGTTGTGTCTACACTCGTGTGGTCGTGGAGGCACCACCACCGCTGCTGGCCGCGCCGACCCTGGCCCGTGACCCGAGCCCAAGGCCACTGCTTCTGCCACTGCTGCTGCTCCTGCTGCCAGCCAGAGCCTGGTCACAGCTGTGGTTAAGGAGCAGAGGTCCGGGTCACCTTCATAGAGAAGCAGCTGGCTGCTGTGTACCACGCCTTGCTGGCTGTGAGAAACACACTCTGGTCCAAACTCAGTAAGTAGACACCGAGACAAAGAGAACAGCGGAGCGAGGCTTTAATGTCGGTCTTGCAAGATCGTCTGGTGGGCAGGCATACCTGAGGCCGTTGGCGCCAAGTCACCTATCCCCTAGTACGCGAGTACCTCCCCTGGTTCCTCATTGGCTGAGTACTACAGGGTTCACATTCTTTCCCGGACCTCGCCTAAGCCAATTATATCCACACTGCGCCTTCTCTTACATTTGTCTTAACTTCATTGGTAGGTTTAAAAAACTCAAACGGGTATAGCCAGGCCCTTACCAATTCCCACCCCCACCCCCACTCCCAGCCTGCGCAGCTTCCTGGCATATTTTCCACAACGTGGCCCTTTGTTAATACCTTACTGTTAAAATGCTTAAACTTCCTAGTGGGAATAAATCACATTTAGGTTTTATGCTTTTTCTAACACTGGCTACCGAACCCACTGCCAGAACAGCTCTGACGAAGGTAATAACCACCTATCCCATTGCGGCGTGGGTGTGAGACTGGACCCAAAGGCCACGGAGTGGTGTGGCACAGACACCTACCGTATATCATGTGACTTGTCTATTTGACTTTGGCTTCCCCAAGGAATAATGAAGCAGGCACATTGGCCCAGGTGCGCTGGCTAGAAGGAAAGTCTGCCTCTGATGTGGCCCAATGGCTACATCAGCATTTGTTGCGTGAGGGGCAAAAGACAATGTGGGCTGTAGCCCATTGGTGGGGCTTGTCATTGACCTTTGAAGAAGTCAGCCGAGCCCGGAAGGAGTGCCCTGCATATTGTGCAGGTCAGCAAACCACCAAGAGGGGCCTAGAGCATCTCTTTGCAGCCTATGGCCAGTCACCGGTGATTGAGAGTGATCAAGGCACCCACTTTTTGGACATGCGTTGCAAGGATGGGTGCAGCAATTAGGAATTAGGAATAAAATGGACCTGGCCGTGGACATTTCAACACATGGACCGGCAATGGCTGGCCCTCATGGCACCTTGGGGAAAAGGCCTGGAAGCTGGCCTCCTGTGTAGTCCTGGAATAACAGCAAAGTGTCCCCCCACAATCATGGTTATTTTTCTCCTACAGTGCTTGTGTCCTGGATGTGCCCTCTGGCTGCAGCTGCCACATGATGGCTGGAATGGAAGAGCTTTGGACTTAATCCGCATGGGACTTTGAACCTAACTGAATCCTCTGGCTTGAGAATTATGATTGTGTTGCTGCTGTCAAGAAAAAAATGGTTAAAGAGAGGCTTGACTTTGTCTAATATATTGTAAAATTTTGTTAGTAATCTAGCATGGTTGTTAGGAATAAGTAAACAAGTATATAAACATATTTTGTGCTGAGAGATTGTGCTGTAAAGTACATTTACTTAATCTGCATAGGCTGAGTCCTCTGGCTTGAGGATTATCATGATTTTATTGCTGTTGCTATTGTATATTATTAGATTGGTTGGAAGAGGGGGAACGAGTAAATTATAAGGTGAGATTTCTAAAGGGGTGGCCTGTTGTTAAAACTGTAGTATTTCCAGAATATCTCACCTAGGTTTAGAACATCTGCATATCAATAGGCGTTCAGAGGTGGAAAGAAGTATGGCTTTAGTGCATTTGCATCATTCCTCAGGGGTGGGGAGAAGTTCATCTCCATATCAATGGGTAATTACCTGGGCAAGGAGGGCTTATCTGTACCTGAGAGGTGAGGGGAGGGCCGGTGTTGCTTCTGCTGGAGCAGGAAAGAGTGAAACGGCCCCAAACTGCAGTTTATGAACAATAAACGGGTTTTAACCTTTATTTCTTCCTCTGACTGATTTCGGTTTTTAGAGGTATTTTGCTCCGGGATGGATTTCCTCTCCCCAGACTTAAACCACCTCTGACACACAGTCTTCTTTTGACCCCATACTGAATATGAGCCTTCATTTGAACCCGTGTAGCACTTTATTAACACTTTTATTTCAATGCTAATCAGATTTTGCCTTTTATGATAATAATCCGTGTATTCCAGTGCTTGTCAAACTTTTCCATTAGAAAAGGATTTTACAGAAAATTTCTAATTATACAGAAAAATAAACAGATAGCCCGAAGGTTATCTGTCACAAGACACTCCCTGGAAAATTAAATTTTAATATGAATTTTGCAGTGTTATTACTAGTAGACTTGTTTAATATAAAAAATGTTGTGGTACCACTCCAGGATGATATGTCGATTTAATCTTGGGGATTCGGGGTACACCTGGCACACTGTGAAGGACCCCCCCAACCTCAGCTCCAACGCCCACTAATAAGCTTTCGAAAGGCAGAGACTGCCTTACTATCCAAGTATCCCCTGTAAAATTAATACAGTACCATCTACAAACAGACCTTTAAAGAAATATTGTACTGTGACTCCAGATTGGTTAACTAGTGTTAACTATTTACTAAATGTTTACCATATACCTAGAACTGTGCTCTGTTTCAAGGAGCTTTGTCTTCATGGGATGACCCCTAACAAGTAGAACACTGTATTTACGAGTTAAATCATGGAACATATGCCATTTCTGTTCTGCAAAATGACTTGGATTGAGGAGTCAGTCTCTCCGCGAACCAAATGACACATGAGAATGCTGTTGAGTATCACTTTAAAGTTCACTCTCACTTCCAAATTATTTAAGATCGACCATTTTCTGCTAACAATGCACAATCCTCTCCACCTTGAAATAAAAGGCGTACATTCTTTAGCTCCCGTTTGAACTCGGCAGCGCCTGCAGGGAACCGAGAATGGTGTAAGGAGTCTGATCCCACCACCGGAGCAAAATTGCCAAAGCTAGCAGTGCCGCCCCCACCATTTCCCATGGGCTTCCAATTGGTCCTTGTGGTTCACTCTCTTTCCAGATTGGTGTTCCAGCTTGCCCGTCGCCTCCATCCCACCTTTAGCCAGCAATTATTGGTAGGTCGTTACGTCATTGCCGCATCTACCCCACTTCTATTGGCTCCCACTGGAAAGGGCGGCCGCGGCGTCACACGCAAGAGCCGCCATTTTGACAGAGCAACCTTAGTGACAGGAGCCGAAGCAGCCGCGCAGGTTGTCCCCGTTTCCCCTCCCCCTTCCCTTCTCCGGTTGACTTCCTGGGCCCCCTACTCGCCACAGTCCCGGCCCCGCCATGTCCCAGAAACAAGAAGAGGAGAACCCTGCGGAGGAGACCGGAGAGGAGAAGCAGGTGAAATGGAGGGGGTGCGGGCTGGCGAGCGGGCGGGCGAGGAGGGGGCGACCGTGATGGGGCGGGAGACGGTCTCCCACCGCTGCGGATTGGCCGCCATTGTCTCAGGTCCCGCAGGGGTTGGCTACTTCATACGTCACGCAGGCAGACTAAAGTTGTGCTATAATTGGTCGAGCTTGGGCGCAGGGCGGGTGTTTGGAAAAACGGAGTGAATGAAAGGGGGCCGGTGGTCCCAAGATGCAGTATGTGTTCTTGGCTAGCAGGTGTTAGTGACCGGACAACCAGGCCCGCGGCCAGCATCCTAAATCCTCAGAAAGACACGAGTTGAGGTAAAGACTTTTACAAAGGACCAGCACTGGGGGTGGTAGGGAGAAGAGAAATTATTACCATGTTTAGTTTAAGGGTGCAACTTTCTCAAGAGATCTGTTTTGACGGTTGGGGTTGGTCTGTTGCCCACTTTTAGTGAGAACCGAACAGGATTGTAGAGAACTAGAATTCCATACAGAATAATGGAGGTTAAACATAGAAAGACACCGGGAGCGTCGTGACAAGAAAGACGCCCCCTTACTCCTCCAAGACATCCAAGGCAGCGGCACTAAGCTCACCCGCAACTGTGCGATGAAAGCACTGGGAATCCGCTTCTTCTTGGGTTTAGGTCCTTTTCAGAAATTACTAAGGGGCAGCGGGGCCCACAGAAAGCAAGAGGAGAATAACACCACCAGTGAAAGCCTCTGCAAGCCAGTTGAGCTTTTGGCTGTTACCCAAACTTTCATCACTTGCACCACTAGAGAAGGTGTTGACTTTTTGGTAAAAACTGGGTAAATACCTATGTTTATCGCAGCACTATTTACAATAGCCAAGAAATGGAAGCAACCTAAGTGTCAATCAGTAGATGAATGGATAAAGAAGATGGGGCACATATACACAATGGAATACTATTCAGCCATAAGAAGAAAACAAATCCTACCATTTGCAACAACATGGATGGAGCTAGAGAGTATTATGCTCAGTGAAATAAGCCAGGTGGAAAAAGACAAGTATCACATGATTTCACTTACCTGTGGAGTATAAGAACAAAGAATAAACTGAAGGAACGAAACAGCAGCAGACTCTCAGAACCCAAGAATTTACTAACAGTTACCAAAGGGAAAGGGACTGGGGAGGATGGGTGGGAAGAGAGATAAGGGGGCATTACAATTAGCACACATAATGTAGGGGGTGCACAGGGAGGACAGTGCAACACAGAGAACACAAGTAGTGATTCTATAACATACTTCGCTGATGGACAGTGACTGTAATGGCGTATGTGGTGGGGACTTGATAATAGGGGGAGTCTAGTAACCATGATGTTGCTCATGTAATTGTACATTAATGATACAAAAAAAAATCCTGGGTAAATACTAGTGAACCTACTGTATCTCAGTTCTCCTGAGGTTAGAAACAGTGTCCTTTCCATCTGTTTACCTATCATCTTCCTACCATAATGTTTGTGGAAATGCTAAAGCAACATTGTCCCATTACTGAGGTGGAGTGTTTTTGGAGACCATAGCTGTAGCTTCTTCCACAGAGAGACTTCTCAGATGACTATCTTACACTCTGAGGAAGGAGGGAACATCGTAGCAGAATTATCCCCTTTGATTTCCCACTTACCTGTTCTGTATGTTAGCTTTCCTACTCATCTTGTATCATCAGAAGTTCTGGCTAGCTCTTTCCTCTCGTTGTCTTTCCTAGCTTCTGTGCTTAGTGAGCTATGGCTCATTCTGATTAAAGTATTGTGTTTAGTTACTACCTTTAACCCAATACTCACATCATGGAGGTGGTTCCCTGGGTGTAGTGTGAGAACTAGCTTGTCTTTTTCTTCTCACAATACAGTCATCTTGAGCTTTAGGGATTTGAACAAAGGTCCAGCTTTATTATTATTATAATTATTATTATTTTGGTCCAGCTTTATTTAAGAGCAGAGTGGAAATAGCATGTTTCCAAGTGGGTGGATCTCCAGGAAAAGTTGATAGTATAAAGGTTTATTAAATATTAGAAGCAGTTTCTTCTCAGTCATTAATTTTATTGGTCCATTTGTTTCCTCTAGGACACACAGGAGAAAGAAGGTATTCTCCCTGAGAGAGCTGAAGAGGCAAAGCTAAAAGCCAAATATCCAAGCCTAGGACAAAAGCCTGGAGGATCTGACTTTCTCATGAAGAGGCTTCAGAAAGGGGTATGGGGTACAATCTCTTACTCTCTTACTCTGGAACCAAAGGAGACTTTAGGGATGAGATCTGTGGAGGTTCTGAATTCTCATCTTGATGTTTTGTTGCTGAGCCGTAGAAAGGAGAAATTAGGAACTTGTAAAAAGCAAAGCAAATTATTGTAAATCCCTGATAACGGTATCAGTTATCTTCTGATTGCCCATATAAGATATTACAGCTTGATGTAGGGGCTTTGGGGTGTGGGGATATTGGGAGGGGAATAAAGAAAGGAAGGATTTTAGAGACTGGAATGCTGACTGGTGGTCATTTGCCCATTTGGATGGTGAGAATTTTAGGGACTAAATTTTTTAGCATTAGAGCTACATTTCAGGGTATGTCATTGCAGAAAAGGAACAAACCATCTGTCCTATAGATTTCTCCAACCTGAAATGAATAGATTTCTTCAGACCCTTGAAGTTAGGACCAGCCATTAACTGTACTCCCTGAAGACTTATTTTTCCTGGCCAGAGTGGTCCTCCTCACCGCGGGAGAGTCTGCCTTCATAGCCACCTAGCCCCTGCTCAGCTGTCTCAGTTCCCAGAGGCACCCAAAGCTGACTGAGGGATTAGAGGTCATTCAGCTAGAGTGTGTTGCTGTGAGTGGAACAGGTCCCCGTGGAGAACCCCGGTGGCGGAGTCTTGGTCACAGGTGGCGGTGTGGTGCTGATGTGCAGTCCGCCTTGCTGTGGGCGAGTCAGGTGTGGGCAGGCTGTCACAGCCGTGGGAGTCAGAGGGAAGATACGGTGTACTCGTGAGAAGCCCTGTTTCTGTTCATGGTTTGAGAGAATGGTTTTTAACTTAAGAGATTGAGCTCCTATTGATTGTTAGGATAGCCCCAGGCTGACCCTTCTGTATATCTATTCATTTCTGTTTCTCCAGAACCAAACTCATTTGAGACTACTAGCTCGTCAGTGAGCCTTTATGAATAGTTAGTAATTCGGTTAAACCATCCTGTGCTGATGGCACTACACAGGATGTGGGTGCAAAGGATAGAGGGGCTCTCTTATCTCTAAAAATGCATACTGCTGTGAAACTGCTTGCACACCTGAAAAAGTCAAAACATGTTGGGGAGAAGATGTAAGTACATGTAATTAATGCTGAGCTATGTATGCATGAGGTTAATCGAAGATGACTTGAAAGATCTGAGTGTAGGTGAGGGTTTATAATACATGTGAGTTTCCTTGCTTTCAAGGAAGGCCAGGGCTCCTGGCTCACCTAAACCTCCATCTTGTCTCTCAGCAAAAGTACTTTGACTCAGGAGACTACAACATGGCCAAGGCCAAGATGAAGAACAAGCAGCTGCCAAGTGCAGGAGCGGACAAGAACCTGGTGACTGGCGACCACATCCCCACCCCGCAGGATCTGCCCCAGAGAAAGTCCTCACTCGTCACCAGCAAGCTCGCGGGGTAACCTGAGCCCCTCTTCCTCTCCCCTTCCTCACCCACTGGACTTTTATATATCATAGGCAGGGATTGAATAGGCACCTAGTTACGTCTTCTCAGCTTGCTAGCCAGAAATGGCTGTGATTCTGCTGGGGCCACTGAGAAGGTAATGTGAGTTGAAGAGGGGCTCTGAGTTCATTTCCTTGGTAAAACTAAGATTTTCACACCCTCACTGTAGCCCATGTAGGGACAGAAATAAGAAACTAGGATTGGATAATGTTCCAAACTCTCTTTTTCTTTGTATGAGAAACTGGGGAGATAGGATTTCTCCTTTTGGAAAAGAATATCCCAGAATTGGTTAGGCTAAGCCTCGGGAATAACCCAGCAGGTTTAAAATCCCAAGGCTAACCTGACTTACCTGGGAAAGGTAGGTTGATGGAGATCTGTTTTTTGTGCTTCTACATGTGTTGTCCCTTAGGCTGCTTTTGCTTCATGTTTCCATTGCAGCAGGTTTAGAGAATTCTCAAAAAGAAAAACTGATTTGCTTGCCTAAAACAATGCCCATTTAACTTCCCTTAGTCAGTGTCTTTTAGAGTGTTCCCTGGCTCTTAGATAATGTAAAGATTAAAGGACATGATTCACATAAAATGGGCACCTTCTCTCTCTCTTCCAGCACGTTGCTTTCAAAAGTATCATGGGATAGTGGACAGAGCACTAGTTTAGGAGTCAAGATATCTGGGCCCTAGTTACACTCAGTCTTGGTAGAACTGCTCTGTGACCTTGGTCAAGTCATTTAACCTCTCTGGATTTCTGTTTCCTCATCTGTAAAGTAGAGTTGAATATAGATAAGACTGATTCTGATTTTAAAACCCTACAACTGCCATCTGGAAAAAATAAGTGCTATTCGTTGTGAAACTGAAACTGAGGAAAGCCCTTGGGTGAGCCTACAGAGGGGAACCATTTGAAGACCCCATAGAGAGAGGGGAAGCTGAGGTTTGGGGGTTACAAATTCAGGCAAGAGAGCCTCGTAAGTATCAAGGCTTTGGGTGTCAAGAAAAAATTTCTAGGAAGCTTAGCCATGAAACGTCTTGCTTCTGCCCCCACCTACTTTCCTGGCCTACGATCAGCCTTCACTGCTAAAAAGCTGCTCTGGCAGCCAAGCTGGAGGCCTGAGGAAACATGCTCAGTCATGCACATGTGGCGTCCCACATTTCAGGTGTTTTGTTAGGTAGACAAAAAGAAAACAAGTGAGCTGAGCTAGCCTCCAGGGCTTGGTCCTATGGCAGGACTGGAGCAGCAGGTTCTTAGGAGATGATTTACCTTCAAGGAATCTAGGGAAGGTGGTTAGGAAGAGAAGAAAGGAACACTGAGAAATCTCCATCTCCCTAGAGCTTACTAACCTGGCCTCTGGGCTCTGAGGAGGAGTCGCAATGCCGATCCATGAACAGATGGAGGAAAGGGCTTGTGGGTGGCCAACATCTTCAGTCTAGTTACCACTATCTTTTGGCCTGAATCTCAGTCATGCAACCTGCTAGATACGACAGAGAAGGCCAGCATGAGGGCTGACTGTTCAGGAGAGCAAGATGCTGTCAGCCTTGCCCTCTCACCGCCAGATTCTGATATGCCAAACATTTGGCATCATCAAATGACTGATGAACTTTCTTATGCGCATGTTGGGGAATGGGGTGTGTATATATTTCTTTCCTGACTGACCATTCACTTTTCAGGCTGTCATTCAGATTGGATAGGAAAGGGTTGGTGAGGGAAGAATGGAGAGAGCAGGATCCCTGGATTTCCTGGCCCCCAAACTCCTTGAATGTCACTTGTAATTGTATATAATTTTTGTGTTCTTGCTCCATTTCCTCATGCTGTCTTCCTTAGTCTAAAGTCTATGTGGGAAGAGGAAAATGCTGAACGTCCTTGTATAGTTTCCTCAACTGTCCCAGCCATGTTGTACATAGATATGTCATGTTATTATATATATAAATATATATATAATTTTGTACGTTTTCTTCATCTCCGATCTTCTCGAATTTTGTACTTTTTTTCTCTTCTGTCTGAACTGCTTTCTCTATTAGTCAGTTTGAATCTTCAAGCCTGAGGTAACAATGAGTATGGTTTTAGGAAGGAATAGAAGAAAGAGGGAAATCAAAACTGTTGGTCTTACTTTCTCTCTACATGATTATCTTCAAGGCTAAGATAACAAAGAAACAAGCTACATTCTGTATTTGCCACCTGTTTATATTGCATAAAGTACATAACTTCCATTGCAAAGATGGTCATTTCAAAGTCCAAATCCAAATTGCTTTGATTGAGCTTAGATTGTTACATCTACTCCAAACAATTACATGTACTGTCTGGCCCTGGCCTCCCAGTCACCGCCTTGTCGTGGTGTGCCCCCTTCAGCCTCTGCTGCCGTACGTGGCCGTGGCTGTGCCTGTGAAGCTGAGCCTACTCTAAGCTAGTCACCTTACACCCCTACAAACCTCCAGTTATTTTTGTCTTGTCTAAAGAACTGTTTTTCTGTTTTCATGGGTATCTCCAAAATGGCAAACTTTTTTTTTTTTTTTTTTTTTTTGTACATGGGGAAAAGATTGAAATTCTCCCTTTCTCTCTCTCTTTTTCTAACTTTCTATGGATAGGATTGAGGCACGTGCCAGAAAGCCTAATGATGAAGTGTGGAAGAGTCATGGGGTGCAGACCGGGATGGAATTTAGGATTTTTTCCCTTATTACTTGACAGTGTTTTCTTTTTCTTCTTCTGTGTCCGTCCGCAGTGGCCAAGTTGAATGATGCCGCCCGGGGCTCCGCCAGATCCTGAGACGCTGTCCCCCTGGGTCCTCTGCCGGCTCCTGCCCCTCCCTGCTTTTGCAGCCAGGCCTCAGGAGGTGGCTCGGGCACGGGCTGGAGAGGCAGAAGCCCCTGCCCGTCGGTGTCCCAGCGCATGGAGCCCCTTGGGCTGAGCACCAAGACCTTGAAACTTTTTTGTTTTACCTTTTTCCAAATGACTGTTGGGAGGAATCTCAGTGAAATCCTGAGGGAATGGGGAATGTTTGAGAGGGTGGGGTGGGAGATTTAGGGGAATATGAATCAGAGACTGGGGTCGATGAAAGACATTCCTGAGCATTCTCCTTCCTGACCATGTGGCCGGGGTGGGATGGGTGTGAGGGGAAGAGGTGGAGTAGACTAAGGATGCGGGATTCTGATTCAGCTCTGCAGAAAAATACTTTGTTTGCTTGGATGTGGCTGGGGACTTGGTGTCAGAGAAAAGAAACTGTCCACCTAAATATGACAGATGCAAACAGCTCCTCTGGTTCTGCAGAACAAGCTGAGAATGCAATTAATGTTAATTGTTCATTTAAAAAGTGCTGTCCTTGAAATAGATTTGCTTGGGGAGAGGGACAGTGAATGTGGGGAGAAGGGGCCATGAGAGTGGAGCCCCACAGAGCCCAGGGGACTTTTTCAGTATCTGAAATAAAACAAGAAACGACAACGACCTATGAAAAACCCAACCCACAAATACTCTGAAGCAGTTGGTGTGTTTTATTGGGGTTTGGGGAAGGGAAGAAAACAAGACTGAAGACACCATTCAGGAAGTTTCTAAGGGACACGGGCCCTTAATATGGGATATGGCTGGGGTCCCTTCCTCTGTCACTCAAGGAAAGGGAGCAAGGATGTTGGCGTACAGCCCAGGGCTTTTCCTGACTCCTGTCACCCCTTTGTTTTGTAGCTGATGAGGAAGATGCATCAGCCTCAGGTGTTGGCTCAAAATGAGAGAATTGATGTGTGTATTTGACCTAAATGGTTTATTGACAGCTAACACAGTCCAGGCGAAGCTAAAAAGGAGGCCCACTCTTCTTTTCTCTTTCAGGCCTCATTCCTTCACGAGTTCTTAATGTCTGTGAAGGAGAAATGTGACCTCTAAGAAACTCAAGGCCTTCTGCTTATGGCCAGCAGGAGGCAGCGTTACTTCTCATGGTGTCCCAACCATCATTGGAATCCTGCCACTGAAAACTTTAAAAATTATTTATGAATGTAATACACAAAAATGTTAACCAAAGGAGAAGCAACTCATACCTGTCTCTCCCCCAACCACACCAACATTCACACTTGGTCGATTGAATCTACCTTCCTATTTTGCCCAAGTTTGATTAGGAGAGTTTATAGTATTTTTCCCAAATTTGATTGACTTCTCAAGTGAGTATGCACCAAGAGAAATAAGGCCCAGGAGACCTGGATATTCCAGAGAAATCTCCATCTTGAGGGGAGAGGTACTTCTAAACTGGAGTAGGAATGTTGTTCTTAGTATCTAACTCCTTCCTTCTCTTTAATCAGAAGCTTCCAAATCAGTTCTCGACTACTCAGGACGTGCCTGATGTAGGCAGCGGGTGGTGATGCCTAGTAACCATCGGCCTTTCTCAGCAGCATGCTGGACAGACAGTGAGCCGGGCGGTATGCAGATATATTAAAGGCATTCCCTACTTTTTAGGGTTCATAGTCCATCCGGAAGGAAATACATGAAAATGCTTGTATTTAGAAAGGTATGAACTCAAAGCTAGAATATATATATTCATCTTAGATACATATATATGTTACATATAAATCAGTATTTATTGTGGTGGGATTAGTGAGTCTTCTCATTCTTGTTCCTCTTAAACCAATCCCATGACTTCTTTCTGACAATGTCCTGAGTTCGTCTGCCAGGTGGATCCAGTTGGGGAGTAGGATCTGTGAGGCTGGGTGTGGGAACACTTGAGTCAATGTAGTTTCATTTTAGTGCAGTAAGGAAGTTGAGCTATAAGAATAGGTTACTTATAAGGTGGCAAAGCTTGTTTACTGGAGAGCTTAAGTTAGAATCTAGGCTTTTTATATGATTTTCCCATTCCCCTCGTTTCTCTGGCCCTTAGTTTTAAGCTGTACCCTTAGAAGAAATGTTTGTGGCTCTATTTCAGTTTAAAACTTGACATTCCTTCTCCTTTAATCCCTCACTTGAGGGCTATGCAACCACAGCACGCTGATTCTGCAGTGCTTCAAATAGCTGTTCCTGCCCACTGCAGGTATTTTTTGAAATCTTTATTCCCAAGAGTGCAGTCAACTCCAGTGTGGTTGAGGTAGGATTGTGCTGACAAGCCTTTCAGCCACCTGATAGGCAGTGCTGCATGAGTGAAGTCACCATTGTTAATGTGACTTCACCAGCATCATTTATTTCAAGCTGATGTGGCCTGGGCATGGAAAACACAGGCAAAAGAAAAATAGCTCATGGAGTTGCTATTGAGATTATATAGTGAGCCAGCAGCATAATGACCTCTGCTGGGCCTAACCTCCTCTTGAGGGAAGGTTAATAAGGAATAGGAAGATTTCTTGAGAAGCTAAGACATGACAATGGCATACAAATAAAAAAGCGAATTAATGTAGTTTAAAGAGTCAAGGGAAGGAGAGACAGGAGATGAGTTGTTAGCTGAATTTTCTCAGAAATCGGGACTTAACTAATACAGATAAGGTGAGGCCTCCCATGCTCAGGAAGAAAATACTTTAATTCACACGTAATGGTTGCACGCTCAATTTGCGATTGGAAATACTAGCTGTTATTGAGCAGACAGATGGTATAAGCTGTGGTGTCTTCCCTGGAGGAGCCTGAAGCCTCACTGATGATAATACTTCTACATAGTCAACAGTGGTAAAAGAATTCTGTGAAGGAAAAATTTTAAAGGCTTGGAATCATTAGGTAAACATTAGTGGAGAAAGTGGAAATTGGACTGGGCCTTTGAAAGATGGGTAGTATTTTAATAGTCTAGTTCAATTATAAGTGTACACAATATGCCTGGTTACTGGCATGTGCTACTAAAATACCAGATGAGTGGTATGTGAGGGTATCTTTCAGGGAGATTACACTCTGGAGGGGAAACTACCTGTGAAGAAATGATATTACAGTGTTAAACTTACAGCACTAGCAGCCTAGCTGCATGGGGCAATAGGGACAAGTAATTAATAATAATTGCTAAATGTCTTAAGTGCATACTATGTGTCAGGCCCCATACTAAGTGCTTAATTTACATCTCACCTAATCCTCACAACAATTCTACAAAGTCGGTAGACTTACTATTGCCATTATACAAATGAGAAGACTAAAACAGTGAGTTGTCCAAAGCACACAGCTCCTGAGAGTGTAGACAGGATTCACTCGATTACCTGCAAAGGAATGGGGAGAATAGTGGTCAGGAAAGGTTCCATGGGTTAAATTCTGAAGAATGAACAAGTTCTCCAGAAGGGTAAGGTGCAAAGGGCATTTTGGTAGAGGCACCAACACATAGAGAAGGATGAGACAGCACAGAACCTGTGGTGTTTCCTCAGTAGCAGCATTGGAGTGAGTTCTGGGGAGTGGCTGGAGGCCAGGCCAGGAAAGTGGACAGGAACAAGATTACAAAGGGTATGGCATGCAGGCAGGCCTAGGAACCACTGAGCGGATTCCACAGGAGAGACCTGGTCAGATCTGTGTTTTAGATAGGTCACTGACTAATTGTGTGGAGAAGGGATTTAAAGGTGATGGATTTAGTGATGGACTGGTTCTAGTGTCCAGCTGCCTGGTTTTAAGTCCTGATTTTGACAACTCAGGATGAGTTTCTTAAACTCCCTTGGCTTCAATTTACTGATTGGTTGAAAGGAGTGATGTACCTACCATAAAAGATTGTTGAGGTCATTGAATGAGATAAAACATGTAAAGCCTTTAAGAAGCTTATAAACTATATGGGGACATAATAAAGATGAGTGAACAAGACAATTAAAATACAAAAATTCAGTGCTAAGACAGGGATAGCAAAAAATGCTCTGGAAGCATAGAGTAGGGGCACTTACCTGATTGGGGGGGGGGTGGAAAAACAATCAGGAAAGTCTTTTCACAGAAAGTAGCCTCTAAGCTAAAATATGATGGAGTAATAGGATTTAGGTAAAGCAGTTAAGATTGGGAAAGGGGATCTTCCAGGTGAAAGAAACAGTATGTAAAAAGATTGAGAGGTACTACATTCTGGAAACTCAGTGATTGAAAGTGGCTGTTGCATAGCATGCAAGGGAGGCCAGAGATGGGTGGAGGGAAGCAAGAGTCAGATCACAAAGGGCCCTTTGGACTCTACCCTGGAGACAGTGAGAAGCTGCTGTTTAAGGACTTTGAGCAAGGGAATGATATGATCAAATTGGCTTTCTAGAATCTTTCAAACTACAATGCAAGGAAGAGATGGAGAGAGTAGATTGATGTATTAGAGGCGCTGTTAATAGTTGAGAAGGAATATGGCTGTTGTGAAGAAGATGCATCAAGTTGTGGTATAAGTTTGAAGTAACAATGAAACACCTAAGTGGAATTCTGTACTACATTCAGTAAACTCTTACCATAGGCTAGTGGAGTTATGATCAAGACAGACTCTTAAGTTGTTACAGTACTGTAGGTTAGATATAATTAGGAACTAAGGACAGTAACAGCAGGGATGAAGAAGAGTGGATAGATTCAAGAGATACATGGGAAGTACAATCAACAGAACTTGATGTGTGATATGGAACTTGAGAACAGACAGGAATCTAATAAAAAATTCCCAGGTTTCTGGCCTGGGTTACTGGGTAAATGATGATGCCATAACCCAGATGGAGAATACAACCAAAAGAGCAAGGTTAGCAAGGAAGATTATTTCAATTTTGCTGAAGGGTTGATAGGAGGTGCCTATACGACATCCAGGAGTAGATGACCAGCAAGTTAACTTGATTTTATGAGTCTAGAAGTTGGAGAAGTCAAGATAAGAAATACAGATTCTGTGGACTTGGGATATACTGTTAAAGCCATGAAAGTGAAAGCATATAGAGCAGAAAGACTGGAGAGCCGACCCTGATGAAGATTCCCATCTGAAGGGAATAGAGAAAAGGTCTCAAAAGAATCAGGAAGATGTGGTGCCCAAGGACAAGAGTTTAATAGAGGAACTGGATAAGTCAATAGTATAAAATGCTATTGGAGGTTAAATGTAAAAAAAAATGAGACTATCCCACTTATATAATAAAAAGCACCCCAAAATTTCAGGAAAGAAATGTGCCAAAATAGCAGATAATTCTATTTGTTAAAATCATGGCTTAGAGGGTGTGTCTGTGTCTACTTTCTGTACTTTTCAAGACTGGCAACAAGCCTGTATTTGATAATTAGAGGTCATTTTAGTTCTAAAAACAATCATAAAATGTTTTTTAAATAGACTACAGGGTGTCCATTTGATTTGGTGATTAATAACTTTTTTGAGACCAATTTCAGTGAATTGGTAGAATTTTGCTTGCAGAACTGAGTGGTATGGGAAAGTTCTGCCGTTTGTTAGTGTTGTTTTAAGATAGTAATAATTCTCAACTGGGTAAAAGGAACAGGTAAAAGCTGAAGCTCAGTAGTGAGTGATGATGACCAAAAAGAGTTCTGAAGAGAAAAGAGGGAATGGAAATAAGACCTCAGACAGATGGGGTTAATTAAACAACAGTCCAGCAAACATTTATTGAGCACTTACTATGTGCTAGCCACTGTACAAGGTGAGGTGCTGGCCCTAGTGTAGTTGGGAAGCCAGCTGAGTAAGAAGTTGGCCTCAAGCTGGAAAATGCACACCTCATCCTGCTTGAGACTCAAGATGGAGCTATAACAATGGGTAAACTCAGCTGTTTGTGACTGGGGGATGGTCATGGGTGAAAGCCATTGTCTGACAGCTTCCTTGTTTATTGCAGAGTAAGATGTGATGTTGCTAGGTGAGAGTTAGGGAGCTAAGAGAGAGAGGACTTAAGAAGAGTGGCCATAGTTTAGAAGAGAGGATGAAAGGGAGGGGGATGGAAGAGACCTGACAAAAAATGCTAAGTAAAAGGATTAAGCAGCTGTGGTGACATTGTAACAGATTGGAAACCATGAATGTGTAATCCTTTGGAATGGTACCAAACCATATATTTCTGCTATTTTCTCTAGCAACACCCAAGTTGCCTAGGTACAAAGGGCATAGAAGACACATTGTGTAGATCCTGGATCATGATTTGTAGACACATGAAGTGAATTGACAAGGGAACAAGGGGATTGAAGGTGCTGGTGAAAGTTCAAGGAATCCACCTGATTCAAACTGTGTAAGAAAGTAGGCTAAGGAAGGTATGACAAACTGATTAAGAGAAGTCTTGATAAGGTCAAAGAGCAGATGATTTAGAAGTCAAAGAAGTAATTAAGCTGGAAGCTCAGGACCTGGTAGCCAGAATGATGTTAGAGTTTAAGATTTTAGAGTTGGAATTCTTCCGTGTAATGACAAGGGCAGTAGTAATGGGTGTTTGAAGTGCAGTAAAGATAAAGGTCATTGGAGTGTCATGAAAGGTCATTAAAGAACTAAGTGAGTTCCCACATCCAGCTGCAAAGGTAGATGGCTCATGTATTTGGGGTTTTGTTCTGTTATCTCTTGTTAAACCAAACTATTTTTTTTTTAATGAAAGGAAAAGTAAACTGTCTAGCTTAGAAAACAAACAAAAAAAAGGAATCTTGGGCTTGGAGTGTTGGATCAGTAAATCCAGGTGTTTAAATGAATCCAGTATTATACAGGACTTGGGAGGAGAAGATGAAGCCAAATGCCAGTCTTGGTATAGGAATGACCAGGAATACCAGAGAATGTAAAGGAGAGTTTAGCCAAAGTCAGGAGGTGTTGCATGTAAGTATCTTGTAAAAATAATAGTCTGAAAATTACATAAGGGAGCTGGAAGTCTCTCAGCTCCCCCATGTTCTGATACAGGAAGGAAAAAACCCTCTAGGGCTGCAAATAAAGCAGTGTCTTGGGGGAAACCTAGGTATAATTTGAAAAAGTGGGTTGAGGGAAATTCTCTAAAGAAGAATTTCTTTGTGAGGCATCAGAGAAATGAGGGACCAGGGATGAAAGTATAAGTGAGTTAGGAGAGCTCTGCATATGGGGCAGGGTTCAAAGATTGTAGAAATGGGAACCATTGTGCAAAGAAATAGCCTCAAGGTTCTCTCACCTTTGGTTTAAAACGTGTTTGGTACCACTCTTCACTGAAGACCTCAGAGGGATATGGAGCCCAGTCTCCTCAGGCCTGCCTCTCTAAGAAATTGTAAGAAAAAGAGAATGAAGCAGTAGGTTGAACAATGATTACAAAAATGAACAAGTTAGCTAGACTAAAGCAAACAATTGGAGAAGGGGCCTTCATTGTCTCATTTAACAAGTATTTATTGAAATCTGACCAGGGTTTTACTTTGTTCATTGCTATATCTCCAACATCAAGAATGGTATTTGTGCAAGGATGCAGAGAAAGGGGAACCTTACTACACTGCTGGTGGGAATGTAAACTAAACCATTGTGGAAAGCAGTATGGAGGTTCCTCAAAAAACTAAAAATAGAAATACCATTTGACCCGAGAATCCCACTCCTTGGAATTTACCCAAAGAAAAGAAGTTCTCAGATTCAAAAAGACATATGCACCCCTATGTTTATTGCAGCACTATTTACAATAGCCAAGATATGGAAGCAACCTAAGTGTCCATCAATAGATGAATGGATAAAGAAGAGGTGGTACATATACACAATGGAATATTATTCAGCCATAAGAAAGAAACAGTCCTACCATTTACAACAACAT
Organism: Smutsia gigantea; assembly: GCA_032199065.1. Lineage (NCBI taxonomy): Eukaryota > Metazoa > Chordata > Mammalia > Pholidota > Manidae > Smutsia > Smutsia gigantea. The sequence continues at coordinate 25,561 of JAVSCE010001366.1, read as the reverse complement.
GGATGGAGCTAGATGGTATTATGCTCAGTGAAATAAGCCAGGCAGAGAAAGACAAGTACCAGATCATTTCATTCATTTGTGCAGTATAACAACAAAGCGAAACTGAAGGAACAAAGCAGCAGGAGACTCAGAGACTCCAGGAACAGACTAGCGGTTACCAAAGGGAAGAGAGTGGAAAGGGTGGGTGGGGAGAGAGGGAGAAGGGGATTAAAGGGCATTACGATTAGCAAAAATAATGTAGGTGGGTCACGGGGAAAGCAGTACAGCATAGAGAAGACAAGTAGTGACTCTATAGCATCTTACTGCACTTACGGACAGTGACTGCAATGCAGTGAGTGGGGGGGACTTGATAATATGAGTGAATGCAGTAACCACAATGTTGCTCTTGTGAAACCTTCATAAGATTGTATATCAATGATATCTTAATAAAAAAAAATTTTAATAGTGCTAGACAAAAAAAAGAAGTGTTTGTACACGCAACCAGCCAGATGAAAACCCAATGGCAAACACTTTAAAAACAAAAATGAGAACAGACCAATTACCAGCAATGAAGTTGAATTGCTAATCATAAAACTACCTAAGACAAAACCTCTGGACCAGATAACTTCACCGTTGAATTTTATCAAATAATCAGTGAAGATCTAATACCCATACTCCTTAATGTTTCCCAAAAAGTAGAAGAGGAGGGAATACTTCCGAACTCATTCTATGAGGCCAGCATCACTCTAATTCCAAAACCAGGCAAAGACACCACAAAAAAAGAAAATTACAGACAAATATCCCTGATTAATATAGATGCAAAAATACTCAACAAAACATTAGCAAACAAAATTCAAAAATACATCAAAAAGATCATCATGATCAAGTAGGATTTATTCCAGGGATGCAAGGATGGTACAATATTCGAAAATCCATTAACATCATTCACGACATCAACAAAAAGAAGGACAAAACCACATGATCATCTCCATAGATGCTGAAAAAGCATTCGACAAAATTCAACATCCATTCATGATAAAACTCAACAAAATGTGTATAGAGGGCAAGCACCTCTACATAACAAAGGCCATATATGACAAACGCACAGCCAACATCATACTTAACAGCGAGAAGCTGCAAGGTTTTCCTTTAAGATTGGGAACAAGACAAGGATGCCCACTCTCCCCACTTTTATTCAACATAGTTCTGGAGGTCGTAGCCACGGCAATAAGACAATACAAAGAAATAAAAGGCATCCAGATTGGTAAGGAAGAAGTTCAACTCTCACTGTTTGCAGAACACTTGATATTGTACATAAAAAACCCTAAAGAAAATAAAATACCTAGGATTAAACCTAATCAAGGAAGTGAAAGACCTGTACCCTGAAAACTACAAGACACTCATGAGAGAAATAAAAGAAGATACCAATAAATGGAAACACATCCCATGCTCATGGATAGGAAGAATTAATATTCTCAAAATGGCCATCCTGCCTAAAGCAATCTACAGATTCAATGCAATCCCTATCAAAATACTAACAGCATTCTTAAATGAACTAAAGCAAATTGTTCTAAAATTCATAAGGAACCACAAAAGACCCCAAATAGCCAAAGCAATTCTGAGAAAGAAGAATAAAGTGGGGGGTATTACACTTCCTAACTTCAAGCTCTACTACAAAGCCACAGTAACCAAGCCAATTTGGTACTGGCACAAGAACAGACCCATAGACCAATGGAACAGACTAGAGAGCCAAGATACAAACCCAAGCATATATGGTCAATTAATATACAATAAAGGAGCCATGTATACAATGGGGAAATGACAGCCTCCTCTTCAACAGCTGGTGTTGGCAAAACTGGACAGCTACATGTAAGAGAATGAAACTGGATTATTGTCTAGCCCCATACACAAAAGTAAACTCAAAATGGATCAAAGACCTGAATGTAAGTCATGAAACCATTAAACTCTTAGAAAAAAACAGGCAAAAATCTCTTGGACATAAACATGAGCAACTTCTTCATGAACACATCACCCCAGGCCAGGCAAGGGAAACAAAATGAACAAGTGGGACTATATTAAACTAAAAAGCTTCTGTACAGCAAAGGACACCATCAATAGAACAAAAAGACATCCTACAGTATGGGAGAATATATTCATAAATCACATATCTGATAAGGGGCTGACATCCAAATTATATAAAGAGCTCACACACCTCAACAGACAAAAAGCAAATAAGCCAATTAAAAAATGGGTAGAGGAGCTGAACAGACACTTCTCCAAGGAAGAAATTCAGATGTCCAACAGGCACATGAAAAGATGCTACACATCCCGCATCATCAGAGAAATGCAAAATAAAACCACAGTGAGATATCATCTCACACCAGTTAGGATGGCCAACATCCAAAAGACAAACAACAACAAATGTTGGCGAGGATGTGGAGAAAGGGGAACCCTCCTACACTGCTGGTGGGAATGTAAATTAGTTCAACCATTGTGGAAAGCCGTATGGAGGTTCCTCAGAAAACTAAAAATAGAAATACCATTTGACCCAGGAATTCCACTCCTAGGAATTTACCCTAAGAATGCAGCAGCCCAGTTTGAAAAAGACATATGCACCCCTATGTTTACTGCAGCACTATTTACAATAGCCAAAAAACGGAAACAGCCTAAGAGTCCATAAGCAGATGAATGGATAAAGAAGATGTGGTACATATACACAATGGAATACTATTCAGCCATAAGAAAGAAACAAATCCTACCATTTGCAACAACATGGATGGAGCTAGAGGGTGTTATGCTCAGTGAAATAAGCCAGGCAGAGAAAGACAAGTATCAAATGATTTCACTCATCTGTGGAGTATAAGAACAAAGAAAAAACTGAAGGAACAAAACAGCAGCAGACTCACAGACTCCAAGAATGGACTAACAGTTACCAAAGGGAAAGGGACTGGGGAGGATGTGTGGGAAGGGAGGCATAAGGGGAAAAAAGGGCATCACGATTAGCACATATAATGTAGGAGGGGGGATACGGGGAAGGCAGTATAACACAGAGAAGACAAGTAGTGATTCTATAGCATCTTACTACACTGATGGTCAGTGACTGTAATGGGGTGGTGGGGACTTGATAATAGGGGGAGTCTAGTAACCATAATGTTCATGTAACTGTACATTAATGATAGCAAAATAAAAAAAATTGAAAATTGAGAGGGGCCACGTACAGCAAATAGTGGTTTTTTAACTATGATGTCACTATACAAAAACATGTAGCTATAAGTTTTCAGGTGCATCACAAATGTTTTATTACATTAATAATTACATTATGAAAGTTTGCAATTTATATATAGGTTTTAGTAAAAAAAAAGTAACTGCAAAAAAAAAACCCTAAAGAATCCACTCCAAAACTACTAGATCTAATATCTGAATTCAGCAAAATTGCAGGATACAAAATTAATACACAGAAATCTGTTGCATTCCTGTACACTAACGATGAACTAGCAGAAAGAGAAATTGGGAAAACAATTCCAAAGAAAATACCTAGGAATAAACCTAACCAAGGAAGTGAAAGACCTATACCCTGAAAACTACAAGACACTCATGAAAGAAATTAAAGAAGATACCAAGAAATGGAAATACATCCCGTGCTCATGGATAGGAAGAATTAATATTGTAAAAATGGCCATCCTGCCTAAAGCAATCTACAGATTCAATGCAATCCCTATCAAAATACCAACAGCATTCTTCAACAAACTAGAATAAATATTTCTAAAACTTATATGGAACCACAAAGGACCCCAAATAGCCAAAGCAATCCTGAGAAGGAAGAATATAAGGGGTGATTACGGTCCCTGACTTCAACTCTACTACAAAGACACAATAATCAAGACAATTTGGTACTGGCACAAGAACAGACCCATGGACCAATGGAATAGACTCGAGACCCAGAAATAAACCCAAGCATACATGGTCAATTAATATACAATAAAGGAGCCATGGACATACAATGGGGAAATGACAGCCTTTTCAACAATTGGTGTTGGCAAAACTGGACAGCTACATGCAAGAGAATGAAACTGGATTATTGTCTAACCCCATATACAAAAGTAAACTCAAAATGGATCAAAGACCTGAATGTAAGTCAGGAAACCATAAAACTCTTAGAAGACAACATAGGCAAAAATCTGAATATAGACATGAGCAACTTTTTCCTGAACACATCTCCTTGGGCAAGGGAAACAAAAGCAAAATGAACACATGGGACTACATCAAGGTAAAAACTTCTCTACAGCAAAGGATACCATCAGTAGAACAAAAAGGCATCCTACAGTATCAGAGAATATATTTGTAAACAACATATCTGACGGGTTAACATCCAAAATATATAAAGAACTCACATGCCTCAACACCCAAAAAGCAAATAACCCTATTTAAAAATAGGTGGAGGATATGAACAGATACTTCTCCAAAGAAGAAATTCAGATGGCCAACAGGCACATGAAAAGATGCTCCACATCGCTAATTACCAGGGAAATGCAAATTAAAACCACAGTGAGATATCACCTCACACCAGTTAGGATGGCCAGCATGGAAAAGACTAAGAACAACAAATGCTGGCGAGGATGCAGAGAAAGGGGAACCCTCCTACACTGTTGTTGGGAATGTAAACTAGTTCAAAGCAATATGGAGGTTCCTCAAAAAACTAAAAATAGAAATGGCATTTGACCCAGGAATTCCACTCCTAGGAATTTACCCAAAGAATACAAGATCCCAGATTCAAAAAGATATATACACCCCTATGTTTATCACAGCACTATTTACAATAGGCAAGATACAGAAGCAACCTAAGTGTCCATCAGTAAATGAAGGGATAAAGAAGAGGTGGTACATATACACAATGGAATACTATTCAGCCATAAGAAAGAAACAAATCCTACCATTTGCAACAACATGGATGGAGCTAGAGGGTGTTATGCTCAGTGAAATAAGTCAGGCAGAGAAAGAAATACCAAATGATTTCCCTCATTTGTGGATGATAACAAAGCAAAACTGAAGGAACAAAACAGCAGCAGACTCACAGACTCCAAGAAGGGACTAGCGGTTATCAAAGGGGAGGGGTGGAGGAGGGCGGGTGGGGAGGGAGGGAGAAGGGGATTGAGGGGTATTATGATTAGTACACATGGTGTGGGGGGATCATGGGAAAGACAGTGTAGCACAGAGAAGACAAGTAGTGACTCTGGCCTCTTACTACACTGATGGACAGTGACTGCAATGGAGTATGGGGGGGGGACTTGATAATAAGGGTGAATGTAATAACCACACTGGTTTTCATGTGAAACCTTCATAAAAGTGTGTATCAATGATACGTCAATGAAAAGAAATGAAAACAAAACAAATTTGGTGCTTGGCACATGATATGTTGTTAGTAATTATTTTCTGAAGAAATAAATTGTGCACTGACTTATCTTCAGATTAATCTGTAAGTATTCAGAAAAAATAAAAAAGACTTTGACCTCTTTAAACAATCTCTGAATGACAACGATAGTGGATAAGCACAGAAATCTAATGAAAGAAGTTGGCAGGTTAAGCTGGGTCTCTCTTGGAGAACTTTCTAGATGAGCCACATGACTAAGAGGTAAAGACCAAGTGGTCTACCAAGAATGGTCAGACATTAAAATGTGTCCTTACAACAGGAAGAAAGCATTTAACACTGATGAGCACATTGGGGTACAGTGGCCCCTTCAGGTAAGAAGAGCTTTGGTATAAACAAGTTTTGTGGCACTTAGTGTATTATGATGGACTTTTTTGAACCTTATTCTGACATACATTTATCACGGGTAGATAATGGAGATTAATATAAAATATGAATTCTTAGTTATTAAATCTTTATTATAATATTTAGATTGAAAAAATTGAACTGAATAGAATTTACACAATACACGAACTTCTCTCAAATTACATTAACCGCTAGGACTGCATACCCCTCAACAAGCATCATTCTTGATCTAGGGCCAGCTACCTACCTACAGTCCCAAACCCAATTAGTAACATCAAACTGATGATACCTTTGCTAGAATATTTATGTTTAACTAGAGTTAAAACTCTCATGGTAGAAATTCAAACATCAGCAGACCAATGGAATTTTTTTTAGCAGAGGCCAGCTTAAATGTTGCTAAAATCACCCCTTATGGATACCACCTACTGAAATATACAAAGCAAGTTCCTGGCATCATTCAGTGATCATGAGTCCTGGTTTAACATTAAGGTCCACCTCTGAAGAGCCTTTTATGATTAGGGAAGTCTGAGTCACCCTCAGACTTCCCTCCATCGCCTTTCTGAGTCATTTCCTTTTTCACTGACCCAAACCAGGTACAACTATGTACAAGAAATATCCAGAAGTACAGTTTTGGAACTAAGGGACATTAGAGATCACTGAGTTCAGTGTACTCATTTTACAAATGGCAAAACTGTGGCCAAGCGATTGTGCCTTCTGCCCAGTTGCACAGCCTCTGTCAGACAGCTTTTCCTATACCCAGGGCCCTCTTCTGTAGAAGCTGATTTCACAGCAAATCTCAGGCTCTGGGTTAGATTTATTTTTGTTAGAAGTAAACTAAGTACTTGGGTTGGAAGTTTGAAAAGAACTCAGGGCCCAGGGGAACAGTTGGCATCCACTGTATCCCCTTCAAGTAATCTGACCTAGTACTGGTGCTCCTGTAATGGACCAAGGAGAGGACTCAGGTAGGACCAGCATATTCTAACTCAGGGTGTCTCAACCTTGGGACTAACATTTTTGACCAGATACTTCTTTGTTGTGGAGACTTTTCGTTTTAGGTATTCACAACACTTCTGTTCTCTATCCACTAGATGCTCAGACAGGACAATCAAAGTCCAGACATTGCCAAATGTCACCTGTAGTTGCTTGGTTGGGAACCACTGTGCTGACTTAAGGAAGGGGTTCTTGTAATGTAGGCCTGGGCCCATTTAATTCTCTCAGGAGTGACTATCTTTATTCCTACACTCCTGTGCCTGGCTTCTCTCCCTCACCTATCCCTGCAGAGCTACCACGCCTTCGTCAGATGGGCTCCTCCAACCTCTAACCACAGTGGCCCTGAAAGTGGCACCTAGGGTGAAAATGGGAAGCAAAAATTTCTACCAATCCCCTCTTGTAGGGGAGATCCCCTACTGGATAGGAATTTACATAGTTGTTTTTTTTATCTAAGACAAAATATACGCAGGGCTCAGCTCTTAACTGTGATTGCTGTGAAGGAGAGATCAGGGCCTTAAGCCCCTTTCCAATCTTGAGGGTGGGCTGGGAGGGATAGATGAGCACATACCAAAGGAATCCATCTTTTCTGCACAAATTCTCCTTGACTCAGCAGCCCCACCTTCCCTCACCAGTGGCCATATTTAGACACTGCAAGCCTATGTTGTCAGAAACCAGAAAGACAGAAAACAGATGGTTGCTATGGAGATTTGGTTAAACACACACACACCCTAGAGCATGGCCTTGACTGAGTGGCAGGGGTGAGTGTCAGTTCTTGCTGGGACATGCATTTTTCTTAATTTGCTATTACCCTACCTCTTCTACTCTTGCCACATTTCCATGCTTATTCCTGCTGGCAGAAGCCACTTCACACTGACCAGTACTGTTCTTAAACATCTCTACCTCAGGACATCACAGTTTAAGGACAGAATTACTTAACCTTTTTGAGCCTCAGTCCCTTCATCTGTAATATGAGGATAATTATAATACAAACTTTATATGGCTTTCATTAAAAGTAAATATATGTACTACGATTTGCAACAACGTGGATGGAGCTAGAGGGTATTATGCTCAGTGAAATAAGCCAGGCAGAGAAGGACAAGTACCAATTGATTTCCCTCATTTGTGGAGTATAACAATGAAGCAAAACTGAAGGAACAAAACAGCAACAGATTCAGACTCCAAGAAGGGACTAGCGGTTACCAGAGGGGAGGGGCAGGGGAGGACGGGTGGGGAGGGAGGGAGGGAGAAGGGGTTGAGGAGTATTATGATGGGCACACATGGTGTGGGGGAGATCACGGGGAAGACAGTGTAGCACAGAGAAGGCAAATAGGGACTCTGTGGCATCTTACTACAGTGATGGACAGTGACTGCAATGGGGTATGGGGGGGACACAATAACATGGGTGAATGTAGTAACCACATTGCTTTTTCATATGAAACCTTCTTAAGAGTGTATATCAATACCTTAATTTTTAAAAAAGTAAATATATGTAAAGAAAGTTGTATCATGGCTGGCAAAGTAGATGGGGTTTGTTCTCTGGGGTACCTGGGAACCAACCACTGGTGCCTTTGGAAATCATGGCATCTGTGCCCTGATAATAGAAAAAAGCTACTGTAGGAGTGTGTCCCATGTCCTGTGGAGTGATGGAAGAGCCGGATTGTTGGGGGAGGGAGGGTTGTTTTGTTTTTTGACTTTGTTGTGCTAAGCTGGAAAGCTGTTTTGGGGGGGAAAGCTGGGCACATGATCTCTTCTGCAATTTGAAATGAAAGCCACAAAGAGAAGAGAAGACACAAGAAATGAAATCATCCTTGCCTGACTAAAATGGAAGAGCATCAAGGAGGCAGAATGTTCCCTAGGCCTTTGCCTCTGGCTCTCCTTCCCCAGCACACCCCTATCCAGGAGGAGGCTGGTTATCTCAGTGTAACAGGCAGGGGCTTGTTCCTGCTATAGACTCTGTGCATGATGTCTGCTGAACTTTCTGAAGAAAAAACTAGTATTTTCTAATAACAGATAGAGGGCAGATAGGTCCACCTCTGGATATAGGTAAGATTTCTTTTCTTCAGCTTGAATTTATTGTAGAGCTATGTTCTGCAGGTCTCAGCTCCTCCTAACACACTGAGGAAATAGAAGAAAACATTATGCACCTTGCATTTTCAACTCTGTTCTATCTCACAGAATAAATATTACTATCCTATTTTTACAGGTGAAAAAGAAAACAGATCAAGTTTGAAAAAGGACTGTGAAAATAAATACTAATCTGAGAATTTTTATTATATCTGGAGGGGAGTTAGGGGAGTGAGACTGGACATGATAAAGGAAATTTAATCTCATCATGATGTTTTGCTTTTTTACAAGAATATGTATTAATTGTGTAACTGAAAATTAAATTTTGAATTAAAAGGTAAGACTATTCTGTATTTTACAAAATTTTACTGAAGTTCAGTAAAGGTAATATATCTAAGGTCGCTTGGTAATTGACAGACTCCAAAGGCCATAGCCACTCCAGCAAACCCAGTGCCCTGTGTACACTCTCCTGGTGAACGGGTCTGGAGCCAAGAGGGAGTCCTGAGCTGTCCCTCTCAGAGGCAGTGGGATCATTGTCGTGGGCCCTAGGTCTTGGCTTGGCTTGTTTTAATCACTGAAGGGGAGACCAGACCATGTTAGACCAACTTGATGACTACCCTAAGACTTGGCCTGTGACATATGACTGAATCACAGACTCCAGATAAGGAATGCAAAGGATGTAACTGATAAAGGAGACTGTTTTAACAAGATTTTTTTTTAATTGAAGTATAGTTGACATCAATATTATATTAGTTTCAGGTGTACATTTCACAAGATTTTAAACTGGATATTTCAGATATAAGTAGTATGAAATTGCAAAGGGAGACACCACAGATAGTCATGCAAAGTTAAAGGAAATTACCAAGGACCAGTTCCATGGCCTCCCCACACACACCTATTTCAAGAGTGGAGAGAGGTTTATAAAAGAGATTTCTTTGGAGAGACCTACTACCATGTGAGCTGCATCCAGTCCCAAAAAGAGGTGGAGGTACTTCTCTCTTCTCCTCAAGCCTAGAAAGGGGGCCCCACACCTTTGAAGTATTTGATGTTTGTTCCTGGGTAGGAGATAATAGACTGTGTAGGACTCATGGTAGAAGAATTTCAAGGCAAAGGTTGGCTGACAACAGAGCCTGAAGTAACAAAGTAGACAGCTCTATCTTGTAAGTAACTGCACTGCCTTCTGACAAAAGGTCAAATGTACATGACTCCTGGGGACAAGTATGGAGCCAGTTTAAATCCTACTCAAAGAACTTCCTGGAAGCATAGTGGGACCCCTCACAAGGGTTCTGTGTAGAATGGACCTCTGGGGAAAAAAAGGATGAGAGGTGGGGTGAAGGCCATAGAAATACAAAGCATCATCTCACTTCAGATGGCTGACATTATCATTGGAAAGGCCTAACAGGGAAGCCTCTGAAGGAGTCATACAAATGCATCCATTTGTGAGACAGTCAGCTTTCAACATCCGCCACGTCTAGAGAACAGGAAGCCACCACGAACATTCCTCTCTCTTCTGCTCCATTTCCAGGACATGTCAGTGTCAGCATCTAGGAAGTAGAAGAGAAATGGAGGAAAAGGAGAGGAGAAGCCAGCTACCTCTCTTCCACAAAGGCAAGCTGGTAGGCTATATTGTGGGATAGAGATATTCTCACCTATGATGAAGGCTAATGAGTTTGTTAATATGTTTCTGAATAAAGAATGTGTTTTTTAACTGCAAGGCCATTACTTAAAGGTGATGAAATGTTGGGGAGGTGTGCTGGAATTTTCATCCAGGTCAGAGGAAAAACCTCTCCTGTTGAAATAAATTTTGCAGAGGCAGGGGGAGACAAAATTAAACTTCAATTTTTATTACATCCCTTGGGTTGGTACTTGTTAAGCATTCCAGTTACAATCATCTTTGTGTTCTCTAAGGCATTTAATTGGCACTCATGGAGACTTTTCGTTCCAGTTTGTAGTGCACCAAAATGTCTTTGAAAGGCTAACATCCTTTCCATAATAAAATAAAAGAAAGGAGTTTTAGGGACTTGGGGTTTGGCAAATCTGGCTGAGGTCAAGGGATTTAAAAATAGACTCTTAAAGTTGTTGGAACCTTGAAGATCATCTAGTTCCAACTAATTCCTCCTAAATTAATCTTTTCCACAGCATCCCTGGCAAGTCATTTAGTCTTTTCTTGAATAAATCCAGTGTATTGGAATTTACTATGTTCACCCTCATTAAAACTCTTCAAGTATTTGAGGACCACTTCTCTCCAGATCTCATTTCACTCGTCTAAAAGTTTCCCCTTCCTTCAGTTACTGCACCTTGATGGGGTTTGGACTCCTGGCATCACCTGGCTGCCTTCTGGACGAGCTCCAATGTGTCCGTGTGCCTTTCTAAGTTTGGTCCGGATGTGGGCTTCTGTCATCTGGGTAAGCTTCTCTAAGGATCTGGTTCTTCCATTTCAGAACCTACAGATTTTCTAAAACCTAATGATTTGTCACTCATTCTTCAATCACTTACTTTGGGCCAACTGCAGTTCCAGTCTACCAGACTCTCGATGGCTTCACTTCTTTTTCTGTCCATCTTAGTTTCTATGGACAATGATCTCAAGACACTACCACGTAGATTATCTTTGTCTTTTGTTCTTTAGTCCAAGCTAACTCACTACTCCTCAATTCTACATCAACCTAATCTTTGTTTTTTTCAAGTAATATTTATCAGGTGCCTGTTGGTGTGCCGAGTTGTTCTATGTATTGAAGATAGAGGTGTGTTTTCTCTACTTCTGGTTGTTGGCTGCCACTTTCTGGGAGACCATTAGTTAATCACCAGTCAGAACTGGTACCGGTGTGCGGTTCCCAGCCTTATCTTGGCAGTCCTCAGGAGCAGCCAGATGCCTTATGAAGGTCCCACAGTTGTTCTCCTCAAGCACCTCTCTAGTTCCAGCCTCTGCCTTTTGTAAACCAACTTGCAGTCACCCTCAAAAAGAAAACAGATAAACAGGTGCCAAATTCCCCAGCATCCCTCCTCTTGACCTCTAAACTGATTGTGAGGGCACCCCATCTGTATCTCCTCCCTGGCTATAAAAGGGAATCTCCTTAGAGTCTTTAACTTGAGCTTCTGCCCTTCCATCTGTCTCTTCTGGAACACTGTGCCCTATCAGTTGTCCATTTTCTCTGCTCTACAGATTTTCACTATGCAAGATCATTCTCCTTAACCTACAAATATTTTTGAATCCCTCACTCAAAAAAAAAAAAATTCTTTCTTCAGCCCAACTACTCTCTGCTTTCTCATCATTCTCAAATTTCTTGAAAAAGAAAATATCAACTCCCATTTACTTTTTTACCTGGTTTAATTCAGCTTTTGCCTTCATTAACTTATGAAATCTGTTCTTAAAATGACCTTTAGAGTCTTAAAAATTATTGAGAGCTGTTTATGAGGGTTATCACTACTTATATTTACCATATTAGAATTTAAAATTGAGAAACTTAAAAAAAATCATTTAAAAACAATAATAACCCAACTGCAGGTTAATATAAATTACATTTTCAAAAAAAATAGAAAGTGTTAGTTTTACATTTTTGCAAATCTCTTAATATCTAAATTAAAAACAGCTTGATTTTCATATCTGTGCATTTTATCTGTTTTGATATGTTTTGACTGAAGTATTTGGAGGAAAAAATCTATCCTCATACAGGTAAATAAATGGAAAAAGGAGAGGTATTTTAATACTCTTTTCAGATAATTTGGATATTCTTCTTTGATAGTACACGAAAACACAAGTGGTAGTTTCTTCAATGTTACCTGTAATATGGTATCTGAAGCCAAATCAGTTAACTTGCTGTGTTCCATTACATTAAAATCCACTGGTCTATCTTGCAATTTGAATGGATCTTTCACCCAAGTATGATTTTGAAACATCATGCATGTGTCATTTAGAAAATATTGGTTCACTCAGTTAACACAGATAGTCCAAATGTTGACATATTTCATTATCCAGTATTTTTTAAAAATTACATTTGTTAAAATCACAACCAATCTCATCAGCAAAATGTTTAAGTCCTGGGAAGCTAGCTTTTGGGCTCACTGAAGTAGATACAAATTTTCCAAAACTGTGATTTTTGCTTGAAATCTCAAATTTTATGATTGGTAACAAATCTGTCAGTTGTTATCCTTGAAGTGACAGGCTCACTTTGTTCATTTTTGAGAAAATGCCAAATATTCAAGTGTAAATAACCAGTTTGTCATTCTTTCAAAATGAAATGGTGATTCATTTTTTTGAAAAGCAGCTAATTCAGCTTACAATTCAAATAACTGCGTGAGTGCTTTTCCTGGAGACAACCATCATACTTTTATAAAAAGCAGAAGTACCTTATGTGTACTTCTCATTTTATAAAACAATGTTAAAAGCCATGTACTCTTCTGTAGAGCAAAGGATAGCATCAGCAGAACAAAAAGGCATCCTGCAGTATGGGAGAATATATTTGTAAATGACATATCCGACAAGGGGTTAACATCCAAAATATATAAAAACTCATACGACTCAACAACCAAAAAGCAAATAGCCCTATTAAAAAATGGGTGGAGGATATGAACAGACAGTTCTCCAAAGAAGAAATTCAGATGGCCAACAGGCACATGAAAAGATGCTCCACATCGCTAATTATCAGGGAAGTGCAAATTAAAACCACAATGAGATATCACCTCACACCATTTAGGGTGGCCAACATAGAAAACACTAGGAACAACAAATGCTGGCAAGGATGCAGAGAAAGGGGAACCCTCCTTCACTGCTGGTGGGAATATAAACTAGTTCAACCATTGTGGAAAGCAGTATGGAGGTTCCTCAAAAAACTTTAAAATAGAAATGGCATTTGACCCAGGAATTCCACTCCTAGGAATTTACCCTAAGAATGCAGGATCCCAGTTTCAAAAAGACAGATGCACCCCTATTTATTCTGTATATATTCCACCACGGTAGTTCCTTGAATACACCACATTGTTTTGGCTCTGTACTTTTGCATATGCTCTTCTCTCTGCTTAGAATGTTTTGCCCCATGTACTCCTGGTGAACACTCAAACACAGGTCAATATCTACCTCAAAATCACCTTCTCCTGAGGCAGTTAATTGTTCTGTCATCTGTGTGCTTACGTATTTTGCTCAAAAGTCTAATTTTGGCATGAAACGTGTTTTCATTTCATGCCATCATTTGTCAATTTTTCCTCTATAGTTATTTTAAATATCTTGTTTAATAACTCTTTCCTACCCTAATTCATAAAACATTCTCCTGTATATCATTTTTAAAGTTTTTAATTCAACTGGAATTTATTTTATTTTATTCTTGTTTTTTTGTTTTTTTTCCAGGGCAGAGGATTTTATTTAGCAATAAAGTGAGAGGAAAGAGCTCCTGGCTCATTTCAGGAGGGTACACAAGAGCCCTGGAATTTATTTTTTATATATGTTATGAAGTAGAGATCCTGTTTTTTTTTTCCATATAAATATCTGGTTATCCTAGCTCCATGTATTGAACAACCCACCTTCTATCTGCAGTGATGCTTCTGTTATCAAGTTTCCATATACATATGTCTGTTTGTCAGATCTCTATTCTGTTACATTGATCCATTTGTCTATTCCTGCTAATGCCACATCTTTTTTTCTATAGGTGTATAGATCATGATGTCCAGCATGGCTAGCCCCCTCACCATTGTTGGGTTTTTTTTTTTCTTTCTTTCTTTCTTTCAAGAGTGTCTTGGCTAGTTTGGCCGTTTGGTCTTCCAGGTAAATTTTTAAATTGATTTATCCTTATTTGGAACTTCATTCAATCTAATCATCAGTTTGAAGAACTGACATTTTTACAGTTATGACTCTTCCTATATGTGAACATGTTTTTTATCTTTATTTGGGTTTTTAAAATGTATTTCAATAGAGTTTTATCATTTTCTCCACCTAGTTTTGCACATAGTGGTACAACCTGCTAATTGTGCTTCTTTTCTTCTGATGTAATAGAATCCCCAATTTATAGCTGGGCACATAGACATTCACAGTAAGTACTGTATTTCCTAGCCTCCCTTGAAGCTAGGAGACCATGTAACTAATTTCTAGCTACTTGGGTGTTGACAGACATGTACGCAACTTCTCAAAAATGTCATTAAAGGAAGCTAGATACCCTTTGCCTTCCCTTTTCTCCTTCCTGCTAGTTGGAGTACAGGTAACATGGATGAAGCTAGCCATCTTGGACCATGAGATAGAAAAGCATGTGTGAGGATAGCAGAACAACATAATAGAAGGAATAGAAGTTCCTGATCATTATGGAAGCACCATGCCAACTCTGGGTTCTGTCAGAAAGTAAGAAGAATGAATATTGGATAACAGAACTAGCAGTGCCTGTCCCACTTTCTGAGAAGCTACTAAACCCTAGTTACATGCTAGTATTGTTATTACCTGTTGAGACTAGGGCCTGGAATGATCTTGTAGGCAAAGCTGATGATTATGGTGTAGTGATGGGAGGGCAGGAAGGTATTGATGCTGAAGGCCCAGTGTGAAAGAGCATCATATCCAGGAGAAATGGAGAAAACAGCCAATTAAGCAAGATATTCAGTTAATGATTTTGATACAAAAACATGAAATCAATCTTTTTAGTGTGTGATCAAGAATAATCTTTAGAGATTATTTATAGTCATGGGGGGATTGTGTAGGAAAAATTATGTACATTTTAGGAGTAAAGCAAAAATATGAGTACAGGATCTTTTAGTATTATGCCACCAGATTACCACGGGGAATGTAATTTTGATTAGCACTCACAACATTTTTTTTATTAAGGTATCATTGATATAATCTTATGAAGGTTTCACATGAGCAACATTGTGGTTTCAACATTCACCAATATTATTGAGTCCCCCACCCCACCCCACCCCATTGCAGTCAGTCCATCAGCGTAGTAAGATGCTATAGATTCACTACTTGTCTTCTTCATGCTGCACTGCCTTCCCCATGACCTGCCTATATTGTAAAGCACTGACAAGTTTTAAAGGGTAATGTGTCGGAGGATAATGTGTAGAAAACTAATAAGGTGCAGTGATTTTTTTTCTCATCTACTAAAGAAGATAACGATAACCCCAAAAGTTATAGTTACTGCCTCAGAGGACATTAACTGCTTTTGAACCTAACTTAACATCCTTTTTTCAGCATTTCCTTCCCTATTGACTATATAAGTCCCAATTTTTCATATCTTCTCTGAACCAGTTTTGTCATTCTGCTGATTTCTTCATACTGACATAAATAAAATTTTGGTATGTGGGAAGAAACAAAGTATGGTATGAAGAGGCATGCAAAAGAGCATAAAGGCAAAAGATTAGCCTCAGCTTAGAGGAAGACAACAGGGTGCTCCAGTAGTTCTGGAAATTTCTATCAGCAGAGTGGAGAACCTCCCAAAACTTGAATTATATATAGGGCCTAAAAACAGAACAACACTACCAGGCTGAGGAATAAGAAGGTTGAGTAATTAAGAGAGGCAGTAAGGATAAGAGCAATTTTTTAATTAGAGAAGGGGGAAGGCTACACAAGATATTAAGTATGCTGAATTTCAGGCCCCAAAAGACTTGGAGAATAAAGCCACTAGAGAATCTTAGTTCCTACACAGGGATCTAATTTTTTTTCTATTTTGAAAGCAATGATGTAAATGAATTCTCTGAAACAAAGGCACATTTTGAGGAGGAAATGTGCTCACAGTTTGGGAACGTTTCAAAGGATTCAATATGCCTACCAGAAGGATTGGCACAGTCAGGATGTCAACAATGCTTTTCTTTTGAGGTTCAGGACTGTGGCCAATATAGTTATCCTACAAACGAGCCATTGTTGATACAGAGTATGCACAGATCCAGAGGTGCCTCTGACTCTAATACCAGGGATCAGAAGACCTTCTAAGTGAACTAAAATTACCTGAGGACAGGACCTCCCAGATATCCTGGAAACATACTGACTCTGCCTCTAAGCTGTGCAGACCCTTTCCCTACCTGTGAGAGTCATGATTCTCTAGGGCAGTGCATAGGAGTCTAGAAGGTGGTCTACCTATTAATCTTATGTAATATGGATGTATATTTTATGATATCACACTCTGTTCTGTCATCCTCTTAGTCATAAGCTATATAGACTGTCTCCATAGTCTCTCCATATTAACTTTTCCTTTTCCACCAGTAGCACTGGAGAACAGGTCACCATTAAGTCTTGACTATCATATTCCAATAATCACCTAATTTATTTCTTTGTTTCCAGTCCTTTCTCCCTCAATCCATTCTAAAACCCAAAATTAGAGTAATGAGCCTAAATTAGAGCATATATCACAGTACTCTAGTGCTCAGTGCTTCTCACCTGCCTAGAAAAGTTCAAAGCTCTTTGACTGGTTTCTGAAGCCCTCAATATGACCCATCCTACTTTTGTAGACTTTATATATCCCATATGTGGAGAAAGTGAAGATTCCTATGGCCAGGATTCTCATCTGGCCCTGGTCGTCTGGCTCACTACACATATGTGGGCAATACATTGTTACTGAATTTATATAAGGAGCTCCACCCCATGCTCTGGGCTACTGCACAGCTGCAGGGCTGCATGGCTGTAGGAGAGCAGAGACTGGAGTGGTGGCAGTGCCAAGGACAGAGACTGAGACGGCTGCGGGGGCAGAGAGACCCAGAGGCAGAGACCAGCTTGCTGCATGCAGACTTGCTCTGAGTGGATGGGATTCTAGTGATTGACCTGCCACTGTGGGAATAAAGTTGGGTATAAACCCTTTCACCCCAAGAACATTCCACTGTCATTTTTTTGGTCTCGTTGAATCCACAGTGAAGTTGTCCAGGGCTGAAACCCATTGGCAAGACACCATATTAATAAACATTTAGATTCACCCATTCAATAATGGAGTGTCTGCCATGAGTCATGCATGGTTTGTGTTACAAAGGAAAACAGGTTAAGTGTCATCAACAAGTGGACAGCCAGTGGAAGAGTTTCATGAAAGTGAAAAGTAGCCAGTGTGGAAGAAGGAAAGCCATGAGTGTGTGGTGCCTTAAAAGGCACATAAAAGTGTTTCAAGAAGGGAATGATCAAGAGATCAACTAAAGAGGACTGCAAACTGCCCACTGGAATTTGGCCATGTGAAGGTCATTGATGAATGACAAGAGTGGTTTCAGTGGAGTGGTGGGAATGAAAGCTTGATTGGGTTGGGTTCAGAAGAGAAAAGGCAATAAGGAGGTTGCAGATTTTTGCTATAAAGGGGAGCATCAAAGAATTTAGGTCCAAAGGAATGCTTTTTAAAGAACTTGAGAACAAGTTTGTATTGTATGCTGATGGAAGTGGTTCAACAGAGAAAAACTGCCGCAAGTACATAAAGGGGCAACTGCAAAGTACTAGACAAAAGGAAACGGGATCCAGTGCACAAGTGAAGAGGTTGATTTAAGATAACAGGGAAGGTTCATTCATTCATCTTAACCATAGGAAAGGCAGACAGACTAATAGGAGTTAATTAGATTTGGTGGTGAGAAATGAAATTTTTCTCTAATTGCTTCCACTTTCTCAGTGAAGTTAAGTGAGAGTGAGGAAGAAAAGAGGGAATATTGGAGGTTTAGGGACAGAAGAGAAGGTGTGCCATAGTCATCTTGGGCCACAGGAGAGTGAATTGACTAAGGAAATGCGATAGTATTGCTAAGTACTTGAGATTTCTGGCTATAAACTTAAAGTGAATCTTGTAATGCATTTCCTTTTTTTCGGCCTTTGAAAAAAGGGTTTTTGCACTTGACATTTTCTCAATCTCCCCTTAACTACCTAATGAAATCATATTCTAGAAAGCCCAGCAAAGCTACCTCTTCCAGAAGGTCTGCCGCTAGCTCTGGTAGTTCAAAGTGAATTTCCTAACCTCTCAACTCCAGTTGAGCCGGTGATGCCTCCTGTAGAGCATATATTCCATCTCACATACGGGTGGTTGCTGCACGAGATAAATTCTTAAAATAGGGAACCACTTCTTATTCACTACACCCACAGTATTTCTCTCCATCCTCTCTGCCCCGTATTTTAAATCTCCATGGTTGTAAATCTTGCCCAAATAATTGTGTAGTATTGCACCGTATCTCCTTATTAAACCGTGACATTTTGGGGAATAGGAACCTTGCTTACCTTTCCTGCTTATATCCCTCAAATACCATGCTCTTGAATTTTAGCTAATATTTTTACAAATCCTTCTACAAAAAGTTGCTTCAGTTAATGTTAACTCACAAATATGGCAAGTAACAGAATCCTTGTCCTCAAGAGGTTTACCCCTACAGTCAAATGTGCCTTAATACAAAAATAAATGATGTCAAGAGTTTCAGAAGAGGCGCTAATAGAGTAAGACTTGTATGTATTCACAACAGACTATAGAGTGGAGATGGGGGATACGAGAAAGCAAGTAGGAAGCCAGGAATAAAATTCAGTTGAGGCATAATAATTTCCTTTAGTCAAATTCCACATAATGATCCTATAGGGCAGTCCATGTAGCATCCCCATTTCCAAACCTTTGTTGGGCTGAGAGCAGACAGCTGAGGATGTGCAAATTAAGGTCCCCTACAGTGCACTCTTACTTACCAAAGTTACCTAAGACTGTTGTTCCCCACCCAAGGCAGAACTTCCTCATCCCCTTTCCTCAAGCTCTTGAGTGATTCAATGGGTAAGAATCTGGTATGGGAATAAACCTCTGGCACAAAAGCGGCAACAAGGGCCCGCAAATCAATACCCTAGGAAGAACCCAGGTAGCCATAAGGTCGGAAAGTAAGAGCGCGACCCCCTCAGCCCATCGACTACGGCGGCGGTTACGTAAAGCACCGTGGGCGGATCAAAGCCGGAAGTCCCCGCCCAGCCCTGGCCGGCCTCTTCCTGTTAGGTGCTGTGCGCAATCCGGAAGTTTTCAGCCTTTTATGGGAATACTTTTTTTTTTAAGTTGCTGACGCCCCGCGTAGGACTGGCCCTAAAACACCGTGATCTAGGAGCGCCTCACTCACTTCTTACTTCCGCTTCCTTCAAGCAAGGAGTGGGAGCTTCCCCCACCTTTTTCACCGAGAAGGCGGCGGCGGCTCTTCCAGCGACTCCAGCTCGCGATGTTTGGCCTCAAAAGAAACGCAGTAATCGGACTCAACCTCTACTGTGGGGGGGCCGGATTGGGGACCGGCAGCGGCGGCGCCTCGCCTTCGGGAGGGCGGCTTCTGGCTGCGGGGAAGGAGGCCGCCGCCAGGCGGGAGGCAGAGGGAGGGGAAGCCGGTGCGGTGATTGGCGGAAGCGCCGGCGCGAGTCCCCCGGCCGCGATCGCGCCGGATGCCCGGAGGGTCGCGCGGCCCTCGCCCATTGGCGCCGAGAGCCCCGACGTCACCGCGACCCCCGCGAGGCTGCTCTTCTTCGCGCCCACCCGCCGCATGTCGCCGCCTGAAGAAATGGAAGCCCCAGCTGCCGACGCCATCATGTCGCCCGAAGAGGAACTGGACGGGTACGAGCCGGAGTCTCTCGGGAAGCGGCCGGCTGTTTTGCCCTTGCTGGAGTTGGTCGGGGAGCCTAGCAATGGCTCCGGCACTGACGGCTCACTACCCTCGACACCCCCAGCAGAGGAGGAGGAGGACGAATTGTACCGGCAGTCGCTGGAGATTATCTCTCAGTACCTTCGGGAGCAGGCTACCGGCGCCAAGGACGCGAAGCCAATGGGCGGGTCTGGGGCCGCCAGCCGGAAGGCGTTAGAGACCCTCCGAAGGGTCGGGGATGGGGTGCAGCGCAACCACGAGACGGCCTTCCAAGGTAAGGGAGTAGGTCACGAAGGCGCGCTGCGTTTTTTTCCTCTCAGGACTCACCCAGCACAGATAGGTGGAAACCGAAACGAGTCATTATTGAAAGGACTCTCATCCTATTTGAGACCAGAATATTCTGGCCATGAGTCATTGTTTCCGCCCATCTTGATTCTTTTGGAAATGGCAGCTCTGTTCAAAACCCGGAAAGGGTGGGATGTCAGTTTTCTAGTGGGGTCGGCCTGAGTTCTGTAGATCCCAAATAGCGATATCCCGCCGCCATGGGTGGGCAGGCGAATCGTGCCGTGTTTAGACAAAGGAGGCCGTGAGAATCTGCATGCTTTTTTTCTTCTCAGGCATGCTTCGTAAACTGGACATCAAAAACGAAGACGATGTTAAATCTTTGTCTCGAGTGATGGTCCACGTTTTCAGTGACGGAGTAACAAACTGGGGCAGGATTGTGACTCTTATTTCTTTTGGTGCCATTGTGGCCAAACACTTGAAGAGTATAAACCAAGAAAGCTGCATCGTACCATTAGCAGAAAGCATCACAGATGTTCTCGTAAGGACAAAACGAGACTGGCTAGTCAAACAAAGAGGCTGGGTAAGTTTGTTTTAGGGTTGAAGAGGGCCTTGGAGTGGAAATGGAATGGAAGATTTTATTTTCAGAAAGCGGGGATAACTAATGATGCACAACTCCGTATTCAGGCTCTAGCTTAATGAGCCTCTGGTTGCTTGATGTTGATTTTAAGTAGTGGGTACACAGATCATGGTATGACTATCTTGAGTTGTTGCGTCAAAAATTCTGGTTTTCTGTAGGCTATTTTACTGGTGGTTGAGTCTTTTGCATTCGGTATTTTATTACAATTCAGCTAGCTACTCTTCACACCAGTGGATTAAAATTATGAAGAAATAAAAATCACCTGGGGTTGAGAGTGAAATACATTCCTGAGCAAAAGGCCCCCTCCTTTTAATTGATGTGCATCCTCATTGCGTTTTGGGGAAACTTAGATATAAATTTCTCTTCTCTCTGTAAATCGTGTTTTTAAGCCAGTGGAAACCCATGCTTGAAAATGTGCTTTTCTTTTTTGTTTTCTAGGATGGGTTTGTGGAATTCTTCCATGTAGAGGACCTAGAAGGTGGCATCAGAAATGTGCTGTTGGCATTTGCAGGTGTTGCTGGTGTAGGAGCTGGTTTGGCATATCTAATAAGATAGCCTTTTAAGTGCAATAATTGAACTCTTAACCAACTCCAGCCACCAAAACCACACTGTCTGCTATGAAATCAGATGTATTTATGAAGTAGGACCTCAAACTGTCCAGGCTGTAACCTCCAAGAGTTCTACTCTAGCAACTAGAAAAGCAAGTGGTGAGAGGATTATGGCTAACAAGAATAAATACATGGGAAAAGTAGTCCCCCTTGAAGAGTCGCTGTCTGAAAGAAGCAAACCTTGTTTGGGAGGCCATGGAAGAGGACTTTTAGATTTAGTAAAGGTAGTAGAGTGGGGAGACTGAATTTCCTTGACTAGAACAAACAGGAGAGCGGCCAGTAGCCAGGCTAGTAATAGAGTTCATTAAATGTGCCCACTGAATTCATGACTTCTATAGTGTTAAAAGAGAAGCACTAATAGTGCCAGTGATTTGTGTAAGAGGGATTTAAGCTACAGGTAATAGAACTATGACTAGAAGCCTCAGTACTGTACAACAGAGTGTGAAGGGGAAGCTGTTTGCTCTCTAATTAGCTTTCCCAGGTATACGTCTTGAAGAATATAAAGTCTAAGTGCTCAGGACTTCCATACCTGTTCTACTTTGGCTTATTTTGACTGATTGTTAGTTTAATAGCCTAATAAAGGCCAAGAATACTTGACTTAAAGGCTCAATAATCAGTTGCAAATGTGGAATATCCTCAGTTTTTAAGACAAACAACTTGTATTTATCTGTAAAAATTGTATATATTTTTACAGAAAGTCTATTTCTTTTAAATGTAAAGGAGAAAGAGTCTGTAATTCAGTTTTTCATGCCCTTTTGAAATTTACAACTTTGGTATTTAGGAACCTGTTTCTTAACAGCTTTACTAAACTTTGTCCTGGTCGGTTCTAGATTGTATACAGAACCAACTGATGTAATTGTAAGCAACCTGGTTGTAATGGAACAATTCTGAGTCAACTATGCAGGCTTTAATTTTCCTATCTGATTTTGGTAAGTATTCCTTAGATAGTTTGGTTTGTTTTTTTTTTTAAGTCTAGGATTGTGGAATTGAGCTGGAGAGTAATCCTTTCACATAGTTACTCGTAGAAGGTGGCTTTTTTTTTGTTTGTTTTCTGTTTTTGTTTTTGGGACAGGGTGGGGCATGTGGGCTGAGGACTTAAAAATAATGGACTCTGAGCAACTAATTTGAGTTCCTTCCATTTGACCTAATTTAACTGGTGAAATTTAAACTGAGTTCATGAGCTCATCTTCAAAGCTTTTGCTAAAAGGTTTTCAGCTGTTCCAAATGGGACTTATTAGAATGTGTATAAAAAGATCACATCAGGTGGATGAGAGGCATTTGGTCCCTTGTTTGCTTAATACATTGTAAAATGATGACTTGGAAAAGCAGGCTCTAGTCTAACCATGGTGCTATATTTAGGCTTGCTTGTTAAACACAGGACTAAGCCTATTACTTCAATAAAGCAAATACTTACTGTTTCATTTCTATAAATGGTTCCCAAACTTTGTTTCAGATTTTTGCATTGGCATCTCTTTGGATTTCGGATTTGATACTGTATTGAACCTGTGTTTATGTCATATCCTTCCTTGAAATATTTGCTGGCTCTTCTGCACCCTTTACAGATATTTATACCCATTCCTGCTTCTTTAACCCTACCATCCCTGAACTCTTACTAGCTCTTTCATTTTTTGGCACTATGAACCCCATCTGGGAATGTAGATGAGCCCTCTAGGAGTCCACAGGCCTTCATCCTGAATGAATTTTATCCTTGGGAGGCGGTAGTACCATGGGTGCTGTGACAGAGTCATTTGGTGGGAGGAGTCCCTTTTCCTTGGACTGATACCCTTTCGGTTGTTGCTTTATCATATCTGGGCTGGGAATTTTCAGAGGAGAGGGCAACATTTTATGTGACTTTCTCTAGGTTCCTTTGCATTTGAATTACACTCACTTAAAATAATAGAAGTGTGGACTGTGTTAAACCTGAAAGGGTTACATAAAACTGGTAAACTGAAGAGAGCTGTAGTGGAAATAGGGTCATTTGAAAACTTCTGCCTCAGAATGTGACCTTGGACTCCAGCTAAAAATAGGCATGAATAAAATGACTAAGAATGTAATGGGGAAGAATTTGCCCTACCTGCCCATCTCCGAGCATAAGGTCATCTAGAGCCATTTTTACCTATATATTTATCTTCTTGATCATAAACCACTTATTTATATCATGTCTATCTCTAAGAACCTAAAAGCACTTTATGTAGTTTTAAATTAATCTTAAGATCTGGTGAAGGTGACTAAAAGACTTCCTATATCCAGTTGTGGAAATAAGTGCATAGATGTAAATTGGTGGGATTTGGGGGCCCCACTTCCCAATTTACTAGGTGTGACTGCTGCAATGTAGATGAAGATCTTAATTGATACTTTGGGTCAGGGGCTGTGAGGGTCTAGGGAGCCCAAGTGCTTGAGGAAGAGTGAGTGGTTTTATAGGGAGAGGAGGCACATGTTCCAAGTGCTGGCTGACTGCATAGTTGAAGGCAAATCCTCCAAAATGGAAAGGGAGGGGCTGCTTGGAAAGCTGGCGCTCTCAGCAACTTCTGTCTTAAAGCTTCTCTCAGGGAGAAACATGCAATCTAGTGTCCATGTACATTCTGTGGAGGGCGGCGGGGGGTGAACACCTTGGTTCCGGTTAAACAGCAAATGCTGTTGACAGCTGTGCCAGGAAGAGTTAGGACCAACTATAATGTGGGCTGTAAAATGTAGTGTGTTTCCCTAACTTCCTGTTTTTCCTGAGAAGAAAATAAATCTTTTATTCAAATACAAGGTGTGTTATGGGTGTTTTCTAATTGATGCCTGTCTTCCTTCCCCCTCTTGGGCAAGCCTTTTGGTGAAGCCAGCTGAGCAAATAAGTATAGATGAATTAACAAGCTAAAGCCCCATAAAGCTGATTTCCCTTAGAGCAAAGGGCAGTTCCCTTCAGAAAAAACCCTCTTTAATTCAAATTAGAGAGGTTGGGTTTTATATATCACTGCTCTGCTTCGGAGTAGTTCCTGTGCATTTTGATAAAAAACCAAAGTCCCTGTTCTGATTTTTGTCACCAGTGTTGGTATTTTGAGGCCAGAGGCATTCGCTATCTCCGCATCTCAACATTATGAGATGAAGGAGCTAGCAGAGTAACAGCCCAAGTAAGGAGTTTGGTAAATTTTATGGTACTATTTCAGTACCTTTCTCCCTCTTCCAAAATGATGTGAGAATAGGCAAGTCAATTTCAGACACCCTATCCTGTCTTTCTTTTTAGCTACCTTGAAAGAGCACAATTGCCATGGAAATATGCAAATGTGAGTTTTGCGTGTTGGTTTTAAGCCCCTACTACCAAGTGCTAAGCCTACAAATGGGATTCTGTACATTTAAAAACGCCTTTCTGCTTGGGAGCTCATTGTGGATTCTACCTATCAGAAGACAACTTTTTACCATTTAAAGCTCTTAGGTACAGGTGCACTCAAACTGGGTGGAGGGAGGGGACTGCAAGACAGAACAGCTCAGGTCTTGTCACAAGTTACACGCTCCTGTTGATGATGCGATGCCGTTTCAGTGGCATTCCTTTAACACCTTAACTTGGGCCAAATGGTAACGAGGTAACATGAGTTACTGAGGGAATCAAAGTAACGCTTCCCTTAATTTGACACTATTTTCTTTCAGTTCCTGTTTTGCGACTTTAGAACCAGCTCTTCATACTACTTCCTTTTAGAAAAATTTTGTTTAAAGCAATTGTGACAGCTGGAGGATTTTACAAAAATT